>VBSM01003186.1:6458890-6483545 GCA_008086735.1 Cheirogaleus medius
TTTAAAAAAAACAAACATTGTATTGGCTGAAACTTCTAGTAAAATATTGCGTGACAGTGAGGAAAATGACTTTTTTTCCTTACTTTAAAATGTTTCTGCTACTTCAACATCAAGTGTGGTCATTGCTATAGATACATTTTTTATCAAGCAGATACTCTTTATCAAGTAAAGAATGTTTTCTTTTATTCTTAGATTCCTATGACGGTTGTTTCCACTTATGCACATGTGTTTTGAATTCATCAAAGCCCTTTTATTTGGCAAATATTGAGATTCTTTTCTCCATTAAACTATTAATGCAGAGAATGACACTGACATATTTTTCAAATGTTGATTCACCTCTGGATTACTGGGATAAAGACTGCTTGGATGTGATGTATTATTTTCAACTTTTTTCCTGTGACATTATAATATAATGAGAAAAATGCATTAAATATACGTGTACAGTTCAGTGCCTTTCTGTGCATTGAGTACCAGATTCACCACCACCCAGGACGAGAGGCAGAACCTCCCTCTGCGTGTCTCTTCCCAGGCACAGCCCCTTCTCATCTCTTCAATCAGCCATAATCTCAACCTTCACTGTACTCACTTTCTTATTTTCTTTATATTTCTCGACCTAAATATGCATCTCCAAACACTGTAATTTTGTTTTGCCAGTTTTGACCTTTATAAAAATGGAGTCGATCCTACCGTATGTTTTTCCTGTGGTCTGGCTTCTTTCCTGGTCATTCCACTCTCTGAACACCCGGAGTGGTTTCTTTTGTCTGTTGTTTGTGCTGGTTCTCGTTCATGTGGTCTTGTTTACTTGTCTGCCTGGTTATCTTTACTTATGAAGTGAAGAGTGTTTTTTTTTTGTTGTTGTTGTTGTTTTTTTTTTTAGTTTTCCAGGAAAAGATTGAGAACTGTCATAGGTTTTCTTCTTTCAGAGGAGTTTCATTTATTTGTGAGTCATCTGTAAGTTTGCTATGAGTCACCAACAATCTAGGATCACTTTGACCCAGTTTCAGGGTTTGAGAGATTATGTGCACCCTCCTGATGAATCAGAGCTGGCTTCTTCCAGCTCATCCTAACTTCTAGGAAGTGGTGTGTGGGAGCCAATTAGAGCTATTGTGCACATTTCCTCCCTGCTCTGTGTTTGGTGATGTCATATTGGCAGTATGAACTTGTCCTCGGTAGGGATATTTACACCACGTAAATTAGCAAGTGTTGCAAACTAGGGCTTTGTGTTTTGGAGAGCTTGTTGTTAAGAATTTATTACCACACGATGGCTCGTAGGGTCCAGCTCTTTGGGTTTTCTACCTAAAATGTGGAGTTGTTTACTAGGCAGGCTCCAGACTTCAATCTTTGTCTCCTTAGCCTGTCAACGCTGTTCAATGCACCGCCCAGCCCCTCAACCCCTCTTCTACATCAGCAAAGACCATGTGGGCGGAAACAACTTTCGAAATCGGTCTCACTTGGGTGGCTTCCATTTTGGCAGTTATTATTAGGGCTGCTGTAAACGTCCATGTATAAGTTTTTGTGAGAACGTAGATTTTAATTTCTCTGGGATAAACACAGGGAGACTTCTGTGTCATGTCGGAAGTGTATATTCCAACTTGTAAGCGACACCAAGGTGTTTCCAGAGTGGCGCGCCATTTTGCATTCCCATCGTGGCGTGTTCGCGTGCCAGTGGCTCTGAATCCTTGTCGGTGCTCGGTGCTGCTGTGGGGTTTCTTCCTTTAGTTAGTTATTTACTGATGTCCGTAATGTGCATTTATTCCATTTTTTATTGTAGCCGTTCCAATAGGTGTGTAATGCTGTCTCACTACGGTTTTCATTTGCATATTCCTGATGCCTGGTGGGGTTGAGGTCTTTCCCGGGCTCGTTTGCCGTTGGTATAACCTCTTTGGTGAAGTGTCTGCCCAAGCCTTTTGCTCATTTTTAAATTGGTCTCTTTGTTCTCTCACTGTTGAGTTTTGAGTGTTCTTTATATATTCTGGGTACAAATCCTGTGTTGGATATGTGATTTGCAAATATTTTCTCTCTTATGCTAATATTTTATTTAATTTTTTAAATGTATTTCCTTGACTTAAATAGGTACATGGAACAGAACTCAGAAGAAAATAAACATCCATGTATGCAAAACTTTTATGCAAGTACCTAGGAAAGGATTATTAATAAAAGGTTTCACATGAAATCCATAATTTCGATTATCTTTGGGAGGGTGATGGTCACTGAGGGTAATGGCCAAGGGTGAATGTAGTTTTTTTCTGTAATGTTGACATCTTTACCAAGAGAAAATTTTTTAAGTTTGTTTACCAGGAAACACATGGATCTACCCTCAATCAATCTACCCTCACCAATATGTTCCTAAATAAAGGACATTTTAAAACCAATAAAGCAAAAAAGATACCATTCAAAGACAAAATAACATTTTAAAAATTAAGATGAATATATTCGTCTTTGTGAGAAATCTCTGGTGTGCACACACACACTTCCCAAAGAGCACATCAACTCCTCGACTGAAATCGTTCGGCTGCAAATGATAACTGTTAGATTAAGGCCAGTCCCAGCAGACGGAGTGTGTCAGAAACGCCGCACGCACCTCCCCGAGTCCCTTGGCCCTGCAGCCTCTGGACCCCTGGACTTTTGTTCTGTTACCTGGACCAACTATTTCCTTGCCCAGGGACAGCCAGGAACCCCTCGGACGGCTGCTGTGCAGTCAGAGTGGGCGGCGGTACCCGGAGTTTCCCTTACACCTCACACCTCATCGCAGGACTCGCACTTGGGCATCTGGAACAACTGCCCCAGGTCTGAGCATGAAACCTGAAGTCAGGTGGAGTTCACACCTTGTGTGGGATTGACTCATCAGAAACATGAGATGGGAAGGAGTTGGGAGGATAATTGTCTTTTTCTTCTTCCCTTTCACAGACGATTCCAAGACATTTATCGCAACAGCCTGGCCAAAGACTTCTCCTATGTCCAGCTGCACACACCTGCCAAACAACCTCAGTGTGTCCGTTCGTGAAGCAGTGGGCATTGTGGAAATGCATAACCCTTACTTACTTCTCATCCTTGCACGGCCTATTGCCAGTTTTCCTTACTCTTCAAACTCAAACTCAGTGCCAGCAGTTAATCCTCGCCTCAGGCTCTGCCCAGGATAAGACATAGCATTTGTCTCTCTCGCTTAACAAGAAATTTGGAGCTAACCAGCCTAGGGATAGTGAAGCTACTCAAGTGTGTCTTTAAGGACCCACACTCTCTCTACCTTCCTGTTGCACCTTTCTTATTATGTGGCTTTTGTCCTCATGGTCACAACAGGGCTGCTGCATCTCCAGACCTCTCATCCACGATTCAGGAAGGAAGAAAGGGGAAGGACACGGAGGTAAAGAGCTGTGTTCTAGTAAGGTTTTATCTTTTTATCCAGGATAGCAGGCACTCTTCAGGTGTCATGGCAAACATTACCTTCAGGGGAAGCTCAGAAATCGCATTATTAATTTCCATTCTCTATTGTGGAGGCAGGTGAGCAAGAAGGAGGTTTGGAATGGGCAGACAAGATCTGCTGGAAGTGGAGGTGGGAGGGCAGGAACAGAAAATCACTTCGTGCAACTCACAGCATATGTTTCACTCGCTCCTTCTGGCTGCTCTTGACCCAGGAGCAAATACATTCTTCTTTTTTTTTGCCTCCTGCAGAATAAGTTTCCTCTCTGTCTTCAAAACTGAAAATTGGAGTTCTATAACAGAAGCTTTAAAGCATCGCTTATTTTTTAAAAATTTGGGTAAACATTCAAAAAGCGAGAGATTCCACGTAGATGCCTAGATTCCTGGATTTCTTTGAAAATACTTGGGAGAAGGGGCCAAGTTGCTCCCCACAATGACTGGCGCGGAGGGGTGGCTCTCCCGTATGAGGAGGTGCACATCAGTGTCCCCTCTCTCCACGGCCACCCCTGCCGGGCTGCATCGCCCCTCCCCTGGCCGGCGTGTGGGGGCTCCTGAGTTTCCACCTGGTCTTGGGTGCAGCTGACACCCCTCCTGTGACGGCCCACCCCTGCCAGAAACTTTGCCATAAGGGTGAGTCCCGCCCTAGAAACAGCTCTGACTGTAGCTGCTCAGACAGCCAGCCGTGTCTCCCCCAGCCTCGCTAGACCCACTCCCAGCCCGGCCCTACGTCCCCGGAAGTGATTTTAAGGAGTCTGATGAAAACAAAAAGCCTCCTGGAATTAGTCCCAGAAGAAGAAGGTCATATTGTGTGAAGGCAGTCGTGGCCTCGCCATCTGGACCCGTCCCTTCCTCTCTCGAACCCGACGTGTTTGTTCACAGGCCTTGAAGACTCCCAACGATTCCCTGCATCATGGTGCGTAAAAGATCACTCATTGTGACTCGTTCAAAATTGTTTATTATTTTTTCCCAATTTACTTTCATTTATTCCAAACGAGTGCACCTAACGGAAGTAGCACTTGGACAGGCTGTGATACATGCTGAACCCACGAAGCTGGTAAGGAGGATTTGGGGGCAGTTGACAAGCACAATGATAATCCCAGGGACTCTAGTCTCATGGCCTCTCGTTTGCTTTTGCATTTGTTTTTAAAGATCCAGAATTGTATATAAAAACACAGTATTTTCAGCTTTTCTCCATTTACCTTTGTTTTCTTGGCTTCTCTTTAGAATATAATGAAGACTATGTCTCTTACTACGAAGCAGTAAGGTGACATTTTTAACTGTATTTGACGTATCAGCCTTTGACTGGCGACGGGTGGAAATGATCTCTAAACTGCACCAAGGCTTTTTGCTGTGTGTTTTAAAGTCCATAGTCTATAGTTTACTATATGCTAATTGGGAAATTAAAAAAATATGTTCTACATAAATCAACACCCATACAAGGACAGAGTATTATTACGTAGCATCTTCTTAGGTTTATATGACTAAGACTTATAGAAAAAATATCTCGGTTCCAGTGAACATCTTCTTTCTGTAGGACAGAGGCAATTCTTGTCGAAGAGTCGGAAAGTATGCAGAATCAGTGGGGCGGCCGCTGCGTCTTGTCACGCGGCATGCAATGGGATCACGCAGCACGGTCCAACAGTTACATTTCCACAGAACTGAAATATTTAACTGGACTGAGGTGTTATATTATCTTGGACTATTTTCAAATGTACATACATAGCCGAAACTTCCTCTCTTCTGGAATCGCTGAACTAGCAATAAACGTCAATGCCCTTTTGATCTGGGATCGGGCAGGCGTTCATGATTTCAGAAATTAATGAAAGACGATGGACTTCGTAAGGTCATTTGTTATGATATAGAGCCTCGTTTGCCTTGTAAACAACGTCCAAGCATGCCGTACGACACGGATCTCAAGCGGGGTGTAAAACACCAACCCAGTCCTCCCCCGGCCACGGCAGGGCCTTTCCCACCGAGATCTGGCCCGGCCATGGCAGGCTGGAGTCACCGGTAGTCTCAGCGTTTTCCATTCATGAAAATTTCATCAGCGAGAGTAGCTTTGGGCAGATTGAGAGCAGACAGAGAGACTGTATCAGCCACTCGTTTCATTCTGAATAATTTCCCCAGAACGTTTCCAGTGTTTCTGTAAATGTGGAACTAACTGGCTTAATTCAAAATTTTCTGGGGAATTGGGTATTGAAAGTCAGAACTTCTGTGATATCTCAACACGGCGTTCTGCGTTTCATTTCCTCAGGGATCTTCTTCAATGACTGTGCTTTTCGGAAAGTGAGAAGAAGCCAAGCGAAAAGGAACAGGGAGAGAGAGGAAGAATCCTCTCTCCGAAATCGCACGCAATCCCGCAGACGTCGCAGTCCGCAGCGTCTCTGGGCGTCTCAGCGGCAGCTGCACCGGTGAACGCTGAGCCGCCGCGATCCGCAGCCTTGAAAAGACCACGTGCCACGTGTGCGCACAAAACTGCTTCGTCCTCACATCTCGCTGGTGGAGCTTCAGTGGGCGGATGATGATTCCCGGGCTGACGGCGTGGGAGTGGACCTCGGCTTCAGGACACCCTGGGCACCGTGGGCGGGGCCTGAGGGCTTGTCCCCGTGTCCTTGCCGCCCCCCGGTCCCCACCTGGAGGTTACGGCGGGGGAGGTGGGCGCCACCTTGCACCGTACCCCAGTGGACACCTTCAGCAGCCCTGGCGCCGTGGCCCCTGGCCCCTGGGACCTGGGTGGGGACCCGCCAGGATGAGTTTGGGGGCCCTGAAGAAGGGAGTCCGTCAGAGAAGAGGAGGGACACAGGACGGGGAGGGGGAAGGGGGCAGGAGAGGTCGGAGGGCGCGGCAGGGCGGTCCTGAAGCTGGAGCCATGGTGACAGGCCCCGCCAGGCAGGCCCGGCTCAGGCGGGCACTGCGTCCTTCGTGCTTGGAGTGGGTGGAGGCTTGGAGGAATCGGGAGCAGCCACGCCACATATTTGGGCCCTGTTCCCTTGGTGCCTGAGTGCTGGGTCATTCCACCAAGTAACCCCAGGACAGGACTCGGGTGCCCAGAGAGCTCTCACCCCAAAAACTACATCTTCGCCCTTCGTCTGACCCCGTGGGCCCTCTGGTAGGCAGGCAGCGCCCGTCCTGCCTGGGTGGAGCTCCCGGCTCAGGGTGGGTGGAGGGCAGGGCTCGCTCGGGGCCGTCTAGTCCCCGAGTGAAGTGCCAGATGCCCTCTCTGGGCTCGGATCCTTGGCTTCCCCTGCGCCGTCCCAGGCTGCCTCCCGGGGAGCTGGCAGGCAGGGCCGCTCGCGCGGAACAGAAAGCAGGAACAGCACATTCCCGGGGACGTCACCCAGATCCCGGGGCAGCTGTTCTGGAAAATCACTGAGCTGCACAGCGAAAGCGGCTCTGAATCCCCACATCCGTCCTCTCCTTGCCCCCACGGGCCCAGCTTTTGTAAAAGGGCAGAGAGAAGAGCAAGCGCGAGTCAGTTCAGAGAACGGCAGCCCTCTGCCCCCTTTCTCGGCCTCTCTGGCTGGACGCGGGTGCGGAGGGCGCCGCCCGCCCATCTTTTGTCTGAGATGAGCTGCAGGACCGACCGCTCTGCGCAGGGCCGTCCCTGCTGTTTCACTCGACCGCCCACTGCGCTGGGGATGGAGCGCGAGGCGGCCGCGCGAGGACCCGCAGTGGGGTGGGACTGGGCCTCGGGTGGATGCCGGTCTGGGTGCAGCTGTGCCCTGGCAGGCCGGCGGGGAGCAGAGCCAGCCTCCCCCCGGCCCCCTCCCGGCTCTGCCCAGCTGCACTCGCTCCGGAGCTGAGTCTTGGCAGAGGCGACTCTCCTGCTGGCAGCGTGAGGACGGCAGGCCCCCCGGGCCCGAGCTGTCCAGCGCCATGCGGGCAGGGGGCTTTCCCTCCCCCGCTGGCACCGGCTGCTGGAAATCGGCCAGCCGGGCCCCCTGGGCCGCGCCCCCAACAGACAGCACAATAGGGCCACGTCAGACCCCCCGAGAGCCAGGCGGTGACTTGGGTTTGGTTTGGTTGGTTGACGAGGCACAAACACACAGAGAACGTCTGTAAACTTCTTTTTGTTGGAATCAGAAGTGGGCTTTACTTGGATCGTCCCTCCCAGGGGGATGACAACCTATTTTTAAAGGCTCAAGTGGAAAAGTCTCCTCGCAGCTGTGAAAACACTCTCAGGGTCGGTCCTCCCGGCCTGGGCACGGGGGCTCCGTCCCCGTTGACGGAGAGGTGGCCACTTCCGAGACGCGTGGTGGCTCTGGGGCCAGGGAGGGGTCAGCGTTCGCCCCTTTCCCTGGAAGAGTCCAGGCTGCAACCACGACAGCGAAGCCTGAAGCGTGGAGCGATTGCCACGTCCTCCCGTGGGTCATTCCGTGACCCCAGGCTCCTCTGAGCACTTCCCCTCTGCATGTTCCTAAACGTCTAGATAATTCTCACCGGCAGCCAGCAGCGGAGGTCACTGGCCCCGACCCCCGTGCAGGTACAGACGTCCCTTTGCTCGTGCACGTGCCGAGGGGCCTGCGGAGAGCCGGCCTGCACTGGAAACCGGAAGAACATCCTCTGGGCTCTGAACAAGTATCCGTCATAATCTGAAATGCAAAGAAGACCTTGGATCACTGCATTTTGGTTTGGAGCCTCTGGAAGGTTCCATTACCTGCGTTTTCTAAACTATAAACTGTTACTATTGCACAGAGTGCCTCGCCATGGCTCTAGCCAGTTCCTCCCAATAACATTTTCAGAGGGTTCGCGATGCGTTTTCTCCTCCGGTCCCGCGGCGCCGGGGCAGGGAGGCTGTGCCGGCTCCGTCCATTTGACCCATGAAGAAACAGAGACTCACGGAGGTTTTCGGCAATGCCAGCGTCACTCGTTTCTGCGAGTCAGATTGCAGCTGAGATACAAAGAGACGGCTCCGTGGTAACAGGGAAAGCAGCTAAAGAGGATTCTGCGTGTGCAAATGGGGCTCCGCTACCTTTCGTGTGCATCTGTGACCGTTTTAACTAACACCCGTGTAAAAATCACCCTTCCTGCCGATTTCCTTCAGCGAGTCGTAATCGCCGGCTGCTTCTCCCTGTTGTCCAGGGGGAGCACGGTCCGATCTGGGGACGAGATAACGCACAGGCCACCCGGGAGTACATCTGCAACCGAAAATTGGGCAGTGTGTTCCACCCAGCCCCCCACCCCGCCCCACGAGGCCAACTTTCGAGTGACGTTATTTCTGCTTATCCGAGTCTCGTGCCTTCCACGGGACTCCCTGAGAGTCTCCAGGCCTCGGGCTCCCCGCTGCGGGGCGGATGGCGCTGGGGACAGAGCGCCTGTCCCTAGAGCAGGGGACAGGAGGCGAGCCGAAGACACACCGAGCTCTGATGTGCCGGCAGGTCGCAGACACTCAGGGGAGGCCGAGCACTGTGTAGTGAGGCGGTGTGAGCGGACAGACAGACACCGTGTTTCTCCGAAAATAAGACCTAGCCATACAATAAGCCCTAGCAGGATTTCTAAGCATTTGTGCTATAGAAGCCCCACCCCGAAAATAAGACCTAGTGATGGGCGTGGCTACGCAGCGCGTCTGCACAACCCATGCATTTCGTCACCGGCGGTCAAGAAGACGAGCAGCCCTTCTCATCTGCCCCATGAGAGCTCTGTGGCTCCACATGAGAGACTGGGGCCAATGGTTCTAAAGGAAATAGAGTCGCAAGAAATTCAGGATGGAATTCGGGGTTTGGAGAGTGAGGATGATGTTCCAGAAGAAGACGACTTAACTATATTTGAATAAATGTAGATGGTTGTACCGTACTTAAAAAAAAAATAACACGTCCCCTGAAAATAAGCCCTAGGGTGTCTCCTTGAGGAAAAATAAATAGAAGACCCTGTCTTGTTTTCGGGGAACACGGTAGCAGCAGAAGACGGGGCGGCTCCGCGGGGAGGAGGCAGGCACAGGTGCTGAAGGAGGCGGCCATCGAGGAGCCCCAGAGCGTGGCACGGGCGCGGAGGGAGCCCCCGACGGGCTGTTCCGGAGATCCAGAGGAGCCAGGCTCCAAAGGCTCCAGCACCGAGTCGTCGCCCCGGGGCTCACGGCGCGCTGGTGAGGGCTTAACAGCCAGCTCTCTGCCGGGAGGGAGCTCGGTTAGCAGCACCTGCTGACTTCCCTGGTGTCAATTCTCCCGCTCGGCAAGCGCCAAGCCGTAGCCGTGATTCCACCGGAAGCAGAGACGGGAAGACGCACACGCGGCTGACGGGGCCCGGAGCCGACTCTGGGACAGCGGGACGGCATCTGACGCCGAGGACAGGAGCCCAGGGGGTGACGTCCACTGAGCCCTAGGTCTGTCTTCTCCTCGGACCCTCTTGAGAGCCACAGGCGAGGGGCTCCTGGGAGCAGGGACGGGCAGACCCAGCACCCCGCTGCCTGGAGCGCGTCTCGCCTCGGGGCTGGGCGTGGACAGGGAGGGAAGCGGCTTCCCTCTCCCTGACTCCCGGCCACAGCAGAAACCGCAGGCGCAAGCAATCCTGGCATCTCGGCAGGGAAGGGGCCGCGGGACCATTTTGTTCCATCTCTCGGTTAAAACAGAAATCTTTTTTCAAAGGAACACTTTTGGGAGGTGGCAGGCCAGCTCCCTGCCTTGCACACAGCCCCGGGCTGGAAAGTCCGATTCATTAGAGAAGTTCCTTTGCTCCGGGTCCTATCGCCACCGTCCTTGGCCTCACTCCCTGGGCCCTGCCGCCATTCCTCCTTCCTGCGCCCGTGCCCGACTGCAGCCTTCGGCCCAGGCGCTGCCTCCTGTTGCTCGTCATCCTTCACGCCCGCCCGAGCGCCAGCTCTTTCAGAACCTGCCCTCGTGTGCACCAGCCTCCAGCGGCTCTGAGGATGCGTCTGCATGCACAGTCCACACCACTCTGCGGACCCCTGGCCACGGCTATCCTCGCTGTTCCCTGAGTCGTGGATGCGCAGAGCTGGCCAAGGACAGCAGGGCGGCGGCCTTCCTCTGCGCATCGCCGCGGGCTTGGCGGCAGCGTCTGCCCCGCACACCTTGCGTCTGACGCGGGCTGGGCTCCACGCTGCACTTGGCAACCTCCGCCTGTGCTCTCCTCGAGCTGGAGCGACACCAGGCCACCGTCGGGCACCGGCCACACGTGTGTGTCTGTCCTTCCCAGCTCCTGCCCGGCCAGGAAGGCCACGCGGTGCCGAGACTTGCAGGGCAGGAGGCACTGGCTGGCAGGCTCACCGCTCCCCCTCGGAGTGTGCCGGGCGTGCGTTCCTTCCACCGTGGAAGTCGGAGACTGCGCTTCGCGGGAAGGTGGCCGTGCCTTATGCTAGCCCCACCTGCAAGCCGTGTCGACTGGGGAGAACCCCACCTGGAGAGAAACGCACGAGTCACGGACTATGGGGAGCGAACCACCCGGGTGAAGACATGGGGCAAAGCCACACCCAGCAGCCCCGGGCGACGTCTAAGCGGAGTCCAGGGGATTTGGATCTGCTTGCTGTGCCGTGACAGGGAGTGGTTCCGGTCACACCAGTTCAGGGGTGCTGCCTCAGTTTCCCCATCTATCAGAGGGCGTCAGTGGCCGTCACTCCTTGCTTCATCCTTGGGCATATTCGGCAAATCACTTAAGGCAAAGGACATGCGTGACGTTCACATCACACTCCAGGGATCTGTAAGACGGGGGTCCTGTGGCCGGGACCGGAGAGATCTCTTTTAGATCATTTCAGATTCTATTCTCCACGTGAGGAGCCTCCTGGCTTCTTGCTTTGGGAGCCCGATCCCCGTGTCCCTGCAGGACACCGGCGTTTGCAGCGGGCAGGCCTCTGGCTTGTGAACCCAGTCTGAGTCCTCAGGTTGAGAAGGTGACTCCTATCTGGGCGTAACGATCCCTTTGTTCCAAGAAGAAGATAATTTCTGCTGAATGACGATCTATTTACAAATGATTGCGACTGATTAGCCATTATCTTATCTTCCACCGAGGCTTGCCCTTTCATGACGTCCTAAGGAAGGAAATTTGGGGAAGGGTGCATTCTTCCTGGCGGACCTTGGAGGTGTCTGTCGGGATCGGTCCTTTTTCCAGAACGCCGGGTGCGCGGGATTGCGAAACCTGCCGCGCCTCCCCGTGAGGGCACCTCCACGTCACCTACTGTGTGTGGCGAACGCCTCTCACCTTCTCGACAACCGGAGCATGTCGCCACGAGCCGGGCTGCTGTGTGATCTGCTCCAGCTGAGAGCTCTCTGCGCCAGAGCGGCTCGGTATTTGCATAGCAATTAGTTTGTATTCCTACAAAAATTTTCATGGATTCAAGTTCTTCATAGAGAGAATGAACCAGAGGGTAAACTGAACCACAGATTAAAGGGCTCGTGTCAGGCAATTCTTTGAACGGTTTTTACGGTTTTGAACCGTCATTATTTGTAATATTCTCTGAAAAGCCGGCAAATAATTGTTTTCCCCCTACTGATTTGTTCTTCTCCTCTTAGCAAATATTGATTCTCTGTCCCCCCCCTTCAAACCGGGCGCTGAATGGAACTGAAATTAACAGGGCTGCTTTTGTTTAATACAATGAACAAAAACTTGCGCTTGGAGGGTTCTTGTCCTGCCAGAACATCTGTGCGGGGCCCAGATGGCGACCGGGCTCTGGAAACCGGGGTGCGAGTGAGCCGAGCACTTCTGCCGAGTCAGCAGGGAGTGGATACGCGGCATTTTATAGGCCCTACAGAAATAGTAACTTTTGAAAACTTCTTGGCAACAGAGGGCTTTTTTTTTAGACTGTGCTGAGATTGTGGGACTTCCCCATTAGATAACTAAGTAGAGAAAAGCCCGATTTATAACCAGCAAGTCTGCTCGCAAGTGCGGCCGCAACCTTTCCCGTCTTCGGTGCGGCCCCGCCGCCAAGGCGCCCAACTTCTTTGCTGGGGCTGATGCCCAGAGGAGATCTGAACGTCGGGAAGACGCCTGGCGGCTTTTCCTTCCACCGGCAAAACTTTGTTGAGCGCCTGCTGTGTACCAGGCACAGGGACAGGCCGGGAGTCGGCGGAGGACTCGGCGGAAAGGAAGGCGCAGAATCACCATCTTGCTGCGCCCAGCTTCGTGGTCTGTTTCAGGCCCCGGCGTTAATTTTGTCATTTGGTTCTGATGAAGGAGGAGTGCCCTGCTGTCCTGGCCGTGAGGACATGGTCCCCTCTGTCTTCTCAGGAGGCAGGTGTCTCCCGATTCATCATGGGAGAGGTTTGAACTTCAAATCCATGGAACCGTACGTGCTGTAGGTATACTCGCGCGCACTTTGCTTCTTTTGTTCGAAATTGTATTTCTGGGTTTTATCAAGCGTGGCTGTTGTTCCTTTTGTCCCCGGCCGGCATGCCGGTGTGTGGAATTCGCCACGATGTATTCAGCTCTTCTGTGTTCCATGAGGATTAGGTGGAACACTGCTTCTCATGTTTGCTGGCCATTTGAATTTTTTCTTTTTGGAAGTGCTTGTTATAGGCTTTTGTCTGTTTTTCCATTTGGCTTGTTGTTGTCTTACATATGGGTGTGAGGGTTCTTTATGGAATCTGAAACCCAGTCGTTGTGGGCTGCGTGTGCCACAAACGTCTCCTGGGTGGTGGTGACCCATTTACCCTGAAGGGTGTGTTTTGGTGACCGTAGATCCCTCATTTTAATGTGGCTAAATTTATTCATCTTTTCCTTTAGAGATAATGTTTCTTTGTGTTTGGGTTAAGAATTTTTTTTCTATCCAGAGTTTTGGAAGACATTCTCATATTGATATATTCTAAAAACATTGTAGTTTTGCCTTTCCAGTTTAGACCTATTGAAACCAGTTTTCTCTGGTTTTCCTGGAACTATCCTAAAAATTCGGAGTCCTGGGAACCCCTCGATCCTCACTAAACGGGGACAGATGGTCACTTTACCTACGATTGAGCTGGGATTGAATTTTTGGATATGGTGTGAGGTAAGGATGTGATTCCCTGCTTTTCCCGAGTGCACGATGACTGGTTCTAGCTCCGTTTATCGAAGATCCGCTCTTGCCCCCCTAGCTGGACACTGTCACCCCCGCCAAGCCTGGGGAGGGACGGCGGGTATCGATCCATTCCCGCTCCCTGAGTGCGCTCGCCACTTTTAATCTTAGCACAGAGAAGGTGATGAGAAATACTGAGTCCGTGCTTCCCGAGTTGACCACAGAATAAAACGTGCACTTCCTCTTTTCGGGCTGTTTATGGCCTGAGTAAAGGTCACGATTCAGGCTCTCAGATCAGGTGGCTTCACCGTCGGGGACTCAGTCATCACAGGAGCATCCTCAGGTGTCCTGGCAAAATCGCTGAAGGATCCAGTCACTCCTGGGCTCCCCCGGCCTCCCTCCCTCCCTCGTCATTCCTGTTGTTGCAGGAAGACTTTCTGGGACCCCACTGTGGACTCCCCTCCTGGGAGAGCCGTGGCTGGGACGAGGCAGCTCTGATGGGCAGGTCCATCACTTCCCGCTGTCCCGGGGACCCAAGGGGGACCACTCTCCTGCTCGTGCCGTTGTGGGTTTCCCGGCTCTTCTCCTCACTTTCGGGAGCAGGCGTCTCCAGCGGACTCTCCGCTGCCCTCGTGGGAGGTGGAGGAAGGAGAGGACAGGTGCAGGTGGGGACTGGGCCCGCAGCGCCCACCCTAGGCTGCCAGGCAGGTCTCAGGGACGTGTCCTGGAACCGGCCACCTCCCTCTCCCCTCTGGGACGGTCTGTCCGCAGCCAAGCCCCGTTCCACGGCCTACTGACTCCCCTCCCGCCTCCTGCCTCCACCTCCAGGAAGGGGAGCCGAGTCCAGAGCATGCAGGGGCGAGGCTGGAGGGACTGAGGTGTGACAACAGTTGGGGGGGACTGCCCTGACCGCCGTCCTCGGCCGGGGAAGAAGGAAGGGCCGCCCAGCCCCATAGTGGACAGTCCTGGGAAGCCCAGAAGCTGCCCGGGGACGCCCTATCTCAGCACCTGTGGACGCCCCGAGACCCTGACGGAGCCCCGGGAGCGCTGGGTGGCCTAGGTCACTCTGCCGCCCACCTGCCTGGTTCCAGCCCAGAGAACTCCAGAAACAGAGTCCTCGTCTGGCGTGAACAGTGAGAACATTTTCATTTTGTTTTCCGGGTTCCTCTCTCCCGCCAGGGCCCGGGGTTCCCCGTACAACCGTGCCAGCCTCGTGACATGTTGAGGGGACTTGGGGCGAGGAGGGTCCGCGGCTTCACGGGGCCCTCGGAGGAAGGTCACCCTCCCAGCCTTGCCCGCTGCGAGCCGGCTCTGCTCTACTGCTCCTGGTCCAGGCAACAGTGGTGGGGGCAGGACCGCCCTGCTGGGCTCGCTGGGCCTGCGGAGGAAACTGAGGCACGGTGAGGGGAGCACCTTTCTCAGTGTTGGGCGATAAGGAAGTGGCTGCCTGAGAACTCAGGTTTTCTGCCTCAGTGCTCCAAAGCGTTCACGTCCTAGAGCGGGACAGACTCTCCTGAGAACAGGGAAGTCCTTTAGGGAAGCCAGGACACGGGGCCACCACTCAGGCCACTGGGTGGGCAGGGGAGGAAGGATGGCCAGGGTGCGCCCCGAGGGCTGTCCTCATCCCTGGGTCCCCCTGCAGGCTCCTCCGGGATCCCAGAAGAGGTAGCCCTCTGACGTCACCAGCGCCTGCTGCTGGCCTGGGTCTGGGCGCACCGTGGGTGTGATGAACCTTCCCGCCCCTCCCCCACGTGGCTCCCGGCAGCCGCAGCCCACGGGGCTCGGGTCACGGAGAAGCTGCTCCTGAAGGCGGTGGGCTGTGGCTCTCTCTCCTCCTTGAGGCGCCGGGGGGCCTGTCACTTCCCGAAGTCCCCTGGAGCTCTCCCCGGCACCCTTTTGTCCTGTCCGGGGGATGGCGCGGGGTCCCGTGCGCCCGGCAGGCCCTGCCCGCTGTGGCCCTGCTGGGGTTGCCATGGGCACGGACCCCCGGGGCTGAGAACAAGAGCCGCCCGCGGGGTCTGCTCCCGGGGCCGCCAGCTCCAAGCTGCTCATTATGCTGCATGTTTTTGTTTTAAATTACCTTCCCCCGTGAGCGAGCGTGTGTTTTATTCCCACTCTAAGCACTGTTGACAGATGTGTTAATTCATGTATTTAAACAGATATTTAGCAACCGGCAGAAGATCCAGCTAAAAATAGGTCATCTTTCGAAATGGGCTCTTTAACATCGGCTGCTGCTCGTGGCTATCGGCGTGGCACGTGGCGCGGCCGTTTCCAAGGGGGCCACTCGAGCGGGGACAGCCGGCCCCAGGTGCAGGCGGCAAGAGGGCATGCCCTCGGTGGGCGGGGGGCGGGTGCCGGGCAGCCCCTGGGACACCAGGAGCTCATGGGCATCCAAGGGGCAGCAGCCGGCGTCAGGGTCTCTGCTGGGGCGTGGGGGGCGCTGGGCTCCCGCCCCCGTTCCGCTTGGCTTTGCTGTTCGCAAAATGAGGGGTCTGGCCTGAGTGGTCTCAGAAGTGCCCTTTAATCCCCGGAGAGCGCGAGACTCCAGGACGAGGGGGGAGGGGCAGGGTTGGTCCAGTCGCTTCGTGGTCTGAGGTCCTGGCTTCGGGGTGCGGCTCGTTTCCGGGGAGTGCAGCTCACCCCAGAGAGGAAGGGCTGCGGCCCTGGGATGGAGACAGCTGGAGACACGGGAGCCCTTGCTGCTGCTCTCTGGGGACCCCTGGGTCCCTCCCACTTGGCCACGTGCCTGGGGGCTCCGCCTGGCAGGGTCCGGGAGTGGAGCCAGGAGGAGCTCGGGCCTGGACCCCGTGGGCAGCAGTGACCCACCGTCTAAGAGGCGGGTCCCCTTCTTGTCCCGCCGTGTCCCAGGGCCGGCTCCTGCTCCAGCCTCCCCCGCCCGCCAAGCCCCGGTGACCTGACGCTGCGTGGGGAGGACTGTCCTCCCCGGGACTCCTAGAGACTGCCGGCACCAGATCCCGGCCGACCAGAGGCTGATCAGGGAACCTCCACCGCGGGTCCTCGCCTTCCTGAGCGCGAGAGTCAGACCGTTCCGGGCTCCGCCCAACGCGTCTCGTCCGAGCGGCAGAGCGGGGTCGCGTCTGCTCCTGGTGCTGCGTCTTTAGGGGCGTTCGTCGGGGTTCTCTAGAGAAACAGCCAGCAGGATGTGGAGACACGGAAAGGGGGAGAGAGAGAGAGAGAGAGATTACGGGATCGGCTCTCACAGTTACGGGGGCCAAGAAGTCCCACTGTCTGCGGGTATCTGTGCGCTGCAGGCCCGGGGGCGCGGAGGGACATGGAGTCTGGGGGCTCGGAGTCTGGGGGGCTGAGCACCGGGACTGTTGCTGGCCAAGGGCGGCAGATGGTGTCCCTGCTCGGCACAGCTGGCAGGTCCCCTCTGCCTCGTCCTTCGTCCTGTTGGGCAGGTGTCTGGTGCCGCCCGCTTTGGCGAGGGGCCGTCTTTGCCCGTCCCCCGGGTCGAATGCCCGTCTCTTCCCGGAACGCCCTCGGACACCGGGAAACAGCGACCCTTTCCCTGGTATCTGCGCGCCCCTCGGCCCAGCCAAGTTGACACAAAATAGCCCCCACGTCGGGGACCTGCTGTCCAGGCGCTCACGGATTTGGAACGTGAGAAAGAACTTCCCCCCTCCTCCATCATCCCAAACACCCGAGAGTTTTCAGCACAGAGCAGACGTTTCGGACAGCCGGACTCGAGACCTCTTCCCTGGGAGGAGAGGGTCCCCTGCGGCATGTGCTGGGTGGTCTGGAATGAATCTCTTTAAACCGGAGCCCGCAGGGTCCACTAAACTATAACAACGTGCCCCAGGCCCTTGGCCGGTGCTGTGGTTTCCAAGGTGCTTCTGTGGGTGCTGCCGGCCGCCGGGCAGGGAGGCTGCCGCGTCCTCCCCTCTGGTTTCCTTGTGGATTCTCTCTCTGTCCCCTGCCTGAGCTGCTGAGGTTGGGAATGGCGTCCTTCTCCTTCCCCGGGGACCTCACATTTTCCAACCTTGTGTTCTCTGTATCTGCCAACCGGCTGTTTTCCATCCAACGCTTCATGAAAATGAGTGTGTGGGGCCGTTCAAGCCCCAGACGCATCCAGCGTGAGCATGTTTACGGGGTAACCGGTGACCACTTAATTACACGGTGATTACGGGCCATCACACAGCAAGTGCCGTATCATCAGCCCTGATTGCTCCTGCCGTCCCAGGCACAGGGAGGCCGCGCCGTAATTGCTTCTGGACTTTGCAGATGCGGGCGAGACTGGCCACAGCAGCCTGTGATTACCAAGCACGCAAGTGCGTGTGTCCGGTGAGCACCGGCAGGAGCTGCTGGGAGCGGCGGTGCGGGAGCAACCCCGCCGGGGCTGCGAGGCGGCACTCACGGCTCTGTGGCCGCCGTGTCCACAGCCCCCAGGTTCATGCGGTTCCTTCACGTCTTCAGGACCGAAGAAGAGGTAAAGAACCGATTTAAACCACGAGTCTGGGCCGGGCGCGGTGGCTCACGCCTGTAATCCTAGCACTCTGGGAGGCCGAGGCGGGAGGATCACTCGAGGTCAGGAGTTTGAAACCAGCCTGAGCAAGAGCGAGACCCCGTCTCTACTAAAAGTAGGAAGAAATTAATTGGCCAACTAAAAATATATAGAAAAAATTAGCCGGGCATGGTGGCGCGTGCCTGTAGTCCCAGCTACTCGGGAGGCTGAGGCAGGAGGATCGCTTGAGCCCAGGAGTTTGAGGTTGCTGTGAGCGAGGCTGACGCCACGGCATTCTAGCCTGGGCAACAGAGTGAGACTCTGTCTCAAAATAAATAAATAAAAATAAGTAAACAAACCACGAGTTTGACCTAGTCGCGTTCATTGACACCTACTGTGTGCCTAAGTGTGCCGCCTCTGAGTGAGAGGAGAAAGCACTCTCTGCACCTCGAGGAGGCCTAGGGTCCTGGAGGAGGTAGGCGCATGAACACGCACTCACTAGCAATGTGGAAAGTGTGAGAGGCATCAACGCAGATCCCAGAAATCCCAGAGGATGGAGAGGGAGGAGGTGGCAATGGTACAGGGTTTTGAGGTATGAATAGGAGTCTGACAAGAGGAAGTGTAGCGGGGAGGACGTGCTTAGTGGAGTCCCAGCTCCTGCTTCTGGAGCCCCACATCCTGCAGCTCTTTCTTCAGCTCTGTGAGTTCTCAAATCTCGCTCTCAGCCGGGGGAGGCGGAGAATTCCCTTTCCGGCTTACGCTGCCTTAGGAAGAAGGGTCTGGGTGGGTCCCCGGCCTCCTGCCCTCCCGCCGTTCTGTCCCTGCTGCTATGGGAATGGTCACTCTCCTCTGCCCCTGCGGGTGGCTTTGCTCCGGGGGCTCTGGGCACCTGCTCCTCCCAGCCCATCTGGGGCCACGTTCCGGCTCCACGGCGTGGGCAGTCCCTGGCACTGTGGGCCCCTCCTGGTTCTGACTTGTCCCCACACGAGGGAAGATTTGCCAGAGGGAAGGGCTGGCTCAGGGGCCACTTTGTTTTCCAGGCCTGGACCTGCACACACGTTTGTTGAAGGACAGAGGACGCGTGGGCGGAGCTCTCTGAAGAAGTCGCCCGCTACGGAGAAAAGTACAATAGGAGCAAAACGTCTCCGCAGTGGAGGAGTGGCGATGTTGGTCTGTGACTGCATGTCTAAAAACTGCTGTTTGAAAACCAGTTCTGCAATCGAAACAGTAACTTAGGGATTCCGACGGCCCCTCAGGAGATGGAGGTTGGACAACAGGGTGAAAGGACTTGTACCCCGAATCTCCACGCGGCAGTTTGTCAGGCCGAGCCGGGGGCGCGGGGTGGGAACTTTCTGTCTAGAATCATCTTCTGCAGCCCCAGAGCCCCGGCGTGTGACGAGATTGATGTCGTACCTACTGATTTTTCGTAGGAACCGTCTCTGTGACGTCCGATTTAGGGGCACCTTTTACTTCTGAACGTGAAACTGAGGCCTGGTGGGGGTGGGGGGTGGGGAGCTGCTTCAGACCAATTATAAATCTATTTTGGATCAATTAGCTCACCACACTCCTGGGAAAATGACTTCTGCGGACCTGTCTCATAAACCTTGTATTTTCCGTGGATTCGTCTTGGTAAAATGCATATTTCGGTGATGATGTGAACTTTATCCTATTGATATAAATACTCGGTGTTTGTGCAAAGCCGTAACCATGGTGAGTCTATGGAGCTCTTTAAGTAAATTTGCTCCCTGACAGCTTCTGTCATTAGACACACTGTTCGTTCTGCATTCAAAAATAGCTCGTGAGCGCCACTCAGACCCCGTCTCGGGGCACGGGTCTTTTCCTGGCGGTCCTCCTGCACCTGTGCCTCTCCGTGAGCAGACCCTGCGGCGAAGGGCCGGCCGGGACGCTGGGGGCGAGTGCAGGTGCCACATCAGCCCTGGGGACCCCGGCGTCCGGGCTGCGCCGGCATCTCCAGACGCAGGTCTGCTGGGTCCTCGCCGGGCGTTGTCGTCAACACCGGGACGAGCCTGCGCGGAAGAAACCGGGGTCAAAAGAAGGCGGCGAGGCCCCTTCCAGCATTCTTTGGGACCTGTCGTGTATCCACGAGCAGCCATTCTTACACAGGCATCCGGGGGTTTAAGCACGGCCTTGCGTGGCCCATGAGGGTCTGGGCTGACGTCCAGAAGGTGCCGGGTGCCCGATGGCTGTTCCCTAAGGTGCTCATGTTCCCTTTCGTGCAGTGGGACAGGCCCCTTCGCTCTAGGTGAGGCCACAGGTGTCCTGGTCAGATGGTCATCTTCGGGAGGGGCTGGCCGCCAGGGCTCTGGGGGTGGGTGGCGAAGACCGAGGCCACCGACTTCAGCCCACAGCCGCCACATCCAGAGAAACCCGCCCCGAGAGCCTCCTCCCAGGAGGATCTTGCTTGGTCAACCCGAGGACTTCCAGGCTGGTGGGACGAACAAGAACGCCAGGACTTTCCCCCCATGTTGCGTTAGACCCACTGACAGCCGGGCTGTGACGGCGTCAGCGGACACAGCCAGCCCCGGCGGCGTTTCCTGTGCTACAACGTGCATCAGGCACGATGGCGAGTTCACCTGTGAACAATCATCGAATCATGGCGAGTAAACCCATGGAAGTATGAATAAGCCAGAAAAGTTTTGGATCAAAGAAAACGTCTTTCCTGAAAAGGGAAGGAAAAATTAGTACATTGGAACTTGCATCAGGCAACCCTCATTTACCTGAAAAGAAGCGTCAGAGCCGCTCGCACCTGCTGAGCAGCAGGGGGTCGGGACCACGACGCCCACGGAAGAAGCGCAGTGCGCAGTCACCTGGGAGGCGGGACGGCCAGGATCGGCCGTGCCCGCATTTCGCGGAGTGAAGCTAGTGATGGGCTTGGACGACGGGCACAGAACAAAATGCAGTGAAAGCAAATTTAAATGAAGGCGCCAGATCTGCGCAAGCAGAGACAGGAGCCCACCTGCCAGGGACAGCAGAGAAGCCACAGTGCCACAGTCAGGGTCAAGGGGCTTCTTTGGAATTGGGGACAGTAACTGGGACTGGCAAGGAGGGCTCAGCCGCCCTGAATCCGCAGCAGCTGATGTGACGAGACGCATCCTCGTCAAACGTCCAGCTTCGGAGAGGCTCTGCCGGGAGCGAGGGCAGGGAGCTGTTCTCTGCTGGGTCCTCCAGCCCAGCCCCCCCGCCCAACAGGAGTGCGCTCCACACATGTCCCTGCCGTGAAAGACCGAACACGCCCGAAAGGTCCGGAGGCGTCTGGTGGAACAGACAGAAGCAGACGGCGGCAGGAGGGAGCCGTGTGAAGGGCGGTACTATGTCCACGGCGGACGCTGTCCACACGCGACGGCCGGGGACAGCGTTCCTCACGCGGTTGCTGGCGAGACTCCTTCCCTCCGAGGGCCTGGCCCCCAGTTCCTGAGCCCCCGACTCAACCGGGCTGATAAAGAGAGGGCCTGCCGACTCTCCTGAAGGCCAGGCCACCCCCTGGAGGGGGCGCGGGGACAATCTCAAAGCCCTATAGGCTCACTTTTCATACAAAACAGGTTAAAGGATTTTGTTTTTAAATCAGAAAGATAGACCTGTAGACGGAGAATGAAGGCATTGTGCAGAATGTGTTGCTATTCCCATCGGGAGATTACACACAGTATTTACTTTCTTAAGGTGGGTGGGGGCTGGAGGAGGGGGTGCCGAGGGCAGGACACAGCCTGCCGACTCACCTCTGCCTGACCCCGCCCGACAGGCCTGCGGGGTCCCTGTCCCGGCCGGGGGCCCGAGTCGGTGATGGACGAGAGGAGAGGGCTGGGAGGCCCTGCAGGCGCCTCTGGCTGCTTGTGTGTGTCGGAATCCTTCGAGACATAAAGCAGCACCGTGCACAGAGCAACGGAGGCCACCGTGCCACATCAAGAGGAAAACTGACCGAGAACTGGCTGAGCTACGGTCCCTGCCGGGGACAAGGGACCCCAGCAGAGGTGGCCCCTGCAGCTGGTTCCAGGACGGCGTTGGGGCCAGCTTCGGAGGTGCCAGGACCTCGAGCGGCCGGTGGCTCCGCCTCCGTGTCCGCCGGGTGAGACCCCGGCAGGTCTTTCTTCTTATTCCTCTAATAAAGGGATTGCCGCTGCAACCCGCTTTCCAAGTGAGCGTACGGTAGATTTATTTTCCGCAGAAAGGTGTAAGACGAACGGGAAATATTATTTCAGAGAACTTGTGCAAGGTGATTATTTACGGATGTATCACCCACCATACGGCCTCCCGTGCTGGTTCACGGGGGTAATGATTTTCATAATTACCTGTGTTTAGAAATACCTTCACGCAAAGCAGTAAACATGCCTCCTACCGAGAACGGCGACAGTCTCTCTTCTTCCGTGGTGAGTGAGCTTTTCTCCAGCCAAAGCCTGAAATTACTTTTGGTTTTTCAGGAGCAACGTGGGACAGAGAGGGCGCGGGGCCGGGACGCAGCCGCCAGTGGGGTTCTGAGCCTCGGGGCTTTGGCTCATTCCACGCCAGGCTCCCGGAGCTGCCTCTGCATAGTCCCCTCTGAGGGCTGACTGCGGCCGCCGTGGGATGGACCAGGTGCAGATGCCGCCAGGGTGCATGGAGTCCCCCCTCTGTCCACGCCAGAGTCCAGCAGCCCCGCTCTTGCCACGGCTCTGGCCACGGCCGCTGGGGAGCTCCAGGCTCAAGGGCAGGCCACCTGGTGCCTGCCTGTCCCTGGCTGCCGTCCGTCCACTGGCCAGGCCCCGCCCACTCTGACCTCCGGCCTCAGGCCGGAGCCTCTCGGATGCTGTCGGTAACGAGTCCCCTAAGCGCGCAGGGCTGAGATGCTGTCGGAAGGGACACAGACGTGACATAAACTGAACAGAAGTGGGTCGCTTTTGCAGATCCGTCCTTCATCGTGGGACGTTGTCGTTCTTACTTTTGCTGTGAAGATGTTCTTTGCTGTGAAGATGTCCACACAACTGGCCGCCCACTGACAACGCACGTGTCCCGCAAACTCTCCCGGAGGCCTCAGCGTGTGACGGGCGTCCGTCTGGTTCTGAAGATCCAGAACGCCCCGGACTCAGCCCCTCCCTCCGAGGGACTCGCTGTCTCCTGCAGAATTGGACAAATACACGCATAACCCCAATATAATGAGATGGGAACACAGATGGCTTAGAGTTAGGTTTAGGGTTAGGCATAATTAAGGAAGCAGATGGGGAAATTCAAGTTAAAATTCAGTAAAATTTTAATTAAAAGATTATGTGTTTTTTCCCCTAAGATCTTGCAAAGATGAGTGCAAACTTCACGTCCCTGCCCCCACCCGACACGCACACAGACCTGAAGCCACGCTGCTCTGAACTGCGCACACGACCTGCCCCCCGGGACCCGCGGCCTGGCCGCCCCATGTCCCTCTCCCGGCCTGCAAAGCCTGACCCTCTCACTCTGTCCCTTGTCACTGCCCCACACACTCTGCCTAGGAGGACAGGAGACCAGGCAGGACGTGGAGGAGAAACGGGGCAGCGGAGAGCGAGCCAGGGAAGTTTCCCGTAGTGGTAGGTGGTCACGACGGCAGATGTGAAGCGCTGAAGCGAGAGCTACCATCCTAAGGACTTGCCAAAAGTGGGTGGCCGAGAACGAGTTGGGGGGGTCCTTCAACCCCTCACAGAACAGGACGAAGCGGGTGATGGGAGAGGACTTGGGGGGCAGCTCTGGGGCTGATGTGTGTGCTCTGCTCTTGGGGTCCGAGTGGCCCCTCCTGAGGAACCTAAGGGGGTACACGGAGCAGAGCTGGCGTGAGTCGGGGGGAGCAGTCTGCCCGGGGCGCTGTGGGGCGGAGAAATGTCCGGTGCCGCTGCGTCCCCGCCCTGTGTCCCGTGGCCGCGTGTGCACGAGAGGAGGCGCCGTGGCTCGCCGCCCTGGTGGGTGAACTTCCGCAGCAGAGAGACACTGCAGGTGCCACGGGAATTGAGGGCCGGAGAGGCAGAGAGCGCCTGTGGAGCGGACACCAGGAGCCAGCCGCGGGCACCTGCCTGCCCCGGACGCCAGCTGGAGCTGCCTTAGTCTGCGAACACACGGCCACAGATCAGGCAGCTTGAAATCGCAGCTCTGAGGCCACAAGTCCAAGGTGGACACGTCGGCAGGACTGCACTCCCCACGAGGGCTCCAGGGCAGGGTCCTTCCCTCGGGTCCAGCTCCCCGTGGCTGCAGGGGCTCCGGGCCCGTTCGACAATCGCTCCAACATCTGCCTCCGTCTCCTCACACACAGCCTCTCCTCGCCCGCCTGGGCCTTCTCTTCTCTCTCTTGTGCAGACACCTGTCCCTGCATTTAGGGCTCCCAGGGTAATCCAGGACGGCGTCACATTGGGACCCCTCGTCACATGTGTAAGCACCCTTTTCTTCAAATAGGGTCACACCCACAGGACCTGGGCATGTTGTTGTGGGGGCTGCAATTCAACCCTCACAGGTCTCCTGGCCGCCCTCCCCTTCGCCTTCCCCGGCCCAGGGGGCAGAGCCGGAGGCTGCCGTGCGGGAGGAGGAGGCCGGGAGGGGGCGGAGGGACAGGGACAGGCTCGGCATCTCTGTCGTGCGGACAGGGTGCTGTCAGGACTACACGGGGACCGCAGCACTTAGTGTCTGACACCTTCCTTCCATCTCTCCACTCTCTTCTTCATCCCTCCCGCCCGAGTTTGATTTTTCTTGGGCAATCTCATCTGTTTATTTATTTTTTTTCAAGACAAAATTTAGAATTATTTTGTTAAGTTCTCTCAAAAACGTGACCAGAACTGGCACTGGACTGGCACACGTCAATTCTGGGGGAAGAGCTGTGTTCTCGGCACTGAGCTGCC
>VBSM01003186.1:6489437-6506916 GCA_008086735.1 Cheirogaleus medius
ATGCACTGTTCTGGGGGGGGGGGTCACTGCTCAGAATCGAGACTCACCAGGCGGTGGGCGCTCCGCGAGCAGCATCTACACGGTTACCCCGTGTGAGCAGGCGTGGTCTTTGCTGGCGTGTTGCGTGCTCGCACGCCGGACACACAGATCTGCCGGTGTTCCGCACACAGGCCCGGATTCGCAGAAACTCCTCCGCGGGAGGTGGCTATCTGAACTGTATTTTAAATGTTTACCCCGTAATTGTACAAATAACAGCAGAATGGGTTTAACAGTTGATAAACTGAGACATTCCTTTTAAAATGCACCTCTGTCTTTAACATTTTAAAACGAAGCTTTTATTGTTTCAAAGCCGTTACACACAGAAACCACAGGGCCTGGTGGTCGCCACAAACAGGGACACCCAGGAGGGAGGCCTCCGAGCAGGCCAGGAAGTGGCCGCAAAACGCAAGCATTTTAGGCCACAGGAACCTCACTTTTAGGGCAGAGATTTACCAACTCTGCAAGAAAAATTAAATGTTCTACCTTCACAAATTTTTTTCCCTGTTTTTGTTCTTTTCCCCCTGGAAACCCCCGATTCTACTCTGGCTTCTCAGGACAGCTTTCGGGGAAGCTGCAGAAAGGCGTGGCATCGAGTAACAAGAAGCCCCCTGCGCGGAAGACCCCAGGTGGGCTGATAGACAGCTCTAGGGAGGCGTAGGTCGGTGGTGTGCTGCTGAGGGTTAACAACCAGGTCTCCAAAAGAAGCCAGCCCCGGCTTTCCACGCTGCGCCATCTCCGTGGTGTGAATGTCCCCACTGTGGCTGGTTTCCAGGCGCCCACGTGAGCTCAGCGTGGCCTGGGGAGAGACCAGCATGAACCCGCCCGCTCTTGCAAGCTGGTAGGAGCTGCCACTGCAGCCGCTGTGGGCTCTGGTTTTGGAAACTTGAGGGCCGGACGCAGCATTTGAAGATAAGCCTGTATTTCTCCCAGGTGAAGCCAGCCATCCTGTTACTGGTGACCTGAGAGGACCTGTGTGTGCACACGTGTGTGTGAGACAGAAAGAGACAGAGAGAGGAAGAGCCTAATCCTGAGCGGGAGAAAGGGGCGGTCCTGGGCATGGGGGGGCTTCATGTGTCACCTGCTCCACGCACCGTCCTGTCCTCCCCAGCACGGGCAGCCCTGTCTAGACAGGGCTTAGGAACCACACTGGCCCCCCCATGTCCTGTGGGGACACTGCCCAAGGGCTCGACCCCAGAACCTCCAGTCGGGAGCGGGAGGAGACACCTCACGAGTTGTCCGTCTGCGAGGCCCTGTCCCTGGGCCGCCCGCCACCGCCGGCCGCCAGGTCTGCCGGGAGCTGGGCGGGTCAGATGTCTGCAGAGCCAGGTCGAGCTCGCTCCGCCCTCCCCGCCGGAGACCCTCTCAGTGTTTCGGAGCCCACCCGGCCAGAGCGCGGAGGTCACGCTGGGTTACCAAGGGGCTCCGTCGGGCTATGTCCATCCTCCTCCTCCTGGGGACGTCTCGCAGGTTCTGTCGCGGATCCGAGGCAGGCTCTGGTCTCCGCCCAGCGCCGGTGGGGCTCTTACCTGCCTTACCCTGGTGCTTGGTGGGGAACAGGCATATTCGAGAGGTGGTTTCTCTTTTTCTTCTCCTTTCTGCTTCTCGAGGGAGGGGGTGCGTGCCCAGGGGTGCTGAGGACTTGGGCTCCGTCCGCTGTCCAGCGGGCAGTGGGGGAGTCGCGGAGGGGCTGCTGCCATCTGGCCCAGAGAGGCGAGGACCGGGGAACACACAGCTGCCCTCCCGCGCAGGAGGGCTGTTGGGCTTGTTCCCGGGGACACCACGCGGAGAGGAGGAGAAAGACAGACGTCGGCGTGGCGTGGCTGAGGAGGATGGCGGCGACCCGTGAAGGGCTGTGGGGGAGGTGGCAGGTGCCCTGCTATCGAGCACACGGCCAGCCTGCCCAGCTCCACGGCGGGGAAGGGTGGGGGGGTGTCGGGGAGGGACAAGGAGCCGCTGTCCCCACCCGGAGCTTCTGCGGCTCCGTGGTTAAAGGGGAGGGAGGGGCATGGTGGTTGAGTGAGAGCGTTTCTGCGTCGGGGAGGCAGGAACTGAGACTGGGGTGTGTCAGCGCTCACCCCGTCTGGGCCTCTGAGAGCCTGGGACGGCAGGTGTGGGGACAGGGCTGCTCTTGGCAGGTCCCATGCTCACCTGGGCACTCCAGCTGCGCAGGAGGTTGGTTCCTTCTGCTTCTGCTATCTGAGAACTATGAACAGGAGTAAACGGGCGATGTTGTCACAGTGGACAGGCAGGTGGGTTACTGTATGTAAATGAGCTGCGGCAGGGCTGGGACTCGGCTGCTAGCCATTCCTGTTGTTCATAATTGTCCCCATTTTACAGATGAGAACGCTGAGGCTTAGAGAGGTCCCATCACTCGTCCCAGGGTGCCCAGCCTCACTCTCGGCCCCCAGGCTCAGGACCAGCCTGTTGCTAATGGCTGGCAGGTGTGCCTGCCACGGGGACGTGGGCAGAGCCAGGCAGACAGCATTGCAGGTGCAGTTTGGTCCCCGTGGGGGCTGGGTGTGCAGGGCCAGCTGGCAGTGGCGGGGGGACCACCAGCCCTGTCGCGGTCTGACCTGAGCCGGCAGCTGCAGTGGGGCTGGAGCTTGTCCCAGAACCCTCCTCTGTTGCGTCTTGACTGCAGCCACCACCTCGATGAGGCTGAGACAGCGTGGCCTGATCCTGTGGCCTGATTGTGTGGCCTGATCCTGTGGCCTGATTGTGTGGCCTGATCCTGTGGCCTGATCATGTGGTCTGATCCTGTGGCCTGATCCTGTGGCCCTGCCACCCCTGGTAGACTGAGAGTGGGGGCGGGTGGCTCTCACCAGAAACTCAATGTCACAATCTCAGCAGAAGGGGACTGGGTGACCTATGGAAGAAGCCCGGGGCTGTCCTCCCACCCCCCATGGCCTTCAGTGTCCCCAGGGTGCTGGGCAGCCGGAAGACGGCGAGTCACCCTGCATCGGAGCGTTCGGCTTAGGATCCTGTTCCCGCAGGGAGCCCAGCCAGCTCCTCTGTCCCCAGAAGGGCCGGCAGATGTGGAGGCTGCCTGGGATACCTGGGGAGGCCATCCAGGCCCGGCCAGGCCCACATCCTCCCTGGGCCTCAGGTGATGGGACATGGCCCCCCCTTACCCCACCTGCGGGACGGGGCCGGGACCAGAGCACCTTCCATAGCGACCACCTGTTGCCAGGACCCAAGGCACAGCCGGTCTTCTGTTCAAACCTACTGAGGCACAGTTTCATTTTTGTTTTTTTGTTTTTTTTTAAATGACTGGCCTAGTAGTGGCTCAGACGAGGCCCAAATTTGCTATTGCAACGTTTTCTCTGCGGCCATTCATTCTAGATGCGGGAGTTGAAAGTGTAAATTGTGCGTGGGTTTTGCTTTTGCAAGTGGCAAAAAGGTCTAAATTCCTTTAAAAGTGCCTCAAAGCACCAGAGAGCAACTCAGAGCAGGGTGACGACTCTTCGTCCACGAGCGCCGTGGACCGACCACACCCAACATGCTTGCCGCCTGTGTCATTCCTGCGCTCCCGAGACTCCCGCCGACTGGGAACGCGTCTGTCTCAGCGTCGCCGCCAGGCCTTCCCGCTGCCCGCGCTGCTGTCTGTGACGGCCACGGGCTGAGCTCGGCCTCCGCGGCCCTCCCGGACACGTGTGGTGACCCTAGCTCGGGACCGAGCTGCAGTCGGGGTCCCGGACACGTGACCCTAGCTCGGGACTGAGCTGTAGTTGGGGTCCTGGACAGCCCCCACCCAGGGGGAGGAAGGCTCCGGAGCCTCAGCATCCTCCTCCTCTGCCCGGTCTGGGCCTGGGCCAGCTTCTGCCCGGCTTCCAGCGCTCAGCCCTGGGCGCCCTCCGCACTCCGGGCCTCTGTTCCCCTTCCAGGCTGGCTCCCTGCTCCCCGCGCTTTGCTTGGGCCACCGGCCGGATGCCTTCCTGGAACAAGGCCGCCCAGCTTTGCGTGTGCGTGGACCCGCTGGGGGCTCCTGGGTCTCAGCCTGAGAGAACATGCGTTGTGAAGCGTGGGCCTTTTGCAGGGGGTGGGGGCTGCTCCTGGGGAAGCCCCGTCCAGGTTGCCCTGGCCCCTTGGCCCCAGCTCCGCCCTCCCACCCTGTGAGGTTCTGCAGCCTAATCCGGCTCTCAGCACAGTAACCTCTGGGGTTGAGTGGTGCCCCCCAATAGATACGTCCCCCTTGAACTTGAGAGTGTGATTTTATTGGAAAAGGGTCTTTGCAGATGGAATCGAGTTAAGGATCTCTGCATGAGATCACCCTGGATTATCGAGTGGGCCCCAAACCCAATGCCAGGTTGGCTCGAACCCTGATGAGAGAAAAGGCGGGAAAAGACACCGAGAGAAGGAACCACTGGGGACTAAGGCGGAGGTCGGGGTGATCCTCCTGTGAGCTGAGGAGCGCCGGGGACACTGACAGCCCCATGAACCAGAGCGAGGCCGGGAACGGACGCCCCCCAGCTGCTGGAAGGTCAGCCCTGCCCACACCTGGCCCAGATGTCTGGCGCGGAGACCTGCTGCTCTAAGCCTCCAGTTTGTTCCCCAGGGAACTAGTGCCAGGTGGGCTCTGTGACCTCGGCGTCATCTCTGCCCCTGCACGTGGGGTAAGGATATTGGGACATTGAGGACAGGGCCCCAGCCCAGCCTGTCTGTCTCCTGTGTGCCCAGGTGGACACCTTGCAGCACCTGTAGGCCCCAGAGCCAGGACTCCCCTTGAGGGGCAGGGGCCCCTGGCAGAGCCACGCAGGCACCTGCAGGCCCAGGAGCAGACTTGTAGGGCGAGGGTGGGGGCCGAGAGGCTGCTTTGGAAGCTGGTGGCCGTCACCTTCGTGCCCTCGGCCACTTTTGAGTCCAGCAGCAACTGTGGCAGATCCTCTGTGAGCCCGGACTTTCCATGCAGCCGTGGAGCCCACCGGGTCGGCCCGCGCGCCCGGCCTGGAAGTCTGGGAGTTAAGGCCAAGGCCATTAGCCCCGTGGCCACTACAGGAAACCTCTGGTCGCTGCCTCCGGACAGAGGGTCGGACATTTCTGGAGGTGCCGTGCGCTTCACGGAGGGGCAGAATGGAGCCCTGTGCTCCCTGCTTCCCGGCCCTCGCGCACTGGGCTCCCTCCTTCCCTGTGTCACTGTCCCTCTTCCTCGCGCCTGCCTCCTGGGGGCACTTCCCAAGCCAGGCGGCGGCAGTGGAGGCCCCTCTCAGGAAGAGGGGGACAGGGCCCGGCCCCGCCCCAGAATGCATGGGGAGTCGCAGGGCTCAGGGCGGGTGTCCCCAAACTCCCACCGCTCGCGTCCCCCTTACTCCAAGAGCGCAGGGACTTTCTGGAACCTGGCAATGTCCCCATCTTGTTACTTTCCCGTCGACTCCCAGCCCTGCTCAGTTCTGAGGATTGGGCACGGGAGGGGGCGGGGCGGGGGGAAGCACTGACCCCCTGGCCTGGTCGTGGCTGGGAGGCAGGAGAGAGGCCAGGTGCTGAGCCGGAAGGAGCGGTCAGGCCGCTGGCCCAGGCGAACGCGGGTCCCAGCGCACAGTAGGGCAGTTGCCATGGAGACGGTGTGGTGCCATCTGGGGTGTCCGGGCAGCCTGACCCTGCACTGCCGGGGTCCCCGCCCCGCAGCCCTGGACCTAGGGGCCAGGCAGGCCCGTGCGCAGGTCTCTCCAGGGTCTGGCTCCGTTTTCTGTCCTGCCACACGGGATGCTCTTCGGCGTGTGTCTGTAGAAAACATCACGCAGATGTGCGAGACACAGATCTGTCCTGTACGCACACTGGACACAGGGACAGGCAACGTGCCACGCGGGCTCCCAGGCAACCGTGCCTCGCGCCTAATTCCCACTTGCCACGGAGTGACATCGTGGCCCTGAGCGATGTGGCCATTTTCTCCAGACTTCAAGCCAGCGCCCTCCTCGGCAAGTGCTGAGCAGCCACCCCAGCTGCCGAGAGCAACGGCTGACCCGTCACCCTGGCAACAGCTGTGATTTTTGAGGAAATGAAGAACGTTAATAACTGCTACCAAAAGCTAAAACACAAAGCCAAACAGAAAGCACAGCAGCCCCCAAGGCTGAAATTGCCAAGAAGCGGGAGCGAGCCAGGGTTCAGACAGGCTGCTGAGGGGTCGGTGGGACGGGGTCTGGTCCCCCCCCGCAGGGTGGAGTCAGGGGGCGGAGCCGTGTCTGCCTGTGGACCACCTTGGGCTTCGGGGCTGAGTGCCACCTCTGTGCCCGGGGCGGGCCCTGGGCAGGAGAGCCCTGTGCAGCTCACACCTTCACGTGACAGAGGGGAGGTTGAGCAAAGGGCCCACACACGTGCACACATGTGTACCCTTGCACATGCACACACACATCCACCCCACACGTCCACCCTCCACATACACAAGCTCACACACACACACACACGAACACCTTCACACGTGTGTGCCCCCACATGCACTCAGGCACGCCCACACATGCACAACCATGTGCAACACAGGCACGCCCCCATACATGTGTATGCTCACCTACATGCACAGAAGCATATGCATGTGCACGCCCACACGCATGTACACCCACATGTGTGCACACCCCTCCCACATTGCAGGTGCTCGCCCTGCGACCCGGGCACCGGCCCCGCCCTGGGTCCTTGGCTTTCCAAGGACTCCGTGTCACATGCCCAAAGTGTGAAAGTGCTCGGGGCCGGGCCACAGAGGAAGCCTCCCCCGGGTCTGCCCCGTGTCCTGGAGCACACAGGTGGCCGTGTCCGGCTGTGCAGTCAGCGGCTGCTGACGTTGGGTGGAAACGTTTCCAAGGGCTCCGGGGACATGGTGGCCCAAGCGCTTGGGTGAAGAGACAGCTGAAGGACCGAGCCCGGCCCCCCTCCCAGGAGCATGGAGTAGAAGTGACTCTTGTGAAACAAAATGTCAGCTCCAAACAGTGATTTAATTTCCAAAAAATTAAATTAAAAAGCCAGCTTCCTTGACATAATTTTGATTTAAAATTTCAATATTTAGTGTAGGTTGTATTTTGTCAGTAATTGTAATAAATGATTTTGAATTTTAGATTCAAAGTTTTTGAAAAAATACAAATACATATGGTTTGGCTTTTACCTTTATGTATCTGATAAAATATTTGATTAAAAACACAGGAATGTATGCACGTGTTCACATGGAGGTGCATGCACACAAACATGCATGATGCCGTGATCACGCAAACATGTGTGCACCCACAGGGACACACAGGCTGCATATGCCCTCAGGCTGGAGCACGTGTGCAGAGACAGGCAGGCGGTGGGAGGAAGGGAAGAGAATCGCGCGCGAGGACAGGGCTGAGCTCCTGCTCGGAGCCGGGATGGGGTGCCGAGGGCGTGGCTCCGGGAGCAGCTGTGGGGTGCTGGTGGCTGGGAGCCACGGTGGCACGAGGCAGGAGCCTGGCCCTCCTGCCAAATCCCTTCAGAGAAGAGACTCAGAGCCAGCAGGACCAAGACCACCTCCTTCCCGTCTCCCGCGTCCACTCTGCCATTGCAGCATCCTGAACAGAAGGTGCCCCCGGCCCCTCGCCGGGCCAGAGCCCACCTGCTCACGTCCTGCTTTGTCCCCTTGACTTATTTCTGGCTGTGGGCTCGGGCGAGGGGCTTGCTCAGGGATCTCACCCCGGAGCCTTCCCTGCATCCTTGCTTTTGGGAGAGGCCGACATTCTCCAGAAATAAAAACTCTCACCCCGGCTTCATTCGGAATCTCCCCGAGAGCACGCGATTCGGAATAGCACTATCAATCCCGGCTAAATAAGTCCGTCACTTCTAAATTAGCATTTTTCGGGGAAAAAAAAATTTGCCACATGCCAACTTGCAGATTCCGTAGTTTCCGTTTAGTCTTATACTAAATTTAAAGTGGATTTAATTAGCGATTCATTTCTTTCTCTTTATTTGTGTGTTTCTCCTGCAATGAGATTTGAGATGAATTCTGTTTTCTGTCCCAGGGCACGGTGTTAAGTCTGACCTCCAGCAGTGACAGAGAAACCTCTCTTCCTGGGGACGTGAGTGTGGGTAAAAGTGCGCCTTTCTTTTTAAAATGAAGTAGCGGGAGCCCTCACGCCCTACCTTGCCTGTGGGACCTGCCCACCTCTGCACAACTCCCTGGGCTCTGCTCTACCCCGGTTGGCTCCTCCCTGTCTGCTGGGGGGGGGCATTTCCTGGTTCCCTCGAGGACGCCCACGGCCCAGCCCCTCCTGCAGGATTCGGGCCCTTCCCACCCTCTCCCGGGCTGAGCTGGGCAGGAGCCTCACCACAGGTGGGAACCCAAACCCAGTCTGTATCTGTCAACTTGGCCAACCAAGTGCCACCCTTCGGTCCGTCTCGTTTGTGGGCCACATGAGCTCGCTGGCTGCAGGCCATGGTGTCTGTGTGGCGGGGTATTCCTCCCAGGGGTCAGTGTGACAGTGTGACCTTTAGCACCCGCAGGTCTCTGAGAGGCATTCAGTCACCAGGAGCACGGCCTCCCACCCTGGCTTGGGTCCTTCCACACTGCACACAGAAGTGTCTGAGTGCACATATGTGTGTGTGCATGTGCAGATGTGCGTGTCGGTACATGGGTGTCTTCACACGCACGCACACATGTGTAGGTGTGCCTGTGACCTGTATGTGCATGTGCGCACATGGGTGCATGTATGTGTGAATGTACCCATATGTGGGCATGTGCACATTCACATGTGTGTGCACACCATGTGCGCATGCATGTGTGCATGTGCGTGCGTGTGTGCCGTGGGACTCAGCTCTGAGAGCTGAGGAGGCAAGGCAGCCTGCATGGTGGCTTTGATGGCGTCCTCCTCGCTTGGGTGGGATCCACGCCGAGGTCTCCTAGCCTCCCTTCCCTGAGCCTCCCTTCCCCGAGCCTCCCTTCCCTTTTGCTGTCCTGGGGCTGGCCCACCTCTCTCCAGACGGGCGCGGGTGGGCATGTGGAGGGCGGAGGTTCCCTGGAGTGTGTCCTGGACGCGAGGTCAGACGTGGTCCCACGGCACACTGAGGTTCCCCCGTGTTTCGTTTGGGAAGTCCCCGTCACCACGGTTCACGTCCGTTGATCTTTCCCTCTGCCGTGTCTGACCTGTGCTGATCACATCCAGCGCGTTTTCGTGTCGGACGCTGGTTTGCGTCGTCACAGTTTTCTCCAGAAGTTTCCTGGTTGTTTGTTTACGTCGTTGGTACCAACCCTGCCTCTACTTCCCATGCTTGGTCCTCCCTCCGGCTTCCTGAACAAACAGTGACGATGACTTTTGTTATCTCTGTCCCACCAGCTGTGTCCTGGCTGACTGTCACATTCTCCTCTGTGGGGCTCGGTCGTCACCCCCTCTCAGGAGGGGCCCAGGCCAGGCGCAGGCGGGTTGCTGTGCTCACGGAGCTGGTGGGGCTGGTGGGAGGTGGGCTGGGCGGCGGCTGCCCCACCTTCCAGACTCCGAGCTCTCCGGCCAGACCCGCAGCCCCGAGGGTTTGGACGTGGAGCCTAGTCTGGGCTCCGTAGCCCAGGCCCACGGCGGAGAGGGGGACCAGCCGCAGGAAATGGCCCGTGGGCTGCAGTGGGGGCTGCAGGAAGGTCCTGGCCCACCTGGAATAATCTGGGCAGACCTGAGGCCTCCTCCCGAGGTGTGAGGGGCTGAGGACAGAGTTGGGGCTTGTTGCTGCTGGGCTGCGGGGACACCCTGGCCTCCAAGTCCCTTTCCTGCCAGCCCCTGATCGTGCACCCTGGCCCGCAGTGGCATCCAAAAATAGCCACAAACACACGGGAGAGCCAGCCCGGGTCAGCCACGAGGCCACTCGTGCTTAAAGTCTGGACACTGTGATCGTCCGGCCCCATGCCCTGGACTTCTGGAGAGAGAACCGAGGCCTGGAGGGGCCAGGAGACCCCCGTCTCCACCTCTGCTGCTGGAGGGGGGCTGCCCTGGGCCCTGTCCCCCCACACTGGGAATCCCGGACTGTGGCCTGAGCCCCACGCACCTGCCACAGCCACACAAGCCCCGTGTCCCTGTCCACCAGCCACCACCCGGGGCCCTCTGACTGTCCCCGGCCACCTGTGTACTCACTCACCTTCCTTCTGAGCCGTGTCGCACCCTCACAGTCCGTGCTCAGCCAACCCTCAGCACAGGGTCACTGAGGAAGCAGAATCCCCAGGCCCCGGGCTGGGCACGCAAGGCCGGTCTGGAGCTCTGAGAGATCGAGGAGCCCGGCCCTGTCTTTCTGCCTCCTCTGCTCTGAGCGGCTTCCACCCTCAGGCTCGTGCTCTGGGGGTGCAGGGAGGACACAGGGGAGGGGCAGGGGCACCGTCGAGTTGGCCAGCACCTCCAGGAACCTTCTGGAACCCCACATAGCACCGTTGGCCTGGGCTCAGTCCTGTGACTGCCCTGAGCAGCCCCGGAGCCACCGGCTAAGCTCCACGTGCCAGGTTGGCCCTTTGCAAGAAGGACGGTGCACGGGAGCCTGCGCAGCCGTGTGCGTGGCCCTGGCATGATCTGAGCCTTGCTCCGCCCACGCCCTCCCTTCTGTCCACGCACCTCACCGTGCTCCCTCGCAAGAGCCCCGCCCCCTGGCGTCACCCCCTTCGTCGCGGCGAAGGCCAGCCCTGCTGAACCCGCTCCGCGCCGCACCCCGCGGCCTCCTGCTGTGCTTTTTCTCTTTTTTACCAGCCTTATTAACGTGAGCGATTCGGTAAGTTTTTGCACACACACGTATCAGTGAAACCATCACCACAATCACGGTTGTGAACACACATGTCACTCCCAAAAGCTTCCTCATCCCCTGTCCTCTTTGTAATCCTCCCCCCAAATTTGTGCCTGATTTCCTCTGGCAGCCGTGATATTCAGAGTCTCTACCTCTGGATCTCCGTGGAGGCCTTCTGGAATGTTCCGGAGACACAGGCTTTCCTAGGTCCTCTCTGTGCTTGGGTGCGTGGCTGCAGGACAGCTCAGGTGCTCCCGGGGGGCGGAGGCACTGGCTTGCCGCCCAGCAGGGGCAGGACCGCGGGCTCCTGGGGGCCAGCCGACCCTCGGGCCACTCTGAGGCTGACCCAGCACCACAGCCCGTGTGCGGCAGCCCCTGGGCTGTCACTTGTCACACGGCCCGAGCTCTTTGCTGTGATGTTTGTGTGTGTGCATGTAGGGTGTGCGTGTGCATATGGTGTGTGCATGCATGTGGTGTGTGTGCATGTGTGGGGTGTGTGCATATGGTGTGTGCATGTGGTGTGTGCACATGTGTTATGTGTGTGTGCATGTTGTATGTATGCATGTGGTATGTGTGCATGTGTTTTCTGTGTGGATGTGGTGTGTGCATGTGTTGTATGTGTGCATGTGTTGTATGTGTGCATGTGGTGTGTGTATGTGGTGTGTGTATGCATGTGGTGTGTGTATGTGGTGTGTGCATGCATTGTGTGTGTGCATATGTTGTGTGTGCATGTGGTGTGTGGTGTGTGCATGTATTGTCTGTGTGCATGTGTTGTGTGCATGTGTTGTGTGTGCATGTGGTATGTGTGTGCATGTGTTGTCTGTGTGCATGTGGTGTGTGTATGTAGTGTGTGCATGTGTTGTGTGTGCATGTGGTGTGTGTGTGCATGTGGTGTGTGTATGTAGTGTGTGCATGTGGTGTGTGTGCATGTGCTGTGTGTGTGCATGTGGTGTGTGTATGTAGTGTGTGCATGTGTTGTGTGTGTGCATGTGTTGTGTGTGTGCATGTGCTGTGTGTGGTGTGTGTGCATGTGCTGTGTGTGTGCATGTGGTGTGTGTGTGCATGTGGTGTGTGTGGTGTTTGTGCATATGGTGTGTGTGCATGTGTTGTAGGTGTGTGTGCATGTGATGTATGTGTATGTGATGTGTGTGCATGTGGTGTGTGTGCATGTGTTGTATGTGTATGCATGTGGGGTGTGTGTGCATGTGGTGTGTGCATGTGGTGTGTGTGTGCATGTGGGCTCGGTCTGGAGCACTCACTGCCGTGGGTCGGGGACGAGCAGCCTCCGCGGGGCCGGGCCCACAGGGGCAGCCCTGACACTGGGCTTGGAAATCAGCCCACGAGGGAGCAGGGGAGACGGGCTCAGATGCATGTGGAGAAGCTGCTCTCCCCAGGCGCAGTCACGGGTCGCAGTGGGGGCAGCAAGCGCAGCGGCAGGCAGAGAACGCGGGCAGTGCGGCGTTCATCACGGCGCCTCCGGACACAGCTGCATCGTGTCGCACGCGGCTGAGAGGGCGGGTTACACTGCTGTGTGACCTCAGACAAGTTACTTAACCTCTCTGTGCCTCAAGGGTATCTCAATACCTGTTTTGGGGGATCGTTGTGAGGAGTAAATAAAATGACGGCAGGTAAGGAGCTTAGAACAGTCCCCGGCAGGCAGAACACGTCAATAGCTGTCATCTGTTCATATTAAGAGAACAGAAACAAAAGTCAAAGACATAATGAAGGAAAATCCCCAGACTGCAGAAAGGCTGTGTGTGCAGATCGGGCAAGGGCACCGCTGCAGAAGAGAAGCGCCCCCTGGCACGTGCTTGGGTTACAAAGAATACAAACAAATCCGAGTGCGCCTGTGCCTCACAGCACCGCAGAGCTGCTAAGCACCAGGCTGTCTGCAGGCACCGAGCTGCAGAGACACACGTGTGGTTAATGGGATAAAACCAGTTGCAAGAACAACGTAGAACGTGACCCCTTTTATAAAAATCGTGGTCCTTGCGTGGCCTGCAGGACAGGGCACCTCCGGGAGGTGGTTCTCGTGAAGAAGGGCTGTGTGAGGCATGGAGCCACCGTGAGCAGCTGTCCTCGTCCTCACGGCACTGCATAGCTCAGCACGGCCCCATCTGACACGCCACAGCCACTGGGGGTGGGAGAGGGGCCCTGTCACCCTCCTCACTGGCAGAGGGGGAGACCGAGTGCCCCGAGCTCTCAGCGCTGGCTGGAAGCCGGGCTGGGTCCCTGGGTCCCTTGCCTGTCCCCCGCACACTGTGCCTGTCTCACGCCTGACTCTCCGCAGACCCACCCAGGGACGCCCAGAGTTCCCTGGGGTGCAGCTTGGGGGTGTCTGTGGCCCAGAGCTGTCCCTGTAACTAGGCAACACTGATAACTTTTAAGCTGGTTTGATTACCCAGAAAAAGCCAAGCGCCCCATCCAATTCCATCTCCCCCGCCAGGCAGGAAACATCTGCTGTTGCCAGGCAACGGCTGGGCGCTGAGTCTTCAGAGGCGGGAGCGGCCTGGCTCCCAGGGTGGACCCGGCTCTCCACGCAGCCTTTTCCCGCCACCCCGCGTCGCCGGCCGGTGCAGCCGAGCGTGGCCGTGGCCCTGGGCCCGCGCCAAGTGCGCAGAGGCCGCGGATCAGGTTAATGCCTCTTCCCCACACCATGCAAAGCCGACTCCCGCGCTCACAGGGGCTCTTCCATCAGAGGTCCCCGGAGGGCGCGTTCCCTGAATTATGCATGTCTTATTGACCTTTGCAAACCGCCGCGGCCTTTCCTCGCATTTCACGCAGTGCCGTGACTTGCTGACTGGAAGATGGCCTCAGAGGACGGGTGAGTCCGGGGTCAGAGGGGCCGCAGGGAGCCTCTGCTCGAAGCCTTTTACCAGCAGTGTCTTCTTTAACTCAGCACTAGCACCGTGTGAGCACGCCTGCACGCAGTGTGTGTATGTGCGTGCACATTCATGTGTGTGCATGTGGTGTATGTGTGCGTGCACGTGTATGTGTGTGCGCACGTGCGTGCGTGCATGTGGTGTATGTGTGCACGCATGTGTATGTGCGTGCACATTCATGTGTGTGCGTGTGGTGTATGTGTGCGTGCACGTGTATGTGTGTGCGCACGTGTGTATGTGCGTGCATGTGGTGTATGTGTGCATGCACGTGTATGTGTGTGCGCACGTGTGTATGTGTGTGCATGTGGTGTATGTGTGCGTGCACGTGTATGTGTGTGCGCACGTGTGTGTGCGTGTGTGCACCCAAGTCCCCGGTGAGACCTTGTACAGAGCCCGGATGCACGAGGCACACCAAGAAGGAGCTGGGCTGGCCGGCTTGGGGGCTCCCGGGACCCCACCCACCCAGGCCGCAGATCCCTCTCTCCCCTGCCCCAGAGGCACCTTGGGAATCCTTGGTCTCGTTTCACATTTGGGGAAACTGGCCCCGGACTGGGAGGGAGCTGGTGGCAGCCCAGGTGTCCAGGTGTGTCCTGGCGGGTGGGGTGGGACAGGGTTCTTTCTGCAGAGCAAGCCGGCCCTGACATGAGGAATTCTTCCCAAACTCCAGGCCATGCCTACTGCAGGATCGTTTTTGGAGAAGAGTGAGAGGTTTCTTCCTTTCCTTGGGCTCAGGCACGGGGGAGGCACCAGGAAAGGTGGCCTGGACTGAGTCCGGCGTCGGGAAGAGTGGGGTCAACTGACTGAGCACGTTCCACCTGCACCTTTTCAATTACTGATAGTTGTGTGTTTAAATTTACTATCATGGTAGATTTATTGTGTTTTTTTCTTAATTGGAATTCTACTAGTTCCAGTCTTACACATTTTGTGGTCCTATAATTAGGTCCATTTTGTTTAGAATTTTTATGTCTTCCTGGTTAACTAAACTTTTGCCATCTGCATAGTGCCTTCTTTTAGTTCTCATGCTATTTTAGCCTTCAAATGTATGAAAAAATGGAAAAATAAAATTGAATGCTAAAATACTAATACATATGTATATATGATTATATGTACATGTATGTGTATATTTGACATAGCTCTTTCACAATTTTTTATTGACATAGGTTTTAAACATCTTTAAAAGCAGACAGCGGGATTAAAATGAAAAAATTCAATGTGACAGTTTTGTTAACTGTTAAATTTCATCCATTTATGTTTTTTGTGATTGCTGATACATCTTAGCATTATTTTTACCATCTTATTTTGTGATTTCTTTTTGTTCTGAATTTTCCATGTCTTTTCCTGCGTTATTTTGAATCGACTACATATTTTTAAAATCCATGCTCCCCCTTTTATGTTTTAGGATTACACACGACTACGATCTATTTTTGTCCCTCTGGTGGAAACCCCGAGAATCTGAGCACACACACGTCACGCAGCATCTGACCTGGGAGATCTCTTCCCCTCCTGAACCGTCTAAGGGACCGAGAACATGCCTGTCACCAACAGTGTCACTGACGCTCCATGTTTTATTTCTGCACTCGATTAGGGTTTATCGCTTAGGTCACAGTTTTCACGCCAGGGCTTGTTTGGACTCGTCCGTGTTCCCACTCTGTGCCGGCCGCTTCCCCTTGCTGCTCAGAACCTCTGCTCTGGAATGTCGTCCTTTTTCCTAAGCAACCTCTTTCATAGTTTCTCTAGCGATGGGCCTTTTGGTGGCAAAATCTCGCAGTTTCTGTTGGTCCCGAGACTGCAGAGCAGAGGACACGGGACTCGGAACAACGGGCCGTGGGACCCGCTGGGCAGACCAAAGAACAACTCCCACGACTCTTGCTCTGAGGACGGCCTGTGTGTTAACGCACTGTGAGACTCTGCAGAGGGTGGGGTTCCTTCCTCCCCACAGTTCTCCGTCTGTGCCTGACGGGCCAACAGACACCCCGGGTGACGCCCCTCCTGCCACCCTCCCCAAAACGTGCAGGGTTGGGGACACAAAGAAGAGATTTTAATCTGACCTTCTGCAGGGCGGGGGCCTCTCTCTGCTCCCCAGTGGCGGCAGCTGGACCTTCTGCTCCTTAGTGAGCTCTGGCGCCTGCAGTGTGCGCCCCTGGTTTTGGCGTCTGACACCCCAGTCTCTTGCAGACTGGCTCTCAGCATTCATCATGTCCTGGCCTTGCCTCTCACGGCCTCGCTGACCCGGGAGGAGTCTGGAAGCCTTTCTGAGCCTCCTGTTCCTCACCGGTCCGAGTGAGGCATCCACTGGGTGGTTTCTGGACTCTGTCCCCTGACTCTGCCGCCTGTCCGGGTTCTGGGTGCATCAGCATCACGGCATGAGCAAGGGACCGGCCATGCCTGCGCCTTGGGGGTGATTTGGGTCAAGAGCACTGGACTGGGGGGAAATTGGTGAAATCCTAGGAGCTGAGACCAGAGTTTTCAACATTTTTGTACCTTTTAAAGACTCCAATAAATACAATGCAGATATAAAAGGAAAAAAAAAAAAACCTGCCTGAGTCGTTTGAAATCCGTAGAAAGTAACCGTGCTCCCTGGAAGCGACTGTGGTTTTCTCTGTGCAGAGAGGGCTGAGCTGTCAAATACGAAAGGGACGAGAGGTTCCACTCTCATGCACGAGTTTGCCTGGTGTGAGTAGTCTCTGCGCAGCAAAAGGGTCTTAATCTCCTTTATGCCTCCTGGCGAGTCCTGCTGATTTAGGAGCATGAAGGAAAATTCAGAGACAACTGGGAGCGCGAAACCGACTCGGGCAGCACGACAGGCTGGGAGTCGAGAATTAAGGAACATTCCTGGCCCGGCCATCGACTCTCCCAGGCTGTGTCAGTTGACAGTTTTCATTGCTGCTCCTAGGCACTCGTGGGAAATCCTCTCTCAAAATCGCCCTGGGGGTGGTGAGGCCCCAGCCACAGCCACCTGTGCCCTTGGTCCAATTTTCGGAAAAGAAGTCTTCACTCGGGTGCGAAGGAGCAAAAGAGGTCCCCAAACGCGCCGTCAGAGACCTGGGTTTGGGAATCTCATTTGGCCCCAGCCCAGGACCACAGCGAAGCCACTTTGCTCGGAATCTGAACACATTTTTAAGAACACCTGTGCCCACACGCAATAGAAATGCATTTACTTTAGGGCACATTAAACCTCCCTGTTTTGGATAAAGTGAACAGGATGAGCAGAGAAATGGATAAAAGAATGTGCCATTTGCAGGACAGCTTAGTGGACACAGTTCTCAGTAATCTTTATAAACAGACACTCGTGACTAACACATAGCGGGAAAGCGCTCTGATCGCAGGTGTTCAGATCAGCGAAAGATGACAGGATGGGACCTCGATGCAGCCTCCACCTCCAGCAACGGAGAGATCTTTGCTCAGGGTCCCGGAGACGTCTCTATGCCCTTCCCAGCTCCCGCCTCCCCTCCTCCTCCTGCAGGGGATCCGCTGTTTTGCCTTAACCATGCTACCAGCTTTGGGTGACTGGCACCACCCTTGCATGTTCTCTGAACTCCGGGCTTTTCCCTTGTACTTTGTTCATGAGATTTACTTGTGCCGTGCGTGGCGCTGTCTCCCCTCCGCGCTCGTCTGCGCGGTGGGCACAGCTGCGCTGGCAGACGGGTTCCGCTGGGACTGGACCGGGCGCGGCAGGGAGGTACCGAGGGGCAGGCCCGCGGGTCTGGTGCTGTGGTTCTCAAGGCCGAGAGCACACGTGGACTCGCGATCCTCCAGCACACAGAGGCTGGAATTCGAGGCTCGGTGTTTAGGCTTTTATGACTCAGCAAGGTCCTTCATGTTCCAACGGGCTCAGCCGCCAGTTAAAGGGACTTTGTTGTCACCTCCCCCCCCCCCCC
>VBSM01003186.1:6523509-6542836 GCA_008086735.1 Cheirogaleus medius
AAAAAAAAAAAAAGAAAGAAAGAAAGAAAGAAAGAGGAAGTGGGGAAGTGGGGAGGGGCAGTATCAGAGCACGGTGGTCCCTTTCGTTAGCAGAGCAGAGGCTGATCAGAGCCTCCCGGGCGACTTCCACTTTCATCTCCTGGGCAAGCTCGTCCGAGTCCCTGCTGTGTGTGCGGTGGGGGGTGAATATTCAGCTGACTCGCGGCTGCGCGGAACATGGTCGGGTTCTCCGGGCAGGGACGGGCCGGGAGGGCGCAGGCGGGGCTGGCGCGGTCTGCCCGCATCCCGGTGCCGTTCCCTGTGCTTGCAGAGGTGCTGCCTCCCAGGGCCCCGCGGCAATAGCACAGGGGGACCATCGCACGCCTTGAAGATGCGGAGCCTGGCCACCGACCACCAAGGCCACCAGGGCACGCGCTGGCCGTGGATCTGGTTGGCCTCGCTCTGCGCCCAGTGCTCGTCCGAGCTCTTCCCAGCTTTGCTGCAGGGGGAGGGAGGGGCGTGCGGGGTCTGCAGGCCTGTCCTCCACACCCCCGCCTGCCCCGTCCCTCAGTGCCCTCCACAGTCAGAGAGCTGAGCTGTCCCCAGACAGCCTGGTCCACCAGAACTGGAGCCTCGCAGGGGTCAGGGTCCCTCCAAGGCGCTCGGGCCACACGTGTGCCACATGCACGTCAGCACGTGGACACAGCCTCTCCTCCCCTGCTGCCGGGTCCACGCTCTGCCCAGGGCCACGGTGGCTGTGCAGGGCCCGGGCGGTCTCACCCCTGCGTTCTGACGCGGCCCCAGACAGCCAGCCGGGACGACCACAGCCTGTCAGGGTCTCGGGGTTATCACAGGAAAAGAGAGGCTGGACTCAAAGGAGCATGTGTGCACGTGAGTGTGTGTGTGCACATGAGTGTGTGTGTGCACACGAGTGTGAGTGTGTGATAGAGCCACCGCCGTCCTCAAACTTTTTGGCACCAAGGACCAGTTTCATGGAAGACAATTTTCACGTGGTTGGAGGGGGAGGCGGAGCTCGGCGACGATGGAGAACCGGGAGCAGCTGTAACTACGGAGGGGGCTTCGCTGGCTCGCCCGCCACTCCCCTCCCGCGGTGCACCCTCCCCCTGCTGAGTTTCACCGAGGACAATTTTTCCGTGGACGGGGTGGGAGGGGGCGGTGGAGCTCTGCAGCCTGGTCCCTAACGGGCCTCGGATGTTACCGGTTCCTGGCCCAGGGGTTGGGGACCGCAGTGATAGAGTGTGCACACGTGTGTGAGAGTGTGATAGAGCGTGTGTGTGCACTCGAGTGAGAGCGTGATGCAGCGTGTGTGTGTGCACGGATCCCTGAGTGTGGGTGCAGCGTGAGTGAGCCCCCGGAGCCCCGTGACAGTAAGTACGAGACGCGCTGTTTCCAGAGCGTGGACGTTCGCGGCGGCGCCCTGGCCCCCGCTGCTCTGGCATCTGGGGACGTCTGGCTGCGGCCACGTGTGGTCCGTGGCAGCCAGAGGCAGCCGTGCCCCTTCTGCGGGCCCCTTCCGTCCACGGAGCAGTCCTGCCTCACCTGGACTCTCTGCGTCTTCCGCGTCTGCTTCCCTCCTCTGCCTGCACCTCCAGTCGCTCCCAAACTCCTAACAGAAGATTACAAGATACAGGCCTCTCGCGTGGCCCTGCAGGGCCACGGACGCCCGTCTCCGCCTGGGCGCTGTGACCTGTCTGATGCCGGGAAAGGGTCGCCGTGGCCCGGTGGAGAACAGACTCCCAGGCGCTGAGGAGGAGCCATGGGAGGGCGGCCAGGCCGGGGGCGGACAGGCCGTGCGAGGGGCCAGAGCTGGGCTGTGCTGTGAACAAAGACTCGCGGAGGACGGGGGCGCTGGGAGGACAAAGCGTGGCCCCAGGGTCCCGCCAGGAGAGCGCGGCGCTGTTTATTTACTGAGATGGGGCCGCAGGCTGTGGCCGGCGGGGTAGAGGATGGGTCGGGGAGAGGCACGAGGGGGTTGTCTTGCGCGGAGGGTGGCTGACGTCAGGGCGGTGATGAGATCACCCGGGACAGTAACACCCTGTCCTGAGGCTGTCGGAGAGTCAGGCTGGCTGGTCCCGGCTGCTGGGCACGTGACGAGCACTCGGGCTGTTAAACAACAAGCGGCGTCTGGCCGAGCCCTGCAGGATCTGCTCACTAACGTGGACCGCGCCCTGGTGGCTACTGGGATGGGACTCCCGGGCAGAGGCCGGGCCTGCAGGACGCGGGACAGCGAGCCCGGCGCCCAGCACAGAACTGGACCAGCCGCGCCCACACCGACCTTTCTCCCGGGGCCTCTGGCGCGAGAGGCCGCGTACCTGGTCAGGCCTCTGTCTGGGGGCTCGGAACAGCCCTGAGTCCCCAGGGAAGCCGGGGAAGCATCCGGCATTCTGGGTCCTCGTTTTATCGGGGGGAGCTTCCCAGAGTCCCCGCAGAACAGACGGACGCACATGTTTGTGCACGCAAATGGAATCTTCTCCTGACATCACTGTGCCTTATCTCTGCACGCAGGCGCTGACAACGCACACGGTCTCCAGGGCTCCCGAGCTGTCACGGCAGGTATTTCAGTGGCCCTTCCCCACATCAGCAGGGCGGGGCCCACGACGCCCCAGGAGAGGTTTGCTCCTGGCTCCTGCGGTGCTGGGGGGACGCTGGTTCCAGAGTGGCTTGTGGCCTCCGCGACCCCACCCTGAAACGCGCCCCCCTTGCCACGGACACAGGCCCTGAGGAGGGGGAGCCGGGCACACCGCTGGCTTCCACGCGGCACCGCCCGCCCCTGGGCGGGGCCCTGTTCCCGGGCCGCTCTCTCCTTTCCAACCCCCTCTCCTCGCCGCTCACTCTGCCTGACCTGCCCTGTGGCGTCTTGCTGTGGCGGAGTCTGGGCCCAGTCTCCCACGGCGAGACGCGCCTGACGGCGTATTCTGTCTTTCTCCTATTCCTCCCCCCAGGGAGACAGCGCTGTGTTGCATTAGTTCTGGTGCCCAGCGCCAAAGTCCATTTGCTCATTCATTCACTCACTCATTCATTCATTCATTCATGCACTCATTCATTCATTCACTCATTCATTCACTCACTCATTCATTCACTCACTCATTCATTCATTCATTCATTCATTCACTCAATCATTCATTCACTCACCTATTTGTTCATCCGACGAATGCCTGAACCATAGGACCAGATCCAGTGGTCCAAGAAGGTCTCCCCCCCGCCGTCCAGCGAGCCACGCGTCCTCCCTCCCTTCCTGCGCTCGCGGGGAACACTGCGCAGCACCACGGCGCCCCTGCTCTGTGTGCCGGAGCCGGCCACTTGGGGAGCCGTCTTTCTCAGGAAGCGCAATGATCCCGTCTCGGCGATGCGTTAACTTGGCGGCGCGGCGTGTCCCGCGGGGCTCACACAGGGGTGACGAACACGTTCCGGGTAAGACACCCACTCACCCCCCGCGCAGTCCTGCCGACTGGACTCCACGGCCTGCTCGGACACGCCCCGCGGGAGCCGCACGACGTCATCTAGGGCTGGGAGATGCACCTGCAGAAAGCGCACCTGTGCTGAGAACAGAAAGCGCACCTGTGCTGAGACCAGAAAGCACACCTGTGCTGTGATGCTCCCGTCTTCCCTCCCTGGGCGTCTGTTGCTACGGTTGGGAAACCGCCCGCAACGCTGCTGCTGTTGATGATTTAAACTGGACGGCGGGGAAGCTGGGCACTGCCGGTGCACACTGGGGGGCTGGGCGGGTGGTCTCGGGCTATGCCGCGCTGGGAGCCTGCTGGGGAGAGATCCTGGGTCCCGCCTGGGCTCCCAGCTCCCCGTCCTTCCCTAGAAGATCAAGTCGCAGCAGAAGATGCCCCGAGGGACAAGGCGGAGCTTCCGGCTGGGAATGAAAACGCCTGTTGCCCGTCTGTTGGAAGCTGCTTCATGCTGGCTCCCCGGCTCGGCCCGTGGGGAGGAGAGCAAGGACTGTGTCCTGCTCGCGACGGCCTGGCTGGGCCCGCGCACCCTGTCCCGTGCCTGGAGGTGGCAGCTGGGGGCGTCCGGCCTGCAGGCTGGGCTGTCGGCCAAGACTTGCCACGGGGGAGCAAAGGGAGGAAAGGGAGATGCGGGTCTTTCTGGGCTAGTAGTTTCCTCTCTCTCCACGTGAGGAGGAGGAGAAACAAGGTGAGACTTCTAAGGGGGTGGGTGGGAAAGACGCCCTCGTAGGTGGGGACCAGGACCAGAGCCAGCGGCGAGGAGATGGCATCGACCCCTCGCTGGGCCCAGCTGCGTATGTGGCAGCCCCTCTGGGCAGGGCCAGCCGGGCGGCGGTCAGCTCCCTCCCTGTCTGTCCTGACCTCCAGCGATGGACAGTGTCCAGGGGCCTCCCACCGCCCACCTTGGACCCCGCGTGACCCCCTGGCTGCTGGGGCACAGGGCCCTGTGGTCTGGGCTGGGTCCCCACGGCCTACCAACCCCAAAGCCTTTCCCTGAGCCCCGAATTGGATGCCTTTCAAGACACCTGTGGATCTTGCATTTGCCGTAATCTGCTTGTTTTAATATAAAACGTCGTTTTTTTTGAAATTTCCATTCTTAAGCAAAGTTGGCCCCCTGAGTAACCAGGCTCTGGGTATCCCAGCCCCAGGTGGCTCTGGAGTTCCGGGCAAGGCTCAGTGGCAGGGAAGCCCCTCTGCGCCCCAGCCTCAGTTTCCTCACCTGTGACACGGGGGTTCCGGGACGGGAATGGGAGAATTCGGTAGAGCAGGTCGGGAGGCTTTGCACACGTGCCCGGTGCGGGCTGCCCCTCAGTGAGGCCTGAGTGCGGCCCCTACAGAGCCCACCCGCCGCCCTAGGACCCCTGGCCCGCAGGCCAGCTGTGCCGTGTGCAGGACCGAGCGCCTCGGGGTTTGCAGGAATGGGCACAAATGCCGTCTCCGCCAGGCACGTGGGTGCAGAGACCCCTGGTCTTGGTTTCTGGCTGGTCCTCAGGGCCAGGCTGTCTGTCCTCACTGCTCTGCCCAGTCCCCTGGGGGTGCCTCCTGGCTCCCCAGGTTTAGCTCAAACCTCTCCTCTCTCTTCTCCCCGCAGGGGCCTTTTTGTCAGGCACAGGGCCATCATCTGTGTGAGCCACGCAGGTCTCTGGTCTCTTCTCATTAGTTTGGACTTTCATGGGTCTGACTCCTCACGTGCGCAGCAGGGAGCTCTGCCCAGAGAAGGGTCCCTCGGCTGCGCAGAGCCCCTGGTGGGAGCTGGTTTCCCCGACGGGCGGCTGGCAGGTGCGGGGCCTTTGTGGGTACAGCTACTCCCTCGGGAGCAGACAGGTGCTGGCCGGGAGGCTTCAGCCCACTCTTGCTCCGGCGCCTCTGCCACTGTGCCCGGGAAAAACCAGACAAGCCCCAGTCGTTTTTGTCATTAGATTCAACAGGTATAAAATTGCATTTTCACGGATATTAAACAACCAGAGCGCAGGGATAAAAAAATAAGTCCCGCTGTGCATTGAACGTGTGCGGGCCGGTGATGAATGCAGAGTTGGTCGTGTGACTTCTCGTCACTCCGTGATCGTAACAGGACAGAAGGGACGGAGGGTCGGCGCCCCGCTTAGTGAGCCCGCGGTCAGCAGCCCCTGCGACAGTCTCCAGCAACCCCCACCTCTCGGTGCTCTCGTTCCTGGGCGCTCCCCTCCCCCGAGGGGGGACAGGACCTGCTGATTGCTTCCACTGACCAGCACGTGAGAAAAGCAATGGAATGTCACTTCCGTAATTAGGTCACGGAAAGTTTCTGGCTTCCCTCTGGCTTGCTCGCTCTGAGGGGAGCCACCCGCCCTGCCACGAGCTGCCTTTTGGAAGGTCCCAGTCGGCAAAAGAACCCGTGAGGCCTCCAGCCGACAGCCAGCGGGATGCCCAGGCCCTCGGCCGACACCGCGGAGCTGGGTCCCACCCACAGGAGAGTGAGCTTGGGGCAACCCCTCCCCCCGTGAGCCTTCGGATGAGACCACAGCTGCAGCCCACACTCAGCTCTGTGGGGGGCAGAGACACCCACCTCTGCCGCACCCAGATTCCTGACCTGCAGAAACTGTAAGGGAAGAAATGTTTGTCACTTTAAGCTACTGGTTTCTGGGGGGTAGTTTGTCACACAGCAACAGGTAACTAATACGAACACCTAAGAATAAACCTGTGTATGTCCATGTTTAAGGCTTCAGCTATGACACATGGGCTTGGTGCTTTCGCCGGGATACTTGCTTCATCCACGCTGGACTGTGGTGCATTGGGGCCAGTGCATATGGACTGTTTAGGGTTTTGTTCTGATAAGCATTCACAGCCGGAAACTAGTCCCCAAAGCGTATGTTGATAGGAACGACAGATGAGATTTTAAAGTAATTTCAGCAAGAATGGGAAATTCATCTTACACTTGCATCCGAAATGAGGTAAGTGATGCTGAATTTTCAAAATCCATATCCAATCCTTCATCATTAGCCAGTTTCAAAATTTATTCTGCAAATTTGTTGTTACATTTGTGCAGTCTTTCCATGAAAGAAATGGACTCTGGACCCATGAATTTCCTATGCATGGATCTCTTTTGCCAAAGAGTAAAGCTCGAAAATTCTATCAAACTTCTAAGTTGTTAGATGGTAACTTTTTTTCATGGGTGTGAAACATCAAGATCATCTCCTACTTCACTGACAACTGTTGTTAAGTTGTGGAACTTGCCATCGAAATCACAGAAACTCTGTTCTTCTAAGCATTTAAGTTTTGCCTCTGCCCTGAAATCTTAGTGGCCCTTAAAAACCATGTCGCATTCCTTCTTCGCAGGAAGAACACTCCAAGGGTGTCATACAAATAACCAAGTTCGGCTGCACAAATCTTTAAATCACTCGGACCAGACATTAAGAAGCATTAAGAGATCAATCTGTATGTCCAACAATCTGGACGGAGACCTCACTTTTGTTAGCCATCGCACTTTGGCACGTCCTAGCAGTTGTTCTTAATCAGCTTTCTGTCATCACAAAGAGATTAAGCTCAACATTAACACAGTAGCCTTAAAATAACATATGTTGTGATAGAGCCGCGCCATGCCCGGCTACACAAAACACGTAATTCCTACATGCAGCATGGTTAGCGGCGTGATTCTCTAAGCCACTAAGCACAGCTGGCTTCTTTTCCCCCCAAAGCGAGACTTTCTTGATGAAGGAAGCAGTGTGTTGATTTACATTATGGTGTAAGCTCTTTAAATTAAGGACACACTTCAGACCGTATTTGTTGACAGTGCAATCCTTCCTAGTTGCACACAGCGCAGGGCTGGGTGGTGTTTGTTTGCAACAAAGCTGGAAAAATTTCTTGTGTTATATCAGGTTCGAATCTCGCACGTGAGCAAAGAATGGCTGTGTGGGCAATGTCTGTGTTCTGGTCCCGTGTCAGTGGCAAATACTTCGCCAGCTGTATTTGTTCTGGGCATTGCTCTCCTCCATCACCAGCCAGTTCCGGATATATTGAGCTTCAGAAAGTGGCTCTCCAGCCTTGTTCTTTGTCGGGGATTCTCTCAACATTTTCATGCAAACGTCTCTAAGAGCCTCTTGGTGATCTTATTTGGTTCTAGCAATGCAAAATGCTGCTTGGTAGGAAACTCACAGGTCTCTATGTAAAATACTGAACATCTGCTCTCAGTTTTTTAATTTAATACTTATTCTTTCAAAGAGGAAGTTTTGGTTTTGCATTTCTTCATGTTTCGTGTGCAAACACCATTGACGTTCAGATAGTCTCATTGGTTCTTTAGCTACTACTACATTTCCACAAATAATATAATGTGGTCTCAGCACTTCCCCGTCAATTACGGCTGCAAAACTCCGCCGCAAGGGATCGTAGCTCCAGGCAAACTGCTTCCCCACTTGGCTCTCTTCCTTTGGCGACACTTGTGCCTGAATGTTTGCTTCACCACTTCTGCTGCGTTTTACGACGACGTCTCCTTCCTCGACATGATGTCCCGTGAAACTGATTGCACAATCGCTATCATAGGGTTAAAAATAATAACACGCTTTTTACTTCCCTCATTTGGCTAACAACGTTAAAGTGTAAATTTTTGAAAAAGGCTTAAGTAAAACTTAAAACAATTGTAAAAGCAACAAATGGCAACAATAAATACATGCTTGCGTTTTCTCAGCTATTTACACATTTTTAGGTCACAGTTGAAAAACTAACCTTAAAATATCACACGTTCCTGAATAGCGATTTCACCAGAGAAGATACACAGATGGTCTATAAGCACATGGACAACGCCACTATCATTAGGGAAATGCAAATCCAAACCACGATGAGATGTCACCTCCTGCCGTTAGGGTGGCTACTCTCAGAAGTAACAAGTGCTGAGGAGGGTGTGGGGAAGCTGGGACCCTCTGCCCTGCTGGTGGGAGTGTCACGATGTGGTGCAGCTGCCGTGGGACACAGTGTGGGGTTCCCACAAAAAATTGCAAATAGAATTGCTGTGTGATGCAGCAACACCACCTCTGGGTATACGCCCGGAAGAATCGAAAGCAGGAACCCGAAGAGATGTCTGTGCATGTGTTCACAGCAGCAAGATTCACAACGGCTGAAACGTGGAAGCAACTCAGGGAGGCGGAGGGATGAAAACAGGGGGTCTGTACCCGGAAAGGAATATTATTCAGCCACGAACAGGGAGACTCTGAGGACATCATGGTGAGTGAAATAAACCAGACACAGAAAGACAACGCTGTGTCCCCGTCCACGAGGTCCCTGGATGACGCAAACGCATAGAGACAGGACGTAGAGCGGTGGGGCCGGGGGGCATGGCAGAGGGGACGGGGGTTCATGCTTGACGGGGACGGGGTCTCAGTTGGGGCAGATGACAAGTCTGGTGATGGCTGGTGGTGGTGGTTGCACTATAACGTGAACGTGCTTCACGCCACTAAACTGCACACATAAGATGGTACATTTTATGTCATGTATGTTTTAACACAATAAGAAATTCTTTTAAAAGCCGCGTGTTATTCACTGCCGTGCTGCGCGTGACAACCACAGAGCATCCTGTGCGTGGGATGTTGCAGTGTGAGGCGACTTGCACCTGTTGAGCGAGGGCTCCACCGAGCCAGGCCGGGCGGTGACCGGCAGGAGGTCTCCGTGCTGGGAGTTTCCAGTGCTTCCTCCCAGTCTGTGCCTTCCTCATCCTCAGCCCACACCTGGCCGGGCCTTGGTCGTGGGTGTGGCCGGGCGGCATGCAGGTGGCTCAAGGGTCTCTCCCGCCACACCAGCTCGAGTCCTCCAAGAAGCTGGTACCCTGAAGGGATCGTCTGGGGCCCAGATAAGGGCGGTAAGGTGAAGGACGAGGTGGAGGGAGCAGGTGCTACACCTGCGTGGGAGGGTGGGGGGTGCTGGGTGGGACAGCCTGGCTGCAGCGGGGGGCCCAGCGCGGGGAGTCTGCCCCGGCCCCCGACACCCCGCTGTGCGGGTTCTGGTAAGGAAGTACGCGGCCCTCTGAGGGCACAGCAGGGTTGGGGAGAGCTGCCAGCCCACGCTGCCTGCACCCCGTCCTCGTGCAGGGAGACCTGAGCGGCACACCTGCGTCACTAAGGGCGCTGCCTGTCTTGGTGTCACCCACAGGACAGACGCTGACCCGAGGACCCAGGGGCGGGCAGTGTGCTGGGGAGGGGATCCCGCCGTGGGCGGCTCGGGCTCTACCCGCTGGGCCGCCCTGCATCTCAGAGTTGTCTCCTGGGGCCGGGGGCCAGCGTGTGTCCACCGACTGCCCTGTGTGGCCGAGGGACACCCCGGGGCATAGAGCCCCGGCACTTCCGGGCTCCCCTGCACGTGGGCGCTGCCCCCCCGAGCAGGCACGGAGGAGCCTGTCGCACAGACGCAGGGGGAGGTGTGCGGGGCGGGAGTGCCACCCACTGTGGCTGTGGGGGACCGGGGTGGCCAGGCGGGCTGAGGGCTGGGGGCAGCGTCACAGCACCTGCGACTCCGAGTGCACAGCTGAGCTGCCCAGGTGCAGAAGGATGCAAGGGGAGGGTCCCACCCTGCAGGGCTGGGGTCCTGAGGACCCAGGGGCAGGGAGTCCAGGGCTGAGCCAAGTCGTGCAACCTGGGAGGGACGACGGAGGGACAGAGGGGCGAGGACCGGGGGAGGTGGCCGGTCCCCAGACTGCCGGCTGCAGGGAGGCTGGGTGTCCTGGGTCGGAGCAGGGTCGAGAGGTGGACGAGGGAACTCACAGGGCTGGAGGTCAGCCTCGGGGGCGTCCAGGGTCACGGGGCTGTGAGTCACCCGGCCTCAGAGGAGCAGGAAGGTCGAGGAGATACGCTCCAGGGGGTCTGAACAGGTGTCACCTGCGTTCACGTCGGCGCGAATGTTCCCGCCACGACTTCCGCCTCCCTCTCCCTCCCCTCCTCTTCCTCCTTCCCTTCCATCCTTCCTTCCTCCCGCTCATCCTCCTCCTCCTTTCTCTCCTCCTCTTCTTCTCTCTCTTTCTCCCCTTTTCTCCCACCCTGTTTCTTTCTTTCTTTCCCCAAATTTCAGCAGATGGTGTTTTTTCGCATGATCACTCCTGGCAATGAATGGATAACTACTAATAACTATTCAACTATTAAATACAAACAACACAAACTGATTTGTGAATGCTAACACTGGAGGGTGACGTAGAGATGGTGCTTATTTATGAAAAATATGTGTTTCTAGAATTTACGTACCTGATCTCTTCAAAAACAACCTTAGCATGCTGATACATCAAATTTACACTTGCCATTTATTTTGAACACAATAAAATACAGGCCACATAAACTGCCATACATTTGAGCGTTTATTTCCTTATTCATAGTTAATAAAAAATTTAAAACTGTTGAGAAGTGTGGCAATGCCTAGGCAGTGTTTGAGAGCTCTGAGAAGTCGTGGAAGAAACATTAATTATGTATGGGGGGAAGATAAATTGACCACGAAACCAAGATGAAGCTTCACCACTCTGAGGACAAAAATCAGTGGAAAGGCCGGGCGCGGTGGCTCACGCCTGTAGTCCCAGCACTCTGGGATTGGCCTCGTTTGAGGCCAAGAGTTTGAGACCAGCCTGAGCAAGAGCAAGACCCTGTCTCTACTAAAAATAGAAAGAAATTACTTAGAAGGCTAAAAATATATATAGAAAAAATTAGCCGGGCATGGTGGCGCATGCCTGTAGTCCCAGCTACTAGGGAGGCTGAGGCAGGAGGATCGCTGGAGCCCAGGAGTTTGAGGATGCTGGGAGCTAGGCTGACGCCACGGCACTCTAGCCCGGGCAACAGAGTGAGACTCTGTCTCAAAAAAAAAAAAAAAAAATATCAGTGGAAAGACAAAGACGTCTGGAGATGGAAATGCCGAGAAAGAGCCAACGCTCGGCTGCAGATCTGCCGCTGCATGTCTGGCAGGCGCAGAGCCAGGACCCGCATGGGAAATAGTCTCATGGAGGGAACGGCTCGCCTGCCCGGGGTGCCTCCTCACCGGCGGTCGGCTCACAGGACCAGGGGGCCCCGCCGAGCCACACAGGTGAGCCGTGGGCGGTGGTGCCACAGGTGGGCGCCCTCAGCCCCACCTGGGAGCCTCGTGCGGCCAGTCTGCTGCTGTCTGTCTGCTGCTGTTTCATCTACCCCTTCAGGACCTTGCTGGGCCGTGACGTGCCGGGCTGGTCACCAGTCATCAAGGCTGCTGTCCAGGGGTCACGGTTGATAACGAGTCCAGCGGGGGCCGTGCCTGAGAAGAAACAAGGCACCGTCTGCGGCGTGGCGGCGGTTTCCGAGGGCAGGGACCACCTGCGCCGTCCGGCTTTGTTCTCAGGGTCGCATACAACCGGTCCAGAGCAGGATCCGGCTGGAAATCTGACGCAGGAGGGGGTTCCGGACGCTCTAATCGCGGTAGGTCAGACAGAGCGAGACGGAAGGGGCTCAGAGCAGGGACAGCGGATGAAGGCTCGAGGGCGGTGACGGAGCCCAGCTTTGCCGGAACCTTGGCAGGAACGTCCAGCCACGCCGTGTGGCCGGTCTGCAGCGGCACGGCCTGACCACAGCCTGCCGGGATGTCTGCCTCCCCCTCCGCCCAGGCAGGAGGTCCCCACGCTCCGCTGCCGCCTGGGCCCCGTGACAGACGGTGGCACCTTCCTGCTGTGGTCACCATGGAGCCACACACGGGTGTGGGGCTGGCAGGGGCGCGGCCCAGGCGGCGTTTCCCCGCTGGAGAGTCTCAGGTGTCTTTTGCTCAGTGACGCCGGCTGCCCAGTCTGCGGGGCCACGTGCCCTCTTTGCTCGGTGCCTGCCGCAGCGTGGCACCGTCCCTCTGTCCGCACCTCCTCACCTAGTCCACACCTGACGCAGGAAGACGGCGGAGGTGGGCAGAAGCTCTCAGAGCTGTCGGCATCAGCTGCCGTCTTTGTAACAATAGCTGGGCCTGGCTTCTCGACATGATGCAAATCAATGGAACTGGATGGAGATTTCTAATGAATAATTAAGTGTTTAAGAAATTTTAAGGGAGCAAACTGGGCTGGTGCTAGCGGGCCCGATTAGTTTCTCATACAGACCCAGCTCCCTCTGCGCCGAGGGACGGAGCGGGTTGGGGCCACGACAGGCCGGGTGCCGACGCAGCCAGGACTTCGCAGCTGGGGTGAGGAGTTGGCCCCGGGGCCTTGCTGGCCAGAGCCTGGCGCCCTGAATGCCCAGCCAGAGGGGAGGTTCAGAACAGGTCGCTCACGTGGACGGAGGGCAAGGCCATGCCCCGGGAGCCGTGAGGGGCGGCTGCTCCACGGGGAGGGGACTCCGCAGGGAGGGGCTACCTTTTCCCTGAGGCTCCCTGAACCCCGGACAGCACGGGGGGCAGGTGCGGGTCCCCCCTCTTGGAGGAGCGGTGAGAGGCTTGTCAAGCTCAGACGGTGGCCAGTCGCCAAAGCCTCAGCTCTCCACCCCACACACAGCCCGAGAGGGGCACGCGACCTTGATGTGACGTGAAGGTCCCGGGTGGACGTGGGGGGAGGTGAGGATGCGGGGGAGGGGCAGGGGCTCCTTAGGAGGGGAGGGTTCTGTGGCCAGAGCCGAGAGGCTGCTCTTGTGGACGGAGAGCAGAGCTTGGCTGGGGCCGGAACCAAGGAGACATGAGCCGCTGGGACGTCGTGAGCCAGTCCCCAGCACGGTCGGCGCTTAGCAACCCTGCCGGGAACAGTTGTTCCCAGCAAAGCAGGGTTATGACAATTCAGCTGAGCAGACATGACACTATTTTCTTCACACAACACTTACGTTACTTAAAAATAAAAACAAAAGGCTTTGTTCGCACGGCTTCTCTGTTTAGCTCGCCTGGTCCCGGGGGCCGTGGAGACAGGCGCCAAGGGTCAGGCCTGTTCTGCTTTTCATTCTCTTTTTGCATGGTTGGCTAACTGGGGAAACTGAGGAAAGTCACCCCGCGGTTCCCGCTCGGTGCTTCTCTGCACACCACGCGGGGCCCCTCCTGCTTGCATTTCTCACCCGGGGCGCCTGGAAAGTCAGGAATTGTTTTCCAGACGCGCTTGTGGGAGGGTTACCTGGCTCCATCCCGTGTCCCCCTCCTGGAAGACCCAGCAAAATGAGCATCTGCGGTGGGTCCCGTGGGTGGGGTGGGAACTTCCCGTAGGCTGGGAATTTCACGGTCCCGTCACCAGCCTCAGAAGTGCCACTCAGGGTAGGGCTCCGTCCCCCAGAACCGTGCTGGGGTGAGGTGGCCCGTTTGTGCCGGGTCCTGCTGTCTGTGCCGGCACAGTTCTGCTGTGCGGCACACAGACCGCGTTAACCCTTCCCACGTAGACAGCGGGGGGAGGGGCGCTGCTGTGGGCTGCAACTGAGGCCACGGCCAGGCCGGTCACTCTGCCAATCTCAGCAACAAGCCACGCGGCAGGGACTCGCCTCCACTCGCAGCGGAAGAAGCTGATGGGCCGAGGCAGGTGGGTTCGTGGCGTCAGTAGAACATACAAAGCTCTTTCTGTTATTACTCTCTAGTATGTTTGTCCTGCAGTTATTTATACCCTTCAGAGCTTGTTTAGTTTAAGACTGGTGTTGTAGATTCATCGAGTGACCTAAATAAACGGGTTACAGATTGTCTGTGGTGATAACAACCGCTGAGCACCTGCTTTAGGAACAACTCGCCGGGATGTGCCCCTTGCTCACCTGGCGGCAGGAGCACCTCTGAGCACTCACCGGGCCTGGACTGGACCCGTGAGAATGGGGGTGACTCTTATTGCACGAGGACTGAGATATTCGCGGGCTTGCCCCCGCGCAGGAGCTGATGGGTCACCGTGTCACTGGGGGTCACAGCCAGAACTCACTGTCTCAGCTCCGGGCTGGTTATTTTGCATCCATTAAGGATTCGTTCTGTCTCTTATCAAAAAGCCATTTTCCACCGGATGTCGGGTTTCTTTTGCAAAAAGCCATCCCCACGCACAGTTTCTCCCTCTCCTCACGAGGAAGGGAGGTTGCAGACGGGCATGCGGGCCCCAGTTCTGGCGGCAGACTCGCGGACTGTACCCCAACGTACAGTCTCCCCTTGCTGCGACCTAAACCTGGAAAGCGACGGGCGTCTGAGGCTTTGCGGATTTGCGGTAAAAGAGAATCCACCAGGATCCCCCCGGAGAGGACTCTGCCAACTGCCGCACTTGGACCATCAGAGTCTGCAGACAGGATGGGTCAGGAGGAGGAATCCGTTTGCGGGTCACTCGCTGCCTGAGACCGGCCAGGGCCACGCGCACACGGCGCTGACGGCTCCAGCTGCTGCTGCGCTCGCCCCGCGTGAGGAAACGCAGCTCTGGGAGTTGCATGGAGATCGCATTTCTCGAATTAAGCTGCACAGGAAGCACGCAAGGTCGTTTCTGCCTAGATTTTGGTGAGAACCAGCGAGCAGACGTGACCTGGTGCAGACTTGGTAAGGTTGATTTTAGGTTGCAAATGCTTTCTCTTATAAACATAGCGAGTACCCAGCGCTGAGCACACAAAGGCAAAGCAACACCTCCCGGCCCCCTTGGGGGCGGAGCAGGACCAGAAAGCCACTGCCAGGTCCCGTGAAAGGAAGGGAGCCTTCGTGACCGGGGGTCTCTGCATGGCTTTGTGGGAGGCCCAAGCCCCAGGCCCTGCTGCCAAGCTCCTCTCTGGGGACGGTGGCGAACCGACCAGCCATCCTGCTTCTGGTGTCCTCGGGTTCCTGTCCCAGGCTGCCCTCTGCCCTCTGCCCTCTGCCCTCTTCCCTGGAGGAGACAGGTCCCCACTGAAGCCTCCTGTGGAGCCCATGTAGCTGGAGATGGCTTTGGGGCCAGCACACAGCCGTCTCTGATCTCTGGACGCCCATCCCACAAGCGGGGGGCCCTTGTCAGTCCCCGCAGAAAGTCGCTCCGTGTCTTCTGCACCCACACGTGCCCTCTGTTCTGCGAGCGACACCCCCCGCTGCAGCTGAGCATCATGCGGCGACGACGGACGAGGCCCATTGTTGTGCATGATTGAGTTTCGCATTGTTTTGCCAACTCCCAAACAAACGGACAGGCCCATTTGGAACTTGCTTTCCTCTGTTGTTGTTTTTAATAAAGCAGCAATCACACCCCGTGCGTGCGAGATAATGGAGTGGCTGAATGCAAACTTGGATTATTTTATTTTGTGGAGTCTTCATTAGATTTGCAGCGTGGAGCTCCTGAGTGCAAATGTTTGCTGAGGTTTAATGGGACCTGTTGTGGAGAGAGAGAGAGAACCGTAATTGTCCCATTAGCGCAGCGATGACACATTCTGCAAGGTTGGCATGGATCAAGTTGCAAAGGACTCTTGACTTCCAGGGAGGGAGAGCCACGGTTTTCTCGTGGTTTCCTACGACTGACCCCTGGAGAAGAGTCGTTCACCTTTTCAAGTTTTGTTACTAAAGTTTTAATGGTTTTGATGGTTTGCCACCAACCCGAGCTGGGCCTATGGCGGGCACAGGCGTCCCTCAGCTCACAGCCCCGTCTCGGGGCCTCATCACATCTCCCCTCCTAAATTCAATTTTCAGAGTACCTTTAACAATCAGACCATGAGAGCGTGTTTCTGGCCTAAGCTTGGTCCCACTTCATACTTTTGCATTCCTGCAAAAACTGTTTTTGGAATAACCCCCATTCTATTTTTAAATGATAAATTGTGTAATAATAGCACATGTATGTAATCCGTAGTGTAATTTATAGAACACGCAGAGAAGGAAATCAAAGAGTAAAATAAAAGCAAAAGGAATAGCAGACTGTCCTCTGCGCAGCCTGGCTGTCCCCTCCCTCCCAGGGACTCCGGGGCTTCCCCCTCTCCCGGGTCCTCTCTTGGCCTCCAACCTTTGGGAACTGAGTTGGGAGCCTCTTTGTCCTTCTTTCTAGCCCCCCCCCTCCACACGGGGCAGACACCTGAGGACCCGCCTGGCTCCCCTCCCCCGCCCCGAGCACCCCTGGGTGAGAGGAGACCCTGTCCCCAGCCCCTCCGGCCGAGGCACCCCCTGCCCCATAGTGGCCTTTGCCTTGTGGGGGCCCTGCTTCCCTGACCCTCTCTTCCTGGGCCTCCTTTGTCCTGTTAGTTCAGTGAAAATAGGTTGACTTTTTTCAAAATGTACTTTGCTAAAGACGACAGGCGGGACAACACGGAACCCAAGACAGGAACACGCAGCAGTCAGCTCCGCCCAGCACAGACGGCCCCTCCGGGCACGGGACACCTCCCACCATGACACTCGGGGGCCATCACCCTCCGCACGCCCAGCCCAGCAGCCACGCCACACGCAGCAGGGTCGGTCTGCTGGCCCAGGGTGCGTGGACGTCACCTCTGTGACCGGACCGGTGAGGACACAGACAGACGCACCTCGATGCTCCGTCCCCTTCCTGGACCCCTCACGCTGGGGGACGCCGACAGTCAGCAAGTCCGCAGAGCGGGGACCCGGCCCTCCTGCCGACACTGTGTGCGACCTGGAAGTGGCTTCTGCAGCCCCAGCTCAGCCTCCAGATGGCGGCAGCCCCGACCCAGCCAGAGCGCGTCGCTTCAGGGGCTGCATCCGTGTGGTATGTTCCGCCGCGACTTCCTGCGGCGCCGCGTCAGAGCCGTGCAGACAGCTGGGAGCCAGCAGCAGCGAGCGTGCTCTCCCCAGCCCTGTGCACCCTCCTGTCTGGTCCAGGTGGGGCACACACGGTTTTACGCAGCTGGTCACGGCCGTCACGAGGAAGCGTGTCTCTGTAAGCCTGAACTCAGACACGCGTGGCCTTGTCCCCTCCCCGTAGTAAACGTTGCCAAGCTACTTACGTGCTCCGAGCCTCCACTTTCCGGTCCGTGCAACGTGCGCAGAGCGCTGCTCCCGCGGGGCTACAGAAAGACTGAGCTGAGCTGGGTGCACAGAACGTTGCTGGGACAAGGACCGGCTCTCAGCGTCCGGGGAGGGTCTGCTTCCCTCTCCTGCAGCCTGGCGGCACCTGTGCGAGGCTGAGCCTGAGAACCGCCCTGTTAAATGTTGAGAACGGAGCTGAGGATGACTCCGTGGGGCAACTCGGAGGCGCAGCGGGAGGCAGCGGGAGCTGGGGCTCCGTGCCCAGGGTCAAGGGCGACCAAGGTCAAGGGCGCTCACTCCTTCTGGCTCTCTGGTGTAGATGGATTCCCGCTTTCTCTGCGGCTGGTGCCAGCCAGTCCCCGGGGGCGAGACCCCCGGACTGACGGGCGAGGCTCTGTCCTCGTGGCCCCCAGGCTCCCACGCCCTCCTCCTGGAAGTCGCTCGCCCAGGAAAGCAAAAGGACGAGCCTCCGGCAACCAAACGCTGCTATCGCATGTTTTAAGCGGTGGAAGCGACGGAACTGCCTGCAAACGTTAGGGACAAGCTTCTGCGAAAAGTTGGTGCAAGAGCTATAATCAAAACGATGACAAGGGTCAACGCGAAGACAAAAGACGCGGAGCCGGGAACTAAGGGCATTAAACAAAGAAACAGACGCTCACCGCCAAGGGGCGCGGCGCAGGCCTCGGGGAAGCACCGGGCGCTCGGCGGGCAAAGGCTGCGGCTCCCATGTCTCACTCAGCCCAAGGGAAGCAAACTCCTGCGCGCCGAGCGAGGGTGGCCAGTTAAACGAGCAGTTGTGCACCCGCCTGGCGTGCCGGCCAAGCCCCCAGGTCCCCAAGGAAAGACCTTCCACCTGCCACCAGGTGCAAACCCGGCCCAGCACGTGGGAACCGCAGGCTCCGGATTCGAGTCTGAACTCTGGGCTGTGCGACCTCGGCTGAGTCCCTGCAGCCCGGTGGCCTTGGCTTCCCGAGTGGCAAGACCAGGGCTGAGTTCCATCGGCTCGATGCCACACGGAGCCTGGAACCTCAGGGCATGGTCTGCTCTCGGGTTCCCCGTGCAGCGTGTCCATCATAACCATCCCGACCAGGTGGCACAGCTGTGACTTCAGCCCTGAGCATGCTCTGGAGAAAATGCGCTCTCTCTCCTCCCCAGCTACAGACCTCGTTATACCTCCTAAGTCACACTGCGGGACACTCCCCTTAACATCGTCTCCTGAAGATCTTAAATGTGCCGTTTTTAAGTTCATTACGCGTGGGGTTCACTTTGACCTCCTTACCGTCTACTCTCCTAGCAGCCCGTGGGTCGGGAAACGCACACAGCAGTGAGGAGCGTGAGGCGGTGAGATTCGGTGACCTGGTCCCAGCAAGGGGGTGCCTGCACTGCAAACTCGGGGACCAGCCAGAAACCACTTGGCGACCCAGCCTGCATTCTTGCCTGCAAGCTTCCACGTCACAGTGTTCAAGTGGTTAGACACGCTCGGGAGCCGAGAGTCTGGGGTGCACCTTAGGCTGCGCTGGGCCTGCGTCCCGCCAGCCTGCTGTGTGGCTCCCCCCACGCACCCCACGTGCAGAAAAGGCGCCTTCTCCAGTCACAGGATCTTTGGGTACTTTGTTCCAAAAGGGATGGGGAGCCCCTTGCATTGTGGAGGGGGGCTCAGACAACACGCGGCAAGGCCGAGGGAGGCTGCGTGGGCCGCGGGGAGAAGGGGCTCGTCCAGAGTGGCTACGAGGGTCTCCCCGTGGGTGCCGAGGAGGGTGTGTGAGATAAACCTGTTGATGCTCCTAAGAAATTATCCAGCCATTCCTTTATTAGCGTCATGACCACCAAGAGTCTGAAGCCAGGAGGAGTATTGAGTTTCATAACATGGCTTCCAACATCCGGGGAGCAGAGACTTCCTGTTCCGCCCTGACCAAGCGGCCTCATTTCTCCCGGGTGCTCCTTTGTACAACTAAAAATCTCCGGCCACACACAAGACACAAGCATGGGCAGACTCTGAGAAGCGGGAGGGAGAAGGTGGGTTTGCTGGGACCTCACCCAAGTGCCCATCAATACATGAGTGGATTAATAAAATGTGGTATATGTAT
>VBSM01003186.1:6565421-6582950 GCA_008086735.1 Cheirogaleus medius
CCCCCACCCCAGCACACAGCCTCAGGTGTCCCTGCAGGGGCTCATCTCGGGGAGACCTTCCACCCCCAGTCCCGCCTGTGCCCTCCCTCCAGTGCCCTGAGGCCTTGGGGGTCCCAGTCCCCCCTCCCACCGTCTGCCGCGTGGACCAAGAAAACCGTGACTCCTCTTCCCTCCTGGTCAGTGCTTAGCGATGACAGGTTTAGCTGTGGCCAGTATTTCCAACCTAAATGTTTTAAATAAAAAGAATGTTTAGTATGTTTTTTGCTCTACCAGAAATAAAACTGTAGCTGTTTACCACACCCCCTCCCGAACTTGCCATCTGAACGACTTCGTTCCGCGCGATGAAGCAGGCACGTCTGCACCCGCACACTCAGGGTCTATAACCCCGTGCAGACGTGTTTCCAGAAAACATGCATCCCCTGCTTGTGTTTTCAGGGGCATTTGTCTGCGAGGCCTTGCGTTTGCAATGGAGAGACGCGACGTGGTAGGAATCCTTCATCCCAAAGGCTGGCAACTGCGTGGTCTCAGGGCCCCGTTACACTGTTAAAAATTACTGGGGACCCCAAAGAGCTTTAGTTCGATGAGTTCTATCACTAGTTACCGTATAAAAATCAAAACCAAGCATCTTAAAGATTTAGTCGCTAAAAATAACAGTAATAAACATCACATGTTGAGGTAAATAACATGCTTGTGAAAAACAACTGTATTTTCCATTTAAACATTTAGTGAAAATAGTGAGAGGCATCGCTCAAATCTCCTCGAAGTCCGACCTCACGGCTGGGAGCCGGCTCTGCTTCGATTATACCTATTATACAACCTGCGGTCGAGCGTGTTGTTTTGGTTGGAGTACATGAAGAATATCTGACAGACAGGTTTGTTGGAATAAAGCTGTTTTGATAGTTTTTTTTTTCATATAATTGTGGATGTTCTTCTTTGACAGTGTACCAGACTGTCAGATTGGTAGTCTATTTTATTTTATTTCTATTTTATCTTTATTGTGATAAGGACATTTAATTGACGATCGACCTTCTTAACAGATTTTTAAGAGCACAATAAAATTCGGTTTGCTGTAGACACAGCGGTGTGCAGCAGATCTCTAGCACATCTTTATCTTGCGTAACTCAAACTTTCTGTCTCCTGGTTAGCAACTCCCCGCCTCAGCCCCCGGCAACCGCCGTTCTCCTTTCTGTCTCTGTGGTCCTCCTGCTCTGGGAACCGCATACACACGGAATCACGCTGCGTCTGTCCTTCCGTGGCTGGCTCGTTCCACGTAGCAGAGTGTCCTGGAGGTTCACCCATATGTTGCTGCATATTGCAGGGTTTCCTTCCTTCCTATTGTGTTGTGTGTCGTGCGTTTTGTGCATATGTGACACTTCTTCTTTACCCATTCGTCCGGCGAGGGACATTTAGGCTGTTTCCGCACCTTGGCTGTTGTGAATGATGCTGAAATAAACATAGGAGTGCTAATTTCCTTGAGTCCTTATTTCAAATCTTCTGGATAAATACCAGAAGAGAGACTGCTGGATCATATGGTAGTTCTATTTTTAATTTTTCGAGGAAATTCCACACTGTTCTCCATAGCGGCTGCACTGTTTTGCATTCTGACCGACAGCGTACGTGGGCTCCAATTTCTCCACGTCCTCACCAACTTGTGTTTTTTTTTTTTCTTGGATAACGGCCATCTTGACAGGTATGAAGTTGGTTTTGATTTGCATTTCCCTGATGATTAGTGACATTGGGCATCTTTTTATATACCCGTTGGCCATTCATGTGTCTTCTTTCGGAACGTTTATTCAAGTTCTTTGCCTATTTATAAATTGAGTTGTTAGTGTTTTTGCTATTAACTTGTAGGAGTTCCTCACATATTTTGGAAATAAACCTTTTCAGAAACATGGTTTACACATACTTTCTGCATTCTGTGTGTTTCCTTTTCATTCTCTTGATTGGGGAGTTTTCTACATTCCGGCGCTATGTTTACGCAGAAATAAATCCACAATATATGGTCAACTGATACTCAACAGGTTGCCAAGAGTACATGTGGGGGAAAGGACAATGTCTTCAACAAATGGTGCTGGGAAAACCGGATATACACATGAAAGGAACGAAATCGCACTCCGTGCTAGACACCACAGTGGGTAGTTTCTCGAAGACTAGTTCCAATATGGAATATGAAGCCCTAACAGTGAACTTTTTCTTCTTTGTTACATCAAAATGCATGAGGCTACTGCTACCTTTGCATAGATCTTTGACCTTTGCAAGATCGTATAACATCCTGTCTTGGTCATTTGGAAAACAATGACTCACTCAGATATACAGACTTTCAAATGTAGACACATTTCATCATTCAACATCCAAAAAAAAAAAAAAAATCACATTCACTAACGTCACCGCCTATCTCATCCGGAAAGACTTTAGGTAGCGGGAAGCTATGAAGATTTGGGTGGGAACATGCGCTTTCCCCAAAATTCTAATTTCTACTTGAAAGTTCACGTTTTATCATCATCGACAAACGCTGTCAATGGTTTTCTTTAACATGGCTGGTTCACTTTATTCAGTTTCAAGAAAATACCTGCCGAACACTGAAGTCTGGATAGTGCGTGAGTCATTCTTTTAGGTGAGAGTGATGCTCCATGGGAAAAGCGGCTGGTTCAGCTCTGAACTCGCCACAGGGCGCTTTCCTCATGACAACCCCCGTACTTCAGTTTGCGGTAGAAGCGCTCGCTCCGTTTTGTGAGAATATTCAAAAGATGTGCACCTCGAGCATTTAAATTTAGTAAAATAGGGCCAGGCACGGTGGCTCCCGCCTGTAATCCTAGCACTCTGGGAGGCCGAGGCGGGAGGATCTCTCAAGGTCAGGAGTTCGAAACCAGCCTGAGCAAGAGCGAGACCCCGTCTCTACTATGAATAGAAAGAAATCAACCAAAACAACTAAAAATATATAGAAAAAATTAGCCGGGCATGGTGGCGCATGCCTGTAGTCCCAGCTACACGGGAGGCTGAGGCAGGAGGATCGCTTGAGTCCAGGAGTTTGAGGTTGCTGTGAGCTAGGCTGACGCCATGGCACTCTAGGCCGGGCACCAGAGCAAGACTCTGTCTCAAAAATAAATAAATAAATTTAGTGAAATAAATAATTTTGCTACTTCACTGAGAACATTCTCACGTGACACTGACTGTGTCTTCCTTGTCTCCCCCAACGTGTCCTGGCGGAGTGGCACGCGTGACCACTCTGCGGCGTGGTCGGCATCAGCCATTTCACCTACTGCTGTTCTGGAACCGTGAATGCAAACGTCACGACGGCGAGAAAGAAAAGCGGCATCTTTGTGTCGTGACAACAGCTTTGACCTCACAGGCTCCTGAGAAGGGCTCAGGGACCCCAGAGGCCTGGACTGCACTTTGGAAAATGCTGCTTTAGCCAGAAGATCGTGGAATGATCCTAATTTCCCTCTTTTATAGAATATAATTTTCTTTAACACAATACGTATTTGAGGGAAGCTTGGTAAGCTGACTGACAAATCTGTTGCGTCAAATGATAGAGGTTAAGAATCAGAGATCTGCCACATTAACTATAGCTGTATGATTTATGTACTTACCTGAACAGAGTTTCAGACGCATTTGAAATAACTAATATTTATGCAAATTTGTAGACGTATGAAAATCCAAAATCTGAAATGCTCTAAAATTCAAAACTTTTTGAGTGCCAATATGATGCCATAAGTAGAACATTCCACACGTAAGTACTTAACAAAAACTTTGTTTCATGTACAAAATAGTTAAAAACATCATACAAAGTCACCTTCAGGCTATGTGTATAAGGTAAACGTAAAACGTAAATGAATTTCGTGTTAGACTTGGGTCCCATCTCCAAGATATCTCGTGACGTATGCGCAAGTCTTCCAAAGTCCCCGAGAAATCCCAAACTTTTCTGTTCCCACCTGTGATGAGACTGTTCCCACCTATAGCCCACCTGTGATGAGACATGCACCCAGGAACCCACACTCGGCTTGAGACATGGCATGCTGAGCCTGTAGTTGGAGCCACCCCTGCACCCCTCCCTGGCCTTAGTCCCTCCCCCTCCCCCGCCTTAGTCCCTCCCCCTCCCCCCAAGAGATATCACCATCCTGAACTAAATGTTATCCTCACCCTGAGTTTCTGACTGCTTTTCTTACACACGTGTACATATTCCTAAGCTAAATGCAATATTGTTAGCAACAAACAGTTTTCTAAAATTTTTATTTTCTCTATATCCTTGAAGCACTCGGAGTATTGAGACCGTCACAGTTTTGTTGCTCACGAGAGTGTGGAACAGGATCTCACTGCCCTGTGACCTGCATTTCTCTGATTATCAGTGAGATCGGTCGTACTTTCGAGTTTACTCACCACTGCGATTCTTCTTCCATAAATAGCCTTTTTGAAATCTCTTACAATTTTTCTATTGCTTATTATTTAACATTTTTGTAGGAATTCTTGACTTTACCCTTTTGATCGTTTGGCGTGGCACAGACGGCTTCCATGTGTCGATGTTCTTGTGAACTTGTTATCACGTCCGTTCATGTGCAATTTGTACTTTTGATACAATCACATTTACCGTTCTTGTCCTTTACGGTTTGTGTTTTTTTAGGACTTCCTTAGTAAATCCTTCCCTACTTCAAAGTCAAAAAAATATCTATTTTTTTAAATAAAAGTTTCAAAGATGTACTTTCCACAGTTAAATTTAATCCATCCAGATCTTATCTTCGGGTATCATGTGAGCAGGAATCTAATTTTATTTTATTTCTTCCATGTGGATAACATTTTCCCAGCACCATTTACTGAATTCTTTCTCCGCTGACCCCTATCCCATGATAGGTTTCCCGGATCTGGAGAACTTTTCCTGAAGAGGATGTGGAGCCTTTGCTGGTCGGGGGAGCTCAGTAAATCCTGGGGGGCAAGTTGTTTGACGGCTGCTCAAGCTCCCGCATCCTTACTGGCTTTGCCTACGGGTCCTGTGCTCAGGAGCACGGAGCATTGGCATCGCCAACTGTTTTTGTGGGTTTGTTTACGTGACCTTTTAGCTCTGCCAGTGTTTTCTTCATGTATTTAGGTTTGTTATAACCTCCTGATGAGTTGGCCCTTTTAACATCGTAAAACATTTCTCTGTATGGCTGATAATATTCCCTGTCCTGAAGTCAACTTTGTCTGATGTTAATATCCCTGCTTTCTCGTGATTAGAGCTCACATGGTCTATCTTTTCAGGTCTGTTTACTTTTGATGTGTGTCTTTGTATCTAAAGTGCATTTCTTACAGACAGCTTATAGTTGGGTCATGTTCTTTTATCCAGTCTGACAGTTTGTGCCTTGCATTTCAAGTGTTTAGACCATCTATATTTATTGCAATTGTTAAATTTACTTCTACCGACGTTTTGACCCCTGTAATGCATTTCTATTATTTTTACATTAAATGGCCAAATATTTTTTAAAGAATTTAAAAAATAAGAAGAAATGTATTTTATAGTTGCCCACAAAGCTGCTATTTCTGGTTCTCCTCATTCCTTTGTGCAGATCTGGGTATTCACACTCGATTCTGAGCACCTGCCAGACACGTCACACAGGTGGTTCTCATTTTGCCCTCGTGACATTTGCAGGCACAGGAGTGGCTTCAGGATGCTCCAGCTGGCAACCGAGACTGAATCAAGAACACGGAGGGCAGGAGAGTTTGGGCCGGGATCGGTTAGGCCGAGGCTAAATCTGTCACCAAGCTCCAGGTGGGCAGGGCTCACCCCGGTGGTTGGAGACAAGAACAGAGTCTTCCCTATGTGCCCGTCTTCACGGCTGCCGCAGTTTCGAGGAGGGGTGGGGGCGGGAGAACCCCGGGGCTCTGATCCCACCCGGCAAGCGAGCGCCAGTTGGAGCCCATGCGCCCAGCAGAACGGGCGGCACCTGCTCCGTGTGCCCACGGGCAGGAGAGGACGCGGGGGTTTAAGACGTCTCCCCTGCTGGTGCATCCCCTCCACTGTCCTGTGAGATTTCTGTTCTAATTATCCCTATTTTGCTCGGAAGATTTCACTCTGGAAACCAGGCCCAGAGACGTGGAATAATGTGCCCCGGGTCACACGATTGTCAAGTAGCTGAGCTGCCCTCACGCTGGCTCAGTGTGTTGCTTCATTTGCTTCTTTTCGCCTGGACGGTTCTGTACCCCAAGTTCCCCGTCTGAGCAAAATCTTTCTTTCCAGCTGCACCCCAGCAGTGAGCACAGGGGTGCTCGGGGGGCACCGCAGTCCCCCACTGCCTGGTGGGCGGTGGCCCCTGCGCTGCTCAGGAGGAAAGGTCTTCAGAAGAGCCCTGAAAGGGGGTTCAAGGGACTCTGGGGTCCTGCCACACACGTAGGGTTCCTAGGACTTTCAGATTCGTGCACGGAGGGCCCCTCTCAGGCAGGGGACCGTGAAGCCCGGGCACCGTCCTCCTTGTCTACAGGTCACTCTGGCAGAGCCCAGGTGCCTGGTGGAATTCACCTGCCACCTGCATGGCCCTGTCTCCTGGCCACCTGCACCCACACCTGTGAGCCTGGCACTCCCACTCCAGTCTCGTGGCTCTGAGGAGCTGAAGACGGAGGCTCCATTCTCCACCCGGACGCCTCGTCCCCTCCCGGCTGTGTGTCCACGGCATCAATCGTCAGCTCACAGGTGTGTCGAGGTGGGACCTGAGGGTAAGGGGCTGAGGCTGTGGCACAGGGGGTGGAGGATGGAGCTGAGGTTACCTGGGGGAGTGGGGGTTCCCGGTGGGCTGAGTGCAGAGGACGGGGACGGGCCAGGTCCAAGCCTGGAGAGGCTCCCGACGGGCTCGGGAGACAGAAGCAGCTCCAGGGGCTGCAGCCCGGGCCCCACAGAGGGGCTGTGAGGCCACCACGTGTCTGTGTGGTCTCCGTGGGCAGTGAGGGGGGCCTCAGCCACCCACAGGGATGCTGCCCACGGCTCCTGCTGCCTCCTAGGGCTGCAAGCCCAGAGGACCCACTGCCCCCGCTGGGCTGACCGAACCCGCCACCAACTCCGAGCTGCTCTGAGAGGGGAGGTCCGTGGGTCCGAGGGGGCTGCCTGCCTCTCGGGGAGCGGGGCAGGCCCAGGCGCCCCAGGGTCCGCCGCGCAGGGCTGGGGCACAGAGCTTTGGTCAGTGCATCCTTTTCCTCTATGGGCGTCACATGGCGGGATTTGAATCCACAGCAGATGCACAAATCTCTTTTCTTTTTTGTTAATTAGGAGACAATGATCCGCCCTCAGCCCTGGGACTGAACAACCAGGTGGGCGGTGCAGGGTAGGAGAGCTGCTCCACGTGATCTTTCTCTTCAACGAAATGGCAACCGTCGGACCTTCTCGACAGGCTTCGTGACGAGACAAACGCCCTGGGAAGCCGCGGCGTGCTGCCCGTGTCCGTGAGGACGGGCCGGGGGTGGGGGGACACACAGCTCGTCTCAGAGGCTCAGTGACACAGTGACGGGTCTGCGTCTGCTCGCACTTCCCCGGCCAAAGCCCTTCGCACGGCCTCGCTGGCTCCAAAGGGGAGGAACTGAACCCGTGACGTGACGCCAGGCAGGGGTCCCTTCTCCACCTGCTCCAACCGGGCGGTCCCCAGGTCACCGCCTCTGCAGGCTCATCTCCTCAGGGACAGCTGGAGAGGTGTCCTGTCGGCACGGTGTTGCAGCCCCTCCAGCCCTGAGCAGCCTTAGCCCCGACTTCAGCACCAGGAGTCCCCCCGGAACGCACACGCCGGTGTGGAGGAGCCGTGAGGTCGGAGGACCCCCACAGGTGGCCAGAATCCCACGGCCTCCTCTGCCCCCAAGCCCACCAGGACCCAATGGCGCCTGTCTCTCCCTCCCTCTCCCCCCACAAGGCATGGTCGAGTTGAGCAGCACTGGCTTTTGCCAAGGCAGAGTGGTTCTAGCCATCCTGCCCTCACTCTGCCGGAACATCGCACTTGGGATCTCGTTTCTCCAAGAGGCTCTGTCTGTCACCGACCCGCCCCAGGGCTGCCAAGAGCAGGTTCCGGCTGGTGAAGTGTGGAATCCAAGGACTCCGCGCTGCCGGTCTGCGTCCAACCCCACCTCTGAGCCTGCCTGGACGCAGACCCGGTGGAGACAGGCTCCGAGGTGGGGGCCCCCCGTGCGGGACCCAAAGCTGGGGAGCTGACCTGAGGGAGCCAGAGGAGACTTCTGGGAGGAGGAGGAGAGTGTCTTAGACACCAGGCATCAGATACATCTTTGATCCACTTTGAGTCAGTTTCTTCTAACGTCCCGTGAAACAGGGGTTTTCGCTCTTTTGCGTATGAATATCTAGCTGTCCCGGCACTTCTCGCTGAAAAGCCTGCTCTTGCTTTATTGAATTACCTTAGCGCTTTTTTTGAAAATCAGTTCGTTATTCCTGGACTCTCAGCCCTACTCCACCGCCCTACACCTGCGCCCTCACACCAGCGCCGCGCCGTCTGGGCTCCTGTCACTGGGCAGCAGGTTCTGGAATCAGGAAGTGTGAGTCCTCCAACTTGGTCCTCTGTTTCCACAGTTGTTTTGGCCATTCTGTGGCCCTTGAATTTCCATGTCAGTTTTTCATCTCTGCCAATTTCTACAAAAGGCCCAGCGGAGATTTTGGTAAGGATGGCGCTGGACCTGTAGGTCACTCGGGGACCATGGCCATCGTGTTGGTGAAAGCCCACCAGGGAAACAAGCAGGCAGGAGGTTGCACTCCGAGGCTTCTTGCAAGGAAGTAGCTTGGCAGTCGTGGGGACTGGGGAGCGTGTCCAAGATCTGCAGGGAAGGTGACGGGGACAACAGCCTAGAGCGGCTGGGCAGAGGCAGCTGCTCTTCTTCTTCGGAGAAAGCTCAGTTTTGCTGTTAGTCTTTCAACGGATTGGAACAAATTGGAACAGGCCCACCCAGGTTGTCTGCACACTCTCTCTGATTAAGGTCACTGATTATGGACTTTAACCACATCTGCAAGAAGCCTTCACAGAGACACCTGGGCTAGTGTTTCTCTGAGTATTCGGGGGCTGCAGCCTAGAGGAGCTGACAGGTAGGACTACACATCACCGCCATTCTGCCGGTATTAACTTTTCTGATCCATGAACACGTGACGTCTTTCCGTTTATTTAAGTCTTCTTTTATTTTTTCAGCAGTGTTTCGTAATTTTCATATTACAAAGTATATCAGAATATAAGTTTTGTACTTCTCTGATAAATGTATTATTCCTGCGTATGTATTCTTCCTGATGCTACCGTAAGTGAATTTGTTTTGTTAATTCTGTCTTCAGACTGTTCATTGCTAGTGTGTAGAAATACAATCAATTTTCGTATATTGATCTTGTATCCCGCAGCCTTGCCGTGATATTAGTTCTATTAGTCTTTGGTGGATTCCTTAGGGTTTTCTGTATATCGCGCTGCTCTTGAGCTGACATCCTATGTCAGCGATTTTTGAGGAACAAATCAACATATAACCCGAATCATTATGCCTTTCTCCTAAAAGTTACCGCTCATTATCATAAAATAAAATAAAATAAACTCATCCTTTACTCATAGCTTCATTTTGTTTTACAAGAGAACTCACAATATGGTAATCTAAGTACCTAGGCACAGAATAAATACATTATTGATTCAATTATCAACTTCTATTAGTTACTGCTCAATCTCATTCATCACTTCTTTCTTTTTCTTTTTCTAGGGGAAAACTTCCACTCACTGAGTAGTGATTAGTCACGAGCGTCACGTGTCCCGCGGCAGGCGGTGGCCGTCACTCCTGCTGCAAACTGTCCCTCCCCCCTCCCCCAGGGGATGCAGCCTCAGTCGAGGCCACAGGGGCCAGAGGGGCTGGGAGAGAGCACGGGAGGGAAGGAGGGTGGGAGAGAAGGAAGGTGTGGCTGAGGGACAGACAGGGAGGAACCGCAGGAGAAGGGACCTGAGGGGAAGCTGGGCCCCACCCCCTGGCCCGAGGTCCCTCCGGCTGTCCCCCCACCCCCAGGGGCAGCAGCAGCAACCCCGCCCTCTCTCCTGACTCCCCCCGACGGTGACACCTAGCGCCTTCGCCCCGCACCAGCCACTCTTCGCTTGCAGGTCTCGTTCCTGCTTCCGAAAAGCACCGACATGCTTTTGCTGGGGAGTAGCCATTTGTAGCTATTTTGATTAAAAGGTAAACTTCTCATTCTAGAACCATTTGAGATTCAGAGGATAGTCGTGACGGCATAGCGCAGAGAAGCCGCACAGACCTGGCCCAGGCCCGCTGCCGTTCACGCCTCTGCGGCGCGGCGCACCTGCCGTGCTGATCAATCAGCGTCATAGACTGTTAGTGACCACGTCCATGCTGTATTCGCATCGCCTCAGTTTCCCCCAACGTCCTTGTTTTCTCGCGAGACCCCACCCAGGATTCCGGTCGTCATGTCTCTCTTTAGCCTCTTCTTGGCTGTGACAATTTCTCGGACTTTACTTATTTTTGATAACCAGGAAAGTTTCGGGGAGGACTGCTTAGGAATTTTACAAGATTTCCTTCAGCCTGAGTTTGTCTGATGTTTTTTCTCACGCGTAGGATCATGCGTTTTCGGAGGGAGAGCCGGCGGTCGAGGGCCAGTCCTGTCCAGTCCTGTCCGGGGGGCACAGGGTCAGCAGGACCGACACCGCCAGCTGACACTGGCCACCGGCTGGGGTGGATTTGTCGGATTTGCCCACTAACAAGTGAGTCGCTCTGTTTCTCGCGTGTCCGCGCTGGAGGCGGGAAGGGAAGTCTGCACCCCGCCCACAGGGAAGCGCTGGGGGGAAAGGATTTACACGGAATATCTGGAATTCTTCGCACAGCAGACTTGTTTATTCTCCCCCGTCCACGCATTTCTGTTATCATTTCTTCTGTCAGTGCGAACGCAGGAATATTCATCCATACCCTTGGCTGTAACCGATGGTGCTGAGTCTACACTGTTTCTCACATCGTCCCATCTGTGGCCACTGGGAGCTTTCGGTGGCCCCTCTGTCCCTTGGACATACCTTCACCATTTTGTGTGTTTTTTGTTGTTTATTTTGAGCATGTTCTCACCTGCGGGCACTGCAAGCTTCTCCAGGCTCCTCCTGTGTGGCCCCAGCCCCGGCCCCAGACATTTCTCCGTGGGGCGCTGGTTCCGTCACTGGAGGACGGTATCGGAAACCGGCTCTGAGCGCCGCGTGTGCTCATGGCTGCCACGGTGTCACCTCCCGGCAGGCAGAGCGGGGCAGCGGCGGGCATCTGCACTGCACCCACCTGGGCGTTAAATAGATATCACGGATGACACAACACCTGCAAACCCAGGCACACGACAGGGGATGACAGGTGAGAGGGTTCTTAGAGACAAACCCCAGGAAAACTGGGGTTACATGGTCGAGTTTGCATTTCTATCAGCAAATGAATAGGAATGAAACATGGGAGCCAGAAAATATTCCCAGTGAGCAAAAATTGAGAAAGTGCTGGTTTCTGCCCTCTGTACTTGTGTGTGTCGTGGTGTGTGTGCATGTGTGTGTGCGTGTGAGTGTGTGTCCGGGAATGCACCACCGTGTTATTTGCTAGGTGCTACGGTGCGCTGCATAGTTTGACACTGTACATGGCGTTTAATGGCTACCTGCTAGATCCTGGAATTGGTGCAGCAAGATTTAACTACCTCGTTGTTGTAGGACGTTGAGGATCTTCCCAGATTTGGCCGTAATCGTCGGGACGATTTGGTTTTGCCATCGTACCCCGGACCCTGAGGACTTCACTGTACTAGCGTTGTGTCTGTTCCTTTGGTTGTTTCCCTGACACATATTCCTAAAGCAGAAACGCCAGGTGAGGAAATACGCACCTGGTTCCTGCCCCGGGGCCGTGGCGCCGGGTTTCCCTGCGCGGCTGAGTCAACTTCCAGGAGGTGGAACGTGAGCTCCCGTTTCATGGCAGCCGGTGAGCAGGGTGGCCCTCCCAGTTACTTGTATCAGTAGGACAGATAAAAAAGTGTCACTTATTTTTGTGTATGTTACCTTGTATTTATTTACCTTTTTCTCTGAGACAGAGACTCGCTCTGTCTCCCGGGCTAGAGTGCCGTGGCGTCATCATAGTTTACTGCAGCCTCGAACTCCTGGGCTCATGCGATCCTGCTGCCTTGATATTTAACTTTAAATGATGCTAAAATTATTTTGATATGTTTAATGCCATTTCTTTATGCCCTTTGCTATTAGGAATTTTTTCTTTTTCTTATTGCGTTACCCAAGGGAATCAGTATGCTAAAGTATTATAGAAATAAGAAATTCGAAGCCAGGCGTGGTGGCACATGCCTGTAGCCCCAAGATACTCAGGAGGCTGAGATAGGAGGATGCTTGAGCCCAGGAGTTGGAAGCTTCACTGAGCTGTGATGATGCCACTGCGACACCTCATCTCTGAAGAAAAAAAAAAACAAAAACAAAAGCAAAAAAAGGAATTGGAGAAAAATCTAGGCTGAACGTTCAAATAATTAAAGGTTTTTGAAACAAGCAAGAAAGATGAGGAGGTAACGCAACAGATTGTCTTCTTATTACCTCCTTCCCCGTCCATCTCAAAGTCAGGCAGGAAGTACATGAATAAGGACGAATTAGACAGAAACAGAAAGAGCCGCAACAGCGGCGACGTCTGTGTCAGGTGTGGCCAGGTGCAGCGCAGCAGAGCGCAGCCTCGTGACGGGGCCTGCCTCCTCCAGCTCTGCTCACAAAGGACCGGTCTCTCCCCAGCCTGCCGAGGACCAAAACTCCCATAAATTCAGTAGAAATGGCCCAGCAAAGTCACATTGCTAAACAAAGTTTCTAAAACTTGTATGTTTTTGTGCTTAACTCGTTGCAGACCAGCAGCGGAGGGTCTGTGGCCCAGACCAGCCTGAGGACCACGTTCTACTGCAGAAAACAGGAGATATTCCCCAGAACTCAGAGTGGGGGCCCTGGACCCAGAATTGAGAGTGGAGACCCTGGACCCAGAACTCAGAGCGGGGGGACCCTGGGCCCAGAATTGAGAGTGGGGACGCTGGACCCAGAACTGAGAGTGGGGGGACCCTGGACCCAGAACTGAGAGTGGGGGGACCCTGGACCCAGAACTCAGAGTGGGGGGACCCTGGACCCAGAATTGAGAGTGGGGACACTGGACCCAGAACTCAGAGTGGGGGGATGCTGGGCCCAGAACTCAGGGTGGGGCCTGTGGGCACAGGTGGTGCCACCAAGGACTCCCCGAAGGGACCGGCACGGGGCGTGGAGAGCAGGCGGGCAGGGAGTGGCCAGGGCAGTTCCACAGATAGGACAGAATTCCCGCGTGATGCTATCGTGACCACTGCAACCCTAAGTGTCTCCTTCACGGCCCCGCCCAGGACTCCCGACATGTGCGTCACAGCCCTCGCTGTGGACGGGGAACGTGATTAACTAGAAGTAACTACAGTCAGTGTCTGAGCTCCTGAGGGAGGCCGTTCTAAGCACAAAATACTGAGAAAATAATAGGACAATGGTTTGTATGTCTGACTGCATAAACATAAATATTTCTGGGTATCATCACAACCAACACGAGGAAGGGCAGATCAACCGAAACGAATGTTCCATCAGACATTCCGAGATGCCGGCAAACCTCGTTCCGCAAGGACGCTCTGCAGCGCGGTTTCACTTAAAAATAAAACTCTAAATGTCGGCCCACAGGGGCAGGGCCCCCCGGGCGGCTGTGGAAACACGCTGGTGTGCCCCACGGGCCTCCCCTCCATGCAAGTCGGGCCGGCTCATCCTCCCGCCTGCCCCCGCCGACTGCCTGTGGAGTGGTGTGTTCCCAGCCCCCCACATCCCTGCCCAGCTCCGTTTCTCCATGGCGCTCGTTCTGAGCCAGCCCTATCGTTTTTCTCGTTGCTGGCTCGCTGTCTGCCTCTCCCCCTGCAAGCAGAACTGCCCAGGGCGCTGTGCTTGGCCTGCTCTGTCCCCAGCTCTGTCTCCCCGGTCCTGGGGTGCCTGGCACGGGGAGCGCCTGTTGGGGGCACAAGAGGTGCCCATGTGCACACCCGGGTGTGCAGGCTGTTGAGGTCACAGCCCACAGTCAGGAGCCCGACAGTCCCATGGGAAGGGGCTGGGGGCCCCAGGATTACTGTGGAATCTCGGAGCTGGGAAGGGCCGGCCTCAGTGGCACCAGCCCATTCCGGCCTCTCCCTGCCCCTCCCGGGGGTCGCGGGCGCAGGCTCCCACAACCCTCCCGCGAGACTCTGCGCCTGCTACTCCAGCCTACAAGCAGGTCCAGGAAGCCAACAGCAGAGCAGACGCCCCGAGGACGGTCCTCCAGGTGGCCCTTCTGCTCCCCTGGACCCGGGGCCATGACCCTGCTGTGCCGGCTCTTTGCAAGAGTTTAGTATCAAATGTCAGCAAGAACCCTGGGGCGCAGAGAATGCGTTTGCTCGCGTCCGGAGCCGGTTCCCTGCTGCATTGCCAGACAGAGGGTGGTGTCTGCTGGCCCTGCCACCTCTCCAGCGGGGAGTGAGTCACGACGCTGGTGCCAGCACCAGGCGGGCTGAGTCTGGATGCTGTTCTAGCTCCCTGCGGTGGGGGCGGGGAGTGTGCGTGCGTGGGGCTGGCTGAGAAAACATTCGGGAAGTGGGGGGAGATCTTAGACTGGAGACATTTCTCCCCAAAGCAAGACCAGCACAGACACCAAAGCTGAGAGGGAATGGCTGCTGCTCAAAGGGGCCAGTGGAGGCAAATGAGAGTCTGTCGTGTGTCATTCCTTAGGACGTGGGGATCTGAGCTAGAGGGTCCCTGGGCACCTTGGTGTCCCCAGCCTCAGTTGCCACCTGGCCCTGTTGGGATCTATGTTCAGGATTTCAGAGAGCAGCAAACACCGGTCTTGGTATAAAAGCATCTCGCTGGACGCCCACAGGGGCGGCTCCTTGAAGGAGGCTCCAGCTCCTCCAGCACCTCACAGCACGGCCGCTGCAGGGACCCGCAGACCCAGCCGGACCAACGGCCCGGTGGCTGGTTTCCTTTACAGCGTCACAGTCTCTTAAGCAAGAAGCTGACAGCGGCCGGCGGGTGTCCGTCATTGTCCTTGCGCTGCGTGCGTCACGTCCGGTTCCGAGACCCAGTGCATGGGAGGTTTTGACTCCGGCCGGCGGCGCCTTCGGGGAGGCTGAACCTAACCAGATGCCGGGACCCTCCGTCCCTCCCCTGCAAATGCGTCCAGATCGAATTGCAGAGCCTCGTTCCCGCTTGCTGATTCTGGTTTTGATTTGGGGACCTTATTTGACTTTCAGATGAATTTAACAATTGCTTTAAAAGGAGAACTTGGACGCATCACACAGAGCAGCTCTGCCTTGCCCTGGGCCAGCCCCGGGATGCTCTGGAGTCGTTCTCTCCAGATCCGGGGCCGCGTCTGGAGTCCACGCTGCCCGCCCGGCCCGCCCAGCGATGGACTCCATGCTGCTCAGCTCACGCGTGGTTCTGGGGGCCGTGGGAGTGGGCCTGCCGTCTGCTGGCAGGCAGGGGCTTAGCCGTGTGTGGACACACCACAGTCCTTATGGGAAGGTGCAGGCGTGACATCTCGGGACCCAGGGCCCCGCTCTGGGAGGAGGAGACACACGCACAGCCCACGTCCTCGGGTCCAGCCCGGCTCCTTGCTCCAGGCTCTGGCCTCACCGTGCAGAGTTCAAGCCCCCCGAGTCCCACCTGAGCGGGGAACAGTCAGGGTCCGGGGTAAGGGCGGGCTCTGGAGTCAGACTTCCTGGACTCCCCCCTGCCTTCACCAATATTGGCCAATAACAGCAACAAGGTATTATTTATTGTTCACAGCAGTCGGCACTCAGACACGCCGTGACGTTGCCTAAGCATGTCTGCACACGGCACGGCTCTGACAGCCACAACAGGACCCTGAGGACGCGGGGGAGGCGCTGCCCAGCCCAAGGCACCTGCGCTGGGCCAGGGTGGTGACGTGTCCTGGGCCCAGGTGAGGGCACCGCGGAGGCGGCGTCCGTACTGGGTTCCCGCCAGCCAGGCCCGGCCGACCCGCAGCTGCAGAGGATCCAGCCACCCGCTGGCTCTGCGAGGATGTCCCCAAGGCACGGCCTGAAGTGAACACCCGGGGAGGGATATCAGGGGATCGGGCACCCCGGCTGGGGCACTTCGCTGGGGCGGGTGCCAACGACACGGCGGGCAGGTGTGTGGGGCCGAGGAGGGGAGCTGCCCCCGCGGGAGCGTCGGGTGCCCTGGGTGACGTACGTTCTGTTTTCCGCACACGGCAACAATAGATGTGGGGGAGGGTGCGGCCAGGTGTGGGGATTGGCCGAGCTGCACGGCTGTGAATGGCAGGGCCGAGATCTTCCCAGCCCTGAAGCACATTTCCAAGACTTGAGATGCTCCCAAGTTAAAGACAGATCCCTGAAGAGTTTCCAGGAAAAAATACCCGAACAGACCATGACCAAATGGGCTGCGCACACGAGTTTGAAGATGCAGCCAAAGATCTGAAACTGGGAAGAAAAGAATGTGCGTCTAAGCGCGGGGAAGACGGCGTGCATGCGTGTCAGGGAGCTCAACACACGGAGTGACTTTCCCTCCCCTGGTCCCAACCCCGCCTGCGGCAGGCGCTGGCAGAGCCCCGGCTCCCGGCTCGGGCGAAGGGAAGTCCGGTGCATGCTCGGGTGGGGAGAGCCGGGGACGGGATCGAGGCGGGGAACTTGGGGTGGAGAAGCCAGGGCCTGGGTGGGGGGCTGCACAGAGCACCCGGCTGGGTGGCCGCCATCCTCTGCATCGTCACGGGGTGTCCTGGGGGCAGGGTGGAGCAGTGGGCAGTGGAGTTCCTTGGGCACGAGGCATAGCCCAGCACGTGGTGACCCCGGGGTGCACTCACTGACTCTGTGTGGCAAAAACAAGTACAAGCAAAGCAACCCCCCGCGGAGCTCATGCCTGGCACTCGGGCCGGGGCTGTGGCATCCACCTTGCAAGGCTCGGCCCAGGCAGGTCCACAGAGTCGAAGATGAGCAAGGAGCCACCAGGCTGCGGCTGCGGCTGCCAGCGCTTGCCGTTCCAAGGCCGCGGCCTCCATGGCAGCTACGCTCGGTGGGTGCAGCGAGACCACGAGTCTCCCCTTCCCGGACCCATCAGAAGCACTTTAAAGAGGTTCCAGAGCTGGACTCCAGCTGGAAACCAAGGCAACCCACCCTAGCCTCCCCGGCGGCGGTGCCTCCCGAAGGGGAGAGTAACAGCCGTCCAGGCTCTCTGCGCGGAGTGGGCCAGCCCCGCCTCGCTCCTGGCCGGGATTCCAGAAGAGGAACGTGACCGTCTGACCCCGGGCAGACCCTCTCCATATGAGGTGGGGAGCTGGAGGACGTGGCTGCAGTGGCCCCACGACAGTGCAGGGTGTCTGGGCTTGCGTCCCTCCCCCGGTGCAGGGAGCAGCCTGGACTTCTTCGGGCCTCTGAGTCGGGTCAGCCGCAGGAGGGACCGGAGACCACTGGTGAGATGCAGAGGCAAGGGGAGTCTCAGGCAGGGGGAGGCACAGGCAGGGGGAGGTGCAGGCAGGGGGAGGTGCAGGCAGGAGGAGGCGCAGGCAGTGGGA
>VBSM01003186.1:6583050-6594601 GCA_008086735.1 Cheirogaleus medius
TGGGGTCACCTGCTTGGGTCTTGCATGAGGTCACCTGCCTGGGCCCTGGATGGGCCACCTGCCTGGGGTCACCTGCCTGGGTCCTGCATGAGGTCACCTGCCTGGGCCCCTAAGCTGCTGTGATTCTGAGCAGGTGCTCTCCCAACGGGCTCTGGTGAGTCCCCTCGCCCTGGGGTAGGAACCGAGCTGTTACCTGGCTCTCAGACTGAACCCTACAAAAGGCCCCTCAGACGGGGAGCTACCACCTGCAAGGACACTCACCTCGGATTGCCCAAGTCCTGGCAACTGTCCACCCAGAGGGCAGAGCTGCGGCCCAGGACCCAGTAACGGGATGAACTGACCCTGCAGCCGCCCCCCGAGAGCCTGTCCGCAGCCTGCGCACGGCAGGACCGTCCCGTCTCAGGGACAGAGGGCTGCTGTTCGGCTTCGGCAGCGTGGAGTGGACGGAGCCCTCTGACGGTGTGTGAGGAGGGAGCTTGTGGAGGAGGGAGCACTTCCGGCATCTCCTCTCCAGGGGATGTAGAGGTGGCAGGTCACCTCCTGGCAGGCTCAGGGAGCCCGGCTGCAGTCGGGCCACGCAGGCCGAGGACACGGCCGTGGGCAGGACACAGCCCCCACCTCGGGCCTCCAGCAGCCGGGTGGATATCGGAAGAGAAGACAGTGATGCAGCCCAGCACCGTTACCCCTGAGATGCCAGGAGCCAAGGGAGGTCCCCAAGGGCGCCTGACCCCGACACAGGGACCGGAGGGCTTCTCAAGGGAGGCAGTCTCACCTGGAGCCCCGCCTTAATCCGTTAGAATGCCCCACACTCATCCCGTGGATTCCAATCTTGTACATCAGTCTCCTGAGTTTAGCTAATGTGAGTCTGCCCTGAAAGGCAGGGCCTGACTCTCTCTCTGTGGCAAGAAGTCCAGTCTCTGAGCCTGCAGGGCTGAGCCCTTGGGTGTTGAGTCTTGGTGTCATTGACCACACGATGAATGCGCCCAGAGAAGCGGGTGGGAGGCCAGCGCGGGGACTGCGGCCGCACCTTGCAGACCTGAAGCTGAAGGTCACTGGATCTCAGGCCCCTAGAACAGCAGGTGGAGGAGCTGCTTGCAAGCCAGGCCTTTGGCCTCAAACCCGTGTTTTCTTCGGGCCTGCTGCCCCCAGAGTCCACAAACGGCAAACACGGAACCAGAGGTGGCAGTCGGGGCACTTTGTCAGAGGGCGGAAGGCTTCCGTTTCACCCAGCTTCACACCTGATTGCCTAAGAGCCCGATTCTCACCCGTCTCCTCCTGCCCACCCCCAGCGGGGGCTCAGGGAGGGAGACCCCACTCCAGCGCCACAGCTGAGCTGTACCCTCTGGGGGGAAAGGCAGGTGGTCCCTGCTTTAGCGCTCATGGGACTGCTGTGTGACCTCAGCCAAGTTGCTGCACCTCTCTGATCTTTAGTTCTCTTCTGGTGACAGTTCAATCTGGATGACAGGGAGGGACACCACGTGGTGTATACATTATTGGCAACTCCAGTGGCCCTGGGGAAGCGGATGGCCCTCTTCAAGGTCCCTGGGGAGCCACGGAGGTGGGTCAGGCCTGGCCCTGTCTCCTACAGGTGACTGAGCCTGCGAGGAGAAGGAGCACCTGAGCCCGGGCGGAGGGCAAAGGCCAGAGCTCAGTGTTGGCCACAGTTGGAACCTGCATCTGCCGGGGCGGCATCCCAGCCGTGGGGACTGTGTCCAGAGCCACAGGGAAGCCCAGGGACAGGGCGCGGGGTCTGGCTCCCTCCCTGCCCGGGTGTGGCCCTTCTGCGGGGGGAGCAAGAGGCAGCTCGGTGACCACACTGTCACCTGAGCAGTTCCGGTCACCACGCTCCACCTGTGCAGCCTGGCAGAGGCCGACGCCTGCCCCTGCTCCCGCGGAGGGTCGCGTCTCTCGGGAGAGGGGCATGTGCGTTGGGGGGAGATGGCAGGAGGGGACGGGGCGGGGGGACATGCCTGTCCTGTCCCTGCACAGCCAGGGCCGGCCCCTCTTCTGTGGACGTGCCCGGCTCGCAGACGAGCAGGCCCGGCTGGGTGGGGCTGGGCAGCACCTGCCTCCGGGCCCGGTGGCCCCCAGCCCTGCCCCCTCCCCAGGACACCAGCCACTCTCCCCGCAGGAGCACGCGAGGGGGCAGGCGGGACGCACCGTGTCCACAGGGACAGGACCCCAGGCCCCGCTCTCCAGGGGTCTCTGAGAACCAGGCCGGAGCGGCCACTCCCGGCCTGGAGGTCCGTCTGAAATGCAGGGCCTGAGAGGAGAATTCCCCTGGGCCAGCCGGGCTGGACTTGTCCCCGACCTCCTGGTGGCTGTCACCACGTGGGGCCCTGCCCGGCCAGCAGAGAGCCTCGGTGTGGGAGGCGGGAAGGATGTCACCACATGGGGCCCCGGCGGAGCCCGCAGCTGGCAAGTGTCCCTCCCACCCAGCAGGTGCAGGCCAGGCAGTGCTCCCAAGTCCCTCCTCCTCACCCCGTGAACAGAACACGCCTTCAGGGGCTCAGCGGCGGGCGGGGAAGTTACGACCCAGAGCCGGAGCCTCCCCGCCTCCCCCCAGCTGCACCGTCCGAGCGGCAGGCGGCCGCGGGAGGGGCCCCCAGGCCCCACACAGCCCAGAGCCGGCTCCGGGCGCTGCAGGCTGCAGTCTCTGCCGTGGTCGGCCACCTGGCTCCCAGTGGCCCCAAAAGCGGCAGTGCCACAGCCCGAGCATGGGGTCCAGGCTGCACACGGGCCTGCACCTTGCTCCCCTGCCTGGCCCTGGAGAGGCCGAGCCCAACAGTGATGTCTGGGGGACCGAAGGCCCGTGCGGAGGCCAGCCAAGCCTGAGGTGGTCTGCGGCGTGACCGAGTGGCCGCACGTCTGCGCTGGGGCCCCTGACGTCCCCTGGGTGGGCGGACGCCCCTCGCCAGGTAGGGCTCTGGACTTGGGCGCATTGAGCCTTGGCCGCGCTGCACTTGGGGTCAAGGCGCCCTTGTGTGCTTGGACCTGGGAACTGCACCCTCCCCTTGTCAGGAGGGGCCGGCCCCCCAGCTTGGTGCCCCCCACGCCCCAAGCCCCCTACCCCAGCTGCCGGAATGTGACGTCTGGCGACACAGACGAGCCAAACTTCAAAAGTGCCAGGTCCTTCAAGGCAGCGGCTGCGACATCATCTGGACTGTGCACACGCGTCCCTCTGCGCGTTCTGAGAAGTGGCGTGAACAGAGCTCGTGATGGGAAAAGCCTTCCCTCCCGCTCCCCAAACTCCTGTGAGCAAAGTGACAGAAAGTGGAGTCTCGGCGCTACTCTGTGACTGTGAGTGTGTGTGCAAGTGCATGTGAGCATGTGAGTGTGCGTGAGCGTGTGCATGCGTGTGCAAGTGTGTGAGTGTGTTCATGTATGTGTGAGCATGTACAGGTGTGTGCAAGTGCGTGTGAGCACGCGCATGCATGTGTGTGCGTGCATGTGAGCATGTGCATGTATGTGTGAGCATGTACATGTGTGTGCGAATGTGTGCACTGTGTGCGCAGGTGCATGTGAGCGTGTGCGCATCCCTATTCAAGCAGTGGCCGCAGGGGTGGGGGGCAGAGCTTCCAAACAGGCAAGGCGGGGGCTGGGTGCAGCTGCACACACAGCCCCACACAGACGCATACACGCTCTACTCATACACATTCATATGCTCATATACTCACATGCACAAATACACATGTGTTCACACATGCTCACACACATTCATATGCTTACATACTCACATGCATGAATACACACATGCCCACATACATGTGCTCACACATTCATATGCTTATACATTCACACAAATACACACATGTTCACACATATGTGCACACATTCATATGCTCACATATTCACAAATACACCTATGTCCACACATGGAGATGGACGTGTTCGCTGCGCACTTCTTCCCACGGGACGCTGCCCGTGACCTGGCCGGCCGGCGGCTCACGGGCCCCTCTCCCTGCCGTACAGTGACCTCCCGCGTGCAGAGACCGGGTTTTGTGCACTGATGTGGCTCAAGCACCTCGACCCGGTCCACAGTTCGAGATGCGCGAAGGCGGGTGTGCAGCGAGCAAACAACGCGACTCCGTTCTCCCGCTGCAGAGAGCTCGCGGGGAGCCGGGACGGCGCCACGGGGGTGTGCAATCTACTTGCGGCTGTTTCTTCAATATTTCGTGGCAGGAGTTTTCAGGTACACAGAAGAGTTGAGAGCACTTTGCAGAGGTTGCCCACAGACCCACCGCCCGGACGCGTCATGTCTGCCCCACCTGCTCGGCGCCGCCCAGCCTCCGCCCCGGCTCTCCCGTCCTGCAGAGCAGGTACCGGGCGTCGGGACCGCGCTCCCCGCGCACTTTTGCATGATCATCAGTGACCGAGCTCTAAGCTGGGGCATGGGATCCCGCAGGTCTGCTCCCCGCGTGATGACGGCTCTTTTCTCTGTCAGTCCAGCCAGCGGGTTGTCGATTTTGTCGGTCTTTTCCAAGAATCCACTTGTCACCTTGCTCTCCACTGTTGGGCTGCGAGTGTCCCCCTGAGCAAGCACGGCCCTCCCTGCTCCTGCGAGTGCGTCATTCGGCGAGATCCACGCGCCGTGGAGCCCAAGGCCCAGCAAGGACGCAGAGCCCTCGCCCGGGAGCTCTCTCAGCCCCTCCCTGCCCTGCTGCGAATGCGCTTCTGCTGTTTGCACTGTAGGTCATTCCTGCCTGTTCCAGAGCGTGACGGGACTAGGGCCACGTGGCGTACCCTGTGTGCACTTTGACGGGAGCCTGTGTCCAGCTCAGCATGGCGTGCATGAGTGCCGCTCGTCTGCCGCGTGTGTCAGGGATTTGTCCCCTCCTGTGGCTGAGTGGCATTAACCCTTCGCTGCCTGGGCACTCCACAGGGCAGCTGTCTGTCCTCCACCGTGGAAGGATGCCGGGACTGTGTCCCGTGTTTGACTTTACAAATACAGCTTCTAGAACATTCTTACTCAGGTCTCCTGGTGGAATTCTCAGGTTCTAAGTTAGGTGAACATTTAGTTTTAGAAGGTGCAGGGGAGCCGCGTGTGGCGGGTAGACAGACTGCACTCAGAGTCCCTCCTGGGGGTTTCTCGGAGTCTCTCCCTAATCCGTGAGCGACGTGGTCGTCACGGAGGAATGACCACAAGAAATGGTCTGGCACGAGGCACACAGCGGCACTCCAGAAAACACTAGCATTGCCATGATCATCCGGCTGGCTGGGGGACGCACAAGGCACAGTTAGGGAATTTTCTGGAAGACCAGAGGTCTGGTTCTCTGGCTGAGATGTGTGGGCGGGGAGGGCAGTGGACGCTGGGGCAGGCACGTGATCTCTGGCGTCGTGGACTTCACGTAGCGCAGACGCCGGCACTGCGGCCGGGGGAGGCAGGGAGCCCGCAGGCTGCTCCAGAGCCGGGTGGGCAAAACTGACTGCTTCTCAAAGCGGGGTTCCACGGAGCAGCGCAGGCCTTGGCAGCTGAGGAAAGTGGGTCTTTGGAAATGAAGATGTTCTGAAACCGACCCGGGGTGACAGCTGCAGCACTCGGCGCACACGCACGCACACACACACACACAAACACACACGCCCCAAACTGCCTGTGTTCTAATCTCGACTTCCTCCACTATTATAGAATCTCAGTTTCATGACTTCATAGACGGGAGAGTCGAGGCACACGCAGGTCGGGTAGCGTGCCCACAGACGGCTCACCAACGCGCAGCCAGACCCGCGTGGAGCTGGGCAGAGCCCGCCCGGGCCCCGGGGTGCTGGGCTCTGTCCTGGCCACTGTGCCCCGCCGAGATGAGCCCCGTGTCCTCGTGAGCCCGCCGGGAACCTGCCCCCTCACCGGCGTGCTTCTCCCAGCTCGCGGGTCCAGGGGCCGGGCTGCCGGCTCTTGGCGGGGAAACCTGGATCGCGTCTCTTTCCTTTCCTCACCTTGGGCCTCAGCTTGCCGTGCACAGACGTAGACGGCTCCCCAGGGCGTTGCGGCAGGTACCGCGAGCTCCCGCCTGGGGGATGCAGTGCGGCAGTGTCCTACCTCTGAGTGTGGCCAGGTGGTGGGCGTCTTCCGTGGGTGCCGGCCGCCCAGATCCAGGCGGCAGGAGCCGGGAAGGTCCACGCCCAGGCCACGAACGACGGGTCACCAACCATCCCGGTGTGCCCGGGATGGTTCCTCGGATGGGGGACATTCGGTTTTAAAGCCAGGACAGTCCCAGGTACCCTGATTACAGGTAACCCTGACAGTTGCCACGTCCTTCAGTCTTTACGGGTACAGGGCGCTGCACAGTGGCCCATCTCTGCGCAGTGGCCCATCTCTGTGCGTGGCGCCAGGCACAGCGGGTGTGGGGTGGGTGTCCCGTGACTACCCCTTTCTGTTTCAATATGCCCATTCCTGCTCTATATTTTAAATTTCATATTTATGGGGGATGTGGTCCACAGACATACTTGTTTATCACTGTGCCAATAACTGTGTAGTTTTATATAACTATAGTAATCAACATGACAAGCAAATACAAACATAACCACCTATAATTTATATGTCAATACAGACATATAAAATATGCGTGTATTATACATGCATGTGTGTACAGCTAAGTATCTATGTATTCACGGAAACAGATTGGGAGACGACGATCGTGATTTTTCTGGGAAGCAATGACCATATATAAACGTAATGCGATCGTGTTTATTTATATTCCTATACCTGCATCTCTGCACAAATATAAATGCGCAAACCCGGCGTGCGTCTGATGGCAGCGTGCACGGCCCTGTGGCTCTGAGACTCCGCCGAGGCTGCCGGCCGGGGCGCAGGAGCAGATGGGGTGCAGACGGGATGTGAGCCTCATGCGGTGGGACTTGTCACAGGGCAGGAATGTCCAGGGGTGTCGGTGTCGCCGGCACAGGGCACATCCAGACGACTCTCCGCGTGGACTCGGGCATCCTTGCACACGAGTGGGGCCCACGGGAAGCAGAGCCGTGAGTCCGGCCACCTGGAGCCCCAGACCAGCCCCATCCCAAAGCCGCTGCCCCAGGCCGGCCGCCGCCCTCCCTGCCCCCTGCTCTGCAACGGCAGTTCGGAGGGGACGAGGTGACTCGACTGTTCCCAGGTCACACGCCCGGGGCCCGAGGGGAGGACTGGCGCCGACGCTTCACTCGTGCCGAAGCTCGTGATGTGCGCGCGTCACCCACGGTCAACGCACTCGGGGGCCGACTTACTCACGGCCGGGCTTTGACCCCCACAGTCACAAGAACAACATCTAATACCGTGTTTCCCCGAAAATAAGGCAGGGTCTCATATTTATTTTTCCTCAAGAAGACACCCTAGGGCTTATCTTCAGGGGACGTGTTATTTTTGTTAAGTACGGTACAACCATCTACATTTATTCAGATATAGTGAAGTCGTCTTCTTCTGGAACACCATCCTCACTCTCCAAACCCCGAATTCCATCCTGAATTTCTTGCGACTTTGTTTCCTTTAGAACCATCGGCCCCAATCTCTCATGTCGAGCAATAGAGCTCTCCTGGGGCAGATGAGAAGGGCTGCTCGTCTTCTTGACCGCTCCGCGACAAAATGCATGGGTTGTGCAGACACGCTGCATAGCCACGCCCGTCACTAGGTCTTATTTTTGGGGTAGGGCTTCTATTATGCAATGCTTAGAAATCCTGCTAGGGCTTATTGTATGAGTAGGTCTTATTTTTGGGGAAACACAGAGGCCAGAACTGGGGGCCACGACAGCACCTCCTCATCGTCCTGCTCTGCTGGAGGGGACCCCCGGCCCGGGGAGCCTCCCCCACTCCCCTCCCAGCTGCTCGGCCTCAGCACATTAGGGACAGTGGAAGCCCCGGGATCACAGGCTCGCAGGCTGTGGGGAGCAGCCTTGGCCAGGCACCAACCCCGGGGCTGCACGTGATATCTGAAGGGCCACACAACCGACCATGACCTGAGCGTGTGGCCGTGGCACAGGGGCTGCACCTGCTGGCTCCCAGGGCAGAGGTGCAGGAACTGTGGGGGGGGGGGCTCAAGGCCTGAGAAGGCGCCCCTCCTCGACGGGCAGTCGCGTGGTTGCCGTCGTTTGGTGCCTGCAGGGCCCCCAGGCAGCAGACACCAGCCTACGGGACACAGGCCGGAGAAGAGGGGACGGCCAGCCCCACGCGGCTGGGTTGTCAGGTGTATTTGGGGTGAGGAGGGGTCTCTGAGGGCGGGGGTGGTGCAGGGCGGGCCCTGGGGGGCCCCGGGTCGGCTGTGCCACGGCGCGGAGATGCTGGTGCCCCGGTCCGACCAGGCTCCCCCTGACTGCAGGGCTGAGCCCAGCCAGAGAGCAGCCTGGCGCCTTCCCCCGTCCTCCCCGCTGTGAACAGGAGTGTGTGCTTCCTGCAGTGTGGACACACCCTGCCCTGGGCGGGGGAGGGGAGAGGCTGCGCTGAGGGGGGAGGGGCTGTGGGCCAGCCCAGAGGTCTCCGGGAGCGCAGGCCAGCTCTGCCCGGGGGAGGGACGGCTCTGTCCTGGGTGCATGGAAGAGCCCGCCGCCCGCCCAGCCCCGGCCACCCCCTGCGCTGCCCCTCGATGTCCGCACTGCAGGGGACGGTGCTGGCGGAAGCCACCGTATTTGGGGCAACTCATGGGCGAAGTGGCTTTAAAGGGGGAAGAAACTTGCGGCATGGTGGAAGAAATAAACATGAAGACCGTCCGAGCAACCTAGGGAGGAAATAGCAAACGCCGCTGGCGGTGTTTAAAACTGAGTCCTGCAGCCCGTGCACAGCGGGAGGCGTGGACGGCCAGGGGCATCTCTGCACCTGCTTTCTGGGCGAGGGCAGGTGGGGGGCTGAGATAGGGAGAGATGGGCCTGGTGACAGCTGCTGTGGCCGTGGCGAGGGACCCGGGAGGCAGGGCGGCTGTCTGGGCACGGGGAGCTCAGCCCGGCCGGGGGTGCCAGAGCCCTGGTCCCGGCCATGGGCTGGCTGAGGAGCCTGGGCACGGGCAGCCCCTCCTGAGCTTCTGGGAGGTCACGGTCAAGGTGAGACTCTGGCCTCCAGGGTGGGCGGCGTCGGCCAGATTTCCCATCTGCGGCCAGGTTGACCTGTTCCCCCGCACAGAGGGGAGGCCGGCTGCTCTTTGGGGTCTGGCATTATTGTCACTGGCGTTTAATGTGGCCCTCGTGGTGGGGCCACCCCCTCCCAACCAGGTGCACCCACGTGTCCCTGTGACAACGTGGGATGTAGTCGCCACTGTATCCCCACTTTCTGGAAGTTTCCAACGCCCCAGCCCACGGTACTCTGTTCTCAGGAACGTGCCAGGGGAGCACACCAAGGGAGCCCGGCTCAGGCCCGCCCTACACGGGAAGGGGGGCTGGCGCAACAGCACCCTGCACGTGGGGGTCGCTGAGAATCTCTGCTCGCTCCAAAGCCCTCGCCGCCACCCTGCCCGGAGCGCGGTCGCCCCTCCGCCAGCAGCGCGGCTCACAGGCACAGGACGAGGCCGCCCGGAGGCCCGGAAAGTCGTCCTCTTAGTCAAACCCTGGGCCCTTTCAGCTCTTCCTGCCCTCCGTCTGGCTGGGGGGCGGCGGCCCCACCGCTCCCTGCGGCTCCGCCATCGGCAGCATCGATCTGTGCCGCCGCATCGGGGACCTAATGGACCCGCTCAGACGTCCACATCCTCAGAGCTCCGCGGGGAGCCGCCCCTGTCCTCGCGCAGCACGGCCTCAACGCGCAGAGCTCGACGTGTCTGCGCTGGGAGCAACCGAGGCATCAATCACCGGTGACCTCATCCCCCGTCGATAAACATGCATTACTGCTTTCCTTTGCAGACTCCTCTGGGGACCCTCGCCGGCGGTGGCCGTGTCCCGGCCAGTCGGAGGTGGTGGGCGGAGAGCGTCTGCCGGCACTCACGGCGGGGCTCTGCCCGGACCCTGGGCTCCTCCCGGTCCCTGGCTGCGCGGCCTCCCGGGGACCTTCCCAGAGGACTGTCCTCCTGACACAGCAGCCCTCCTCCTGCGCACGCGGGCTCTCGTCTGTCCCTTCTGGCTCCCGTGCCGCGAGGTAGGTGCACATGTATGTGGTGGGCCACGTCCCCGCCTTCCTTCTGCACCAACGCACGGCCGCCCCTCGCAGGTGTCCGACGGCGTCCGCCGAATGAAGCGGCCAGCGGGGTCCCCGGCAAGGGCCGAGCGCGACACACGTTGTTTTCCGTGCTCACGGCAACGTCCCTTAAATAAGCACAGTCATCTCCACTTTGTAGGTGAGAAAAGTCAGGTTCGGAGAAATTGATAGCCCAAAGCCAGAACTTCAAGTCCAAACGCCGCCCTGTCTGAGACGCTTCACTGTTGGACGCGGCGCAAGGAGAGACCCGGCGCTGGCTCTCGCGCAGGAGGCCTGCAGCCCGGGTCTCACGCGCCTGCTCCACAGCGTGAGGCCACCACCCGCCTGCCAGGCGGGCTGCCTCGAGGCCCCGTGGACGACCAGCTCTTCACCCCTCGCTCACACACAGCACCCTACACGATCTCCAAGCACAAGCACGCTCCTGTCCGTAGGACACGCAAGACTGACACGGCTGCTATATTTAACAGAAAACACATCCCGTTGCCATGACAACCTGTGTTCTAAAATTAGAGACTCCACGCACGGCAATGAGACTAGCTGCTCCGCCGCCTTCCCCGAGTCTCTGGACCGTAGCAGGGTGTCCTCGCCGTACCCCGGCAGTGGGGTCCCGCCGGCAAACCCCCCAGGGATGAAGGAGCCTTCCCCAGTGACCGCGTGCATGTTCGCAGTTCTGCAAATCTAACAGACACAGGGTCTGGTGACCACCGCCACGGCAGGACCCAGAGCGTCCCAGCGCCCTGTGCTCCCACGCTGCCCTGTGCGGTCACACCTTCCTCACCCGTCCCTGGAAACGCCAGCCCGGCCTCCATCCCCGCAGGTGTGCTTTCCAGAGGGGCAGAGGGGGAGTCCCGCAGTGCCGGCCTTCCCAGCCGGCCTCCCTCAACACGGCGCCACCCGGGCCCGGGCAGCTCCCTGCTGTGCTGAGTGACGTCCTTTTCACGGCTGGGCGGCAGTTCCCGACGCGGGCGTGCCTCAGTTGGACCACTTGACTGTCAAAGGGCAGCCGGGCAGCCCTCCCCCGGCCTGCTCGCTGCCTGGCAGGCGAGGACGGCCCGACTGCCGCCTCTGCGGGAGAGGCTCCGGGGACGGCGCCCGTGTGAATGCAGAGGTCGGCTGCCTGTCACGACTCGGTCACTGCGGCGCACCCTGGTGTCGGGTGTCTTTCTCTCCACGAGTCCAGGAGCCATCTGAGTGCAGGGCTGCATCGGACCCTCCTCTGCACACCCAGAGCCTGGCGTGGTGCGCAGGGACCCCGCCCGCTCACAGAGCACTGTGTCGGACAAGCCGGGGGGCGTTAATAGCATGGAGGGCAGAGAATCAAGTCCACCTTGGGCTGTATTGGAGCGGTGACGTCAGTGCTACTGTAGCCAGTTCAGCAAAGAGCTACTTTGTAATTCAAAGAGGGAACAGGCCGGGCGCGGTGGCTCACACCTGTAATCCCAGCACTCTGGGAGGCCGAGGC
>VBSM01003186.1:6607645-6619556 GCA_008086735.1 Cheirogaleus medius
CCGCCCGCCCGCCTCCCTCTTTGCTCTCTTGTCCTTCGTCCTTCTGAAAAGGTGGGAATTGCGTTTGTCTTGACCCTTTCTGCAGAGCGTCGCAGAGAGTTGAAATACGAGCTCTAACCAGGAACGAAGAAAGGACAGGACGCACACGTCCCAAACTGCTCTTCTGCGTCCCCGTTTGGAAAAGAGTCATCAGAAGCCACATTTATCGGGAACCCCGGAGAGCGACGCTGGCCACAGGCAGCCTCTCTCTGCCATCCTCCTCGGTGTGAAATGTGATGACGCAACACATGGTGAGATGTGCCGGAATGCAAAATCACGTGAAAGGGAATCTTCGGGAAGAAAGAGATCGGGACAGCACCCGCCAGTCACAGCGTCGGCCGTGTTCAGATTCCCATCCGAGCGAAGGAAATATAAAAGGGTGACCGGACGTTTTTACAGGACAGGGAAAGCGTGGACGCTGACTTGACATTTGATATTACGGATTCTCTTGTCATGACCTCAAAACCGTTATCTTGCTTGAAAATATGAGCCCCTGTCTTTTGGAAATACATGCAGAAGCATTTACGTAAGTTGTTCTGTGACGTCTCGGTTTGCTTCTAAAGAAAACGGAGGAAGGAGGAGGCATGAGGGAGTTTGGAGCAAAACGAAGACTGGCCACAGGGCAGCTCGAAACTGGCGTTTGAACATGAAAACAAGGTGTCCCATTCCGTGTGTTTTTGTACATGCTTGAAATTTCACATGACAGAGAGTTTAAAATGTGCAAGAACAGATGAGCATTTCCAAGACTCCTGTCTTCGGATCAGCTACCGCCTTGCCTCATTTCTTCTCTTTTCAGTCTTTAAGTTTCCTGAGCGAGCAATTAACTTCGGTGCTGACCCCCCGCAGCGAGCAGCGAGTGTGGCTGCCGCCTCAGATCCTCAGAGCCCTCGTTTCGTTTCCTTTTCTCATTAGGAGAAGGAGCCTCCATCTCAGCAGCTTCCCTGCACCTCAGAAGTCGGGGAGGAGACACCAACAGCTCCTGCCTTTGCCAAGGAGAACGGGTCCACGGGGTCTCCAGGTCTCACCGCGACGTCCCCACCGGGGGGTCTGCGCCAAACATCAACGTCGGTAGAGAAGCCCCCAAGTTTTCGGGGAGCAGGGCACAGGACGTAAACGCTACGCCTGGAGTTAGAATCCGGGCTGCAGAGCTGCTCCCGGATGGAGCCCGAGTCCCAACTCACTCTCCTCCCACCCACCGTGGATGGCGCCGCGGGGGCCAAGCCTCTCCCAGACGAGAGCTCAAGGGACACGGGAAAGGGTTCGGTCTCTGTGAGCATCGATCTCCTCACCTAGAGAATAAGACAAGCGTCTCTGCTCCTTGTCTCCGGAGAGCTGAGGTCCGAGGAGCCAAGGTCCAAGAGAGTGTTTGGAAAACAGGGTTCGCTGAAACTTGTCCCTGCAGGTCAAATTCGTCACTCGATTCTTTTTAACCGGACATCTTGTTAGCTGACGCGGTGTTTCAGGTTTTGGTCCCGGTATGTCATAGAGCAACTGTGCGGGGACAAGCTCTTGGGTTGGGCACGCCTGAGACAAATTGCTCAGGTGTTTGCTCCCCTCCCTGCATTCTCCTCCTCGCTGGCGACGATGCCCCAGCCCTGTGGACTGCTGCCCGCACCCACCTGGAGCAGACTCAGCTAAGGGCCGCGTGAAAACGCACCTGCTCCCCGAGGCCAGGGTCTCCCCAAGCTGGCCTGCTGGCTCTGCAACCGACCACGCGCCGACCGGGCACTCATCGCGCTTCGGAAGTGAAATACCCCGGACGACCCGTCCCACGGCCCTCCACCCTGGAGAGGGACCGCCGCGAAGCAGCTCGGAGGAGGCACCTGCGTTCTGCTCGACCCCGGTTCTGCCCGCGCCCCCACTCCAGAACACTCTGGAAAAGCCCTGGAAGCCAGGACTGCCAGCGGAGTTCACCGTCCACAGTGTGGTCATGGGCGTGGGACGGTGGAGCCACGCGGGGAATAGAGGGTGGGAGCCGCTGTCCCACTCCCCACCTGCGCTTCCCAGCCTCAGGGAGGATGCATTTGGGGTGGGGTCTTGACGGTGAGACGCCGGGCGCAGCCCCGCTGTGTCAACACCATCCTCACCTGGGAACATGCAGCTGGCTGCAGGACAGGGCTGAGCCGGGAAGAATTCTTGAGCCCAGCACCCTGGGGCTTCTATCACCTTCTTCCTTTTTTCTGGCAAGAGAGTCAGGATAAGCTCTCAAGTCACCCGGAGGCAGGTTCCACTCTCCCCCGTGGGACGGCTGACGGGTGGAGGCTCAGTCCTGCGGGGGGCTGTGGGGGAGGACCAGACCCCGGTCTTTAGGCGGGGCAGGTAAACCCCTTCCACAGGTGAGCTGCGGGCAAGGCCCTCGCTGTAGCCGGGTGGACAGGGAGAAGAACCGGAGAGCCACCCCCTCTGCCCGGGAACACCACATCCTACACGCTCATGGGCGTGCGAGCACCCGGGGCTGCAGAGAGTCTGTGTCCCAGGTCCGTGTGTTTTCACACGGATGTGAAGGACGCAGAGCCATCACCCACCACGGGAGAACAGGCGGTTTTTAGAAAGCATCTGCTCCGCGCTCCCAGTGAAATTCAGGACACTCTGAACAGAGCTGAAGAGGGAGGTGACCCAGTGACAGACGAGGATGGAAATGGACGTGGCTGGGCAGGGCGGAAGGACGCCGCAGAGCCACGTGGCCAGAAGACGTGACGTCAGCTTCAGGGACGGAGAGGACGACCCCAGATGCCGTCTCTGGATGTGGATGGACAGGACAGAGACAACAATGGACGGGCGCCGGCCACGATGGAGGGACATGGGACATAGGAGTGACCGCTGCCCAGACGTCGAGTGGAAGGAGGACGGAACGGAGCGATCTCAGTGGACGCATGGAGCAGGGACGTGGTCTCCGAGCTGGGGCAGAGGTGCTCGCACTAAGGACTTCCACGGCGACTTGAGGGTGGCCCCAGGGCCGGCCTGGGTCTCGGGCCCGTGGGGCAGGGAGCTGCCTGACCCTGGCCCTGGTCCCAGCTCTGGTTCTCAGTGCCTGCGGGTCACCAGGGAGCCGAGCGGCCTCAGCCTGAGCTCGTGCAGAGCCCAGATGGCGCCTCTCACTGATCTCCCTGGACAGCGGCCGCCGTCCACGCAAACGTGCGCCCGGAAAAGCCCCATCAAAGTCAAAAACGTAGAGACAGATCTCCAAATGCAGTGCTTCGTTTGGGAAGACAGGACTGCGATTTGGGGCATGCGCACAGGCCACGGGGTCTTTGGCGTGTCCAGAGAACAAAGGCATGGTCAGAGGTTTATGAAAAAGGAGAAATGTTACACGTGGTTATTCAAGAAAGTTCCTGGCACTAGCAAGGGTTTGGGGGCCACAGCTCCGATGGGGAGGGGGGAAGGAGTGGGCAGAGTCGGCCGGGCGAGTTCTCTCGGCAGCTGCAGGCGAAACCGGCTCCAGGTCCCCACGGGCGGTCGCAGCCGCGGGGCTCACAGTGGGTCACGCCCTTGGAGCATGCTTGTATCCTTGCGTTTCCCCCCTTCCTGGTTTCTCCACGGTTTTCGTTGGATACGACAGAAATTACCCAATTCTCGTGACCAATTTCCACAGCCCCATAAAGCGCACGCAAGTGCAAGCGCTCACGAACGGCGCTGGAGACTGGCTGTGAGCGGCTGCGGGGGAGGGGGCGGCAGGTCCCGGCCCAGCCCCCTCCTGTCATGAAGACAGGGACTTCTCCTGCAAGGGCTTGGACCAGCATCCAGGCCGCGCTGGGCTCAGTGGGGCCCGGCAGGGCGGCCGGGGGCGGCTTCCCCAAAGCTCCCCTCTGCCCCGGTGGGCCCAGCGCTGGCCACGCCCCCCAGGAGGGACCGGCCTGGGGAAGGTACCTGCCCGCCCAGGTGTTCCCCTGGGACGCTGTGAGCAGCGCGAGAGGCCCCTCACTTGGGGAAGCGCAGCAGCGAGTGGACATAGGAGCCCGCGCAGAGCCTGGGCGCCAAGTGGGATTGGTGTCGCGGGAGCCTGGAACAGGAGGCCAGGGATTTCTGAGTGTAGGAAAAAGTGAAACGGCTTTAGGAGTTGGACTCGCAAAGGCTTTTCTCAGATCTGCCGGCAGTGGTACCATCGTCGGGTCAGGAGTGAGCTACGCACGGACTTTCTCCTCCACACAGAAAGGGGTGACCGTCTCGCGGCAGCTCCGTCCTCCCCACCGTGCTGGGTCGGGGTCAGGATTTCGGTCGCTTCTGGGATTAATAAAACGGGCTCACTCTGGCGTCAGTCCCTGCCCCCACCCCCGCACCACCCTGCAACCAAGACCCCTCCAGCGTGGGGAGGGGTCCCCGGCACCCTGGGAGGAGGGTGATCATCCTCGGGCCCCCGCTGGGACACCCCACGTGCTCCTCCAGCCTCTTTTCCCATGAGGGAAATTACTAGGCTGGAAAGTGCCGGATGCGGCTCTGCCGGCTAATTAACGGCGAGGCTCGGGTGCTCGCGGTCTTGCTGAGCCGGCCTTTCTGAGAAAGGAGGAGGCCGCGGCAGCTGGGCTGGGAGAGCTCGTTGTGCTGACATGGTGCCCTGTGCGGGCAGACGGCTTCCAGGGCCGCTCGCACCTCCTGTTACCCAGCGCACTGGCTCTCGGTTTCCACGGCCACAACCCCGTCACACCACGCCGCGTACACGGGACCGCGCACCGTCCTCGGCCCCGGCCCTGAGCAGTCCCCCGTGGAGGGCGCCGGGTTCTCACATTTGCTGCGTTTGGTTTCTCTGCGCCCTTCGGACCTGCTGTTCCCATCTGCTGCACGGCAGGGAGCCAGGTGCTCGGACGCGCGTGCGCCGCGCAGAGGGGAGGCCCGGGCTCCAGCGGGGTCTGTGGCTCCGCCCTGACCTGGGCGCCGAGTCTCTCGCTCCTCGGTCCTCCGCGGGGCCAACAGGACAGGGATCCTGCCCTGACCGAGGGCTTCCGTGCTGTGGCCAGCGCCCCGTCGACAGCGACGGCAGACGTCCGTGTAGGTCACTTCCGGACACTACTCCGAACCCAGGACACGCCCCTGTCCAAATACAGACTCACACACACGCGTCGATGCGAATCCTCCAAAATGAGCTGCCTACCAATACATATAAAAAGACACACTACGGAAAACAGTGCAATGGTTTGTTGAGCTCACTGTCACGTCTTGTCACCCTTTGCACCCCAAGCCCCCCAGGGAGACGTGGCCGTGGCATCACAAATGTGTCCCCGAGGGACCGCATGGACACCCCACCCGCGCGGCACTCCGCCTGCCTGCGCCCTTTGCTGTCCAAACCTGAGTTCACCATATTCCCCTGCAAAACCCACTTCATATAGTCAGGGAAACTGAGGCACGGAGCTGTAAAGTGAGTTGCCCAAGGTTCTACAGCCAAAAGTAAAGCAGGCGTTGAAAACAATGCTCTGGATGCATTTGAGGAGCTCTGGATCCTTGCACCAAGTGGGCCCTGCCCTGCCCCAGGGTCACGGAGCCGGCAGGGGGCCCGGCACTCACAAGCTGCCCAGTGCTCAGGCACCTCTCTCAGGAGCCGGGCTGCCCGGGGTGCCAGCTGCGGCCCTCATGCCATCTGGACTGGACAGGGCGACAGCCCTGTTGGCACGGGAGCACCCCACCATGCCAGGTGGGAGGAGTTAGCACATACGGCGCCCTCCGCGGGGACGGACAGCACCTGCTCTCGGAGCCCTGTGCTCGTACCCCGGAGGGAGGACTGTCAGCCCATCCTCTCCTGAGCCCACCCACGCTGCCCACGCCTCACTCCGGCCTCGACCTGGAAGTCCCTCCTCCAGGCCTTCTTGGTGTGTCACAGAGTCACCTCCCCTGCTCCGGAGCCACCTGCCCACGTCAGCTTCCTCGTGAGCGCGGCCGTCACTGGAATTCTGCACAAACCGCACTTGCTCATTACGGCATGGATGCGTCCCCGGCCTGCGCAGTGGGGTCCTGTGGCCAGGAGCGTTTGGGACGGCCAGGCCCGGGCACACAGGCCTCCCCATCGCCCTGAGTTCCCTTCCCCCACACGGCCCGTGGGTGGGCGGGGCCCCTCTTGGGATCCCCAGGGGACACTTAGGCGCAGGGCTCGCCGGGTGGCCTCACTGTCATCTCCCTCTCTCGGGGCCGCAGCCGCCCGCCCGGCTCGATGTCCCACCGCCCGACCCCATCTCCTCGGCCCGCCTGGCAGGAAGGCCCGGCGAGGTCGCTCAGCACAGGGACCAACACGTCCTCCTCGAGCCTTTGTCTGATGGCCAGGAAGGGCCCCGCCCCCTCTGTCCTCACAGCCACCTCCTCACGGAATCATGTCCAAAAGCCGGGATTACAGCCGGCCGGTTACTTCCCCTATAGCATCTCGAGAGCCCTGTTATCCTCACATGTGTTTACAGACGGCTCTTCTCGGACTGTTCGATCAGTGTCTGTCGGAGGCTCTGGCCATTTCGAGAGCTGGGAGGACACAGAACCCACGTCAATTCTCATCAGTGAGAACTGGAAAAGCTTAAGCTGCCGCAGCAGAAAGAACATTTGGCAAACCGGCGTTAAAACTCTCAAAACAAATTTACGTATGAGTTAATGCAACCTGTCACCATAACAACCAAACAGCAGGAAAACAAACCATCAGCGCACAGATTTATTGCCGTGGAAGGTTTAGCTAATGCCATTCCAGAGGTGTATTATTTTCCACTTTCAGTTATAATAAGAATTTAAAAAAAAAAAAAACTAATTTGAAATCCAGCATGAGAGCACACACCGGCACAAACCTCCACACACACGCTAAAGCCTCAGCGCGTGAGGCCCACCGTCCACACGGGAGCCCCGGCTTGGGGATGCCGGGGTCACACGCGTGTGGGCTGTGGCCTGGCCTGGCCGGCGGTGCGTGTGTCAGGGCGTGGCAGCAGAAGCCGGCTCTGGTGCGTGGTGTGAACAGGCGCGGTGATGGCAGCGTCATCCCTCCCTGACGAAGCTGCAGGGCAGGTGTCGGCTGTCTGGCTTTAAATCAAGTCCCGGGCTGGAGCCTGCCGGGAGGACGCCCTCAACTCTCCAGTCTCCGCTTCCCGATCTGTGAAGCCACGGCTGTGACAACCCATGCAGGCCTGGGCGCCCCAGGGGGCTCGAGTGTCACGTTCCAGCACAAAAGCAAATGACAACCCCCCACGATGAAACCCCCAAGAGTTCTGAGCGTTTACTGCTCCCCCCAACCCCCTCGCCAGGAAGCGCCGTCTGGGGTCACAGTCCCAAATCAAAACTAATTTCTTCCTTTCCATTTTCTAGATCGGGGAAGGCCTGTTTCTCTTTCTTCTGTGCAGAGGCAGACAGTAAATCCCTCAGGCTCTGCGGGCCACATGGCCTGGGCGGGGGCCGACGCGCCTCGCCTGTCTGCGGGGAAGTAGCCACAGACAACACATGTTCGCAGACGTGCCGCGTGCCGATAAAACTTTATTTACAGAGGTGGGCCAGACCGCAGGCTGCTGCTGACCACGCTTGGTTTGCACTGAGGCAAGAGCCCAGAGCGGGCACAGGTGCCAAGCAGAGGTGGGGGGGACCAGGATGCACGAATTTCTATGTCCACACGACACACGTCCCTCAAAGGCCCGGGGAGGACCACGGGGCGGCCCGTGAAAGCACGTGTGGTGAAGGAGACGCACAGGGGTCCGGGGGCGTCAGGATCCGCAGCTGCTCCCTCTCGCGGGAGAGACTGCACATCCCATCGCAATCTGACACGTGACACTCCCGCAAAGACGTGCCATCGTCACTGCTTGTACCTAACGTCCCTCGTGGGTGATAAGGGCTGCCCACTTGTCACGTTAAACAACTTGTCACAAAGGACGGGAGGGACGGAGAGGGTCAGCCGCAGGGACCTGAGACGGGCGTAGTCAGAGCCGCCCGCGCCCGCAGGAGTCCGGGCAACTTTCCAAGGGCTGCGTCCCTGCCCGCTAACGCCGTGGCCACACGCGGGACGGCTGTGCTCCCGGAGCTCCCCCTTGTTTCTGAAGGTCCCTCAGAGGCCAGGGCCACCGCCCATGACGACGGCTAGTCTCTAGAGCCCTGTGTCAGTGGGCCTGCGGTCACGCTGATTTGGGTATGATGCGGCTCACCCTGGCTTGGGCTTCCACTCTGGGCGGGGCCGGGCAGGGAGAAGGGGCACCTGCGTCCTGTGTCGGGGAGCGGAGAGGACAGAGGGGCCTGGGGTCCCCAGCCTCGTCCCAGACCCACCCCCGGGTCTGGCCTGGGAAAACAAAGGCAGTTAACCCTGAGGTGCCCGTGACCCCTGCGGTCAGCACGCGCCCCCAGGACTCAGCCGCTGTGGGGACGTCTCAGCCCACGTGCCGGTCCCGCCGGGCGGTGCCCGGGAGGCAGCAGCTGGACGCACTCGGCCTTGTGACCCAGGACGCGTGCAGGAGGTGTATGGGCTTGTCCGGGCCTTTCCTTTCCCTCCTGTGGTATTCCCCGTGTTCCCAGGTACACGCATGTCCGTGTCCTGGGGTAACGCTGCAGGGGGCGTCTCGTTTCCTCCTCCTGCAGCTGTGCTGGTGACGGAACGGAGGCACCAAGATGCCAACTGCCCGGGTCCCTCCCGGCGTCGTCCCCAGCTCCTGGCCTGGACCCTGCGCCCGTCACCGGCCAGCGTACCGACCTGGACCCTAAATTCCCTGGACCTGCCGCCCCGCTCCCGCCAGGCCCCGCCCTGGAGCCCCTGGCACCTGCTCTCCCGCGTTCACTCCCCGCGGCCGGAGAAGGCGGCAGATAAGCCGCGTCAACGGTGGACAGGCACACAGCAAGCAGCTGGCAGCCTCCCTCGGAGAGCGCGGACGTCCAGGCACGGCCGGAGGGGCGGGAGCTCCTCACCTTCCGTCCTCCTGCGCAGCCCCTACGTGGACCTTGGCCGCGCTCCCGGGGCAGCCTGGGCTCCTCGCGGGGCCCGCGCCCTTCCGGGTCAGGCGCTGGCCCTCATGTGAGGAGCACGAGGCGTTGCCCTGGGGTCTGGGAAGGGCCTGTCCCTCTGACACCGTGAGCCCCCGGAGGGGGGAGCCGGGAGGAGCGAAGGGCGTTTTTGGAAAGAGCCCGGCCACGTCCCTGGGTAGCAGGACCAGGGAGCACCTTAGGGTGCGCGCCCCTCGCACGGGAGACCAGAGACGACAGAGAGGAAGAGAGAAGTGTGGAGAACGGTCCCCACCAACCAGGGCGCGGGGGACAGGACGGAGTGTGGGCGCAGGCGAGGCTCAGGGGTCCCGGGAGGGTGAGCAGGGATCTTGGGGGCAGCCTCTGTGTGCGCAGAGGAGCAGGCGCCAGGCCACCAGCTGGCGTGCAGGGAAGGAGACCTGTCTCTGTTGAGGACCGAGACGGTCCGGCAGAACAGGGCTGCAGCGCCCCGGGCCCCGCCGACCCGCACGTCCTCCCCCTGTGGTGGCAGCCCAGGGTGCCGGCAGAGCAGGGAGCGCGGGGGTGATCCTCTGTCGGCAATTTGCCGAGCACCTGCCCGAGAGCCTTGCCCCGGGGGCTGGCAGGCTGGGGGCACCGTGAGACCACGGAAGAGGGGGTGGCCGTGGCCGAGAGGCGCAAAGCCCACAGCGACGATGGGGGTGGGGAACGCAAGCTCTTGGGAGGTGGGTGGCGAGACCGCGTGGATCGCCACTTCGTTCCCAGGCGTCATTTCTCTTGGCCCTTCTTGCAGGAGCAACGGCGGCTCTCCCGCCCCCTCCGCACGGCCCTGGGTGCGTCGGGGAGTGTGGGACCTCGTCACCCGCGACTTTCCACCTGTACCTGCGGGCGCGGTGGTGGGCAGGACTCCGCCTTTTATGGAGGAGCAGACGGTCGCTCGGAGCTCTTAGGGCTGTTATAAACTTAGGGGACAGCTGGGGCAGCCCGGAACTGACCAGCTGGGACAAGTGTCATCACCCAAGAGTACTTGCACGCGGTTTTCTCAGGATTGGCGAAGAAATACAGACTATTGATTTCTTTTCAATCCAAGATTAATATTGTAGCAGAAATAACACAAAAGGAAACCAATAAAACTGAAGCCGCACATAGCAAAAGTTGTTATGGATGAAAAATTGAATGAAATGTCATTGTTATCATTGACAACTATGAAAACTGAACTAGGAAAAATTAGAAATTATCAATAGAAAACGAAACTGATGGCATGTAAAAACATACGTGTTAAATTTATGATCTATATTGACAGAAGAATAATAAATTCTTAACGAAATTTAGATCTGTGTGAATTGTTCAAGAAATTTGGCTTTGTAGAAATAATGCCAACGCATACAAAAAAAAAACCTCATTAGAGCAAAGATTGATTTATAGAAATCAGACGTGGGTAAAAAACAAAAACAAAAACCCCACGAGAGCATGAGTCGAGCCATCACTGGAAAATAAAAACGGAAACAATTTGGTGAACTGCGCTGTGCAGAAATTGATCTGGGGCTAAACTGGATTGACGAAATCAGTTTCAGAAAATGCTTCCTTGACAAACGTCAACGGCTGTCGGTACGACACTGATTACCACAACGGCTCATGAACTTGGACTCGAAACATCTGTAAGGACGAAAATGTCTGTGGGTCACAACGGTGGAGGCCCACCATCGAGGGCCCGGCCTTGCCCCTGCCCCAATGGGGGGGTCACCGCGCCACGTCCCCGGCCACCGTCCACGTGTGCCCGTCCAAGCCCCTCGGTGGGATTTACTGTTTGGACCCTGCGGAAAGAGGACTTTCTTCCTTCTGGGTCCTGAGCCACGTCCCGAGACTCAACGTCCGAGTGTGACAAAGCCCGACCTCACTGCCCAGCTGCTGAGAGTGGAATGACAAGTTGAAGCCCTAAGCTCCTGTCCCTGGGATGTGACCTTATGTGGAAACGGGGCCATCGCCAGCGTCCTTGGATAAGAAGGGGTCTCACCGGAGGGAGCGTCCTGGGGTCCTTGGACAGGGACATTGCACACAGGCAGACAGACGGGGAGGTGGAGGCAGAGGGCAGGTGGGGCTGCCGCAGGCCATGGGCACCAACGACGGTGAGCAAACTGCGGGGAACAGTCCCCAAGCCCCGGTGGCCCTGCCCCTCATAGAATCTGAGAGAAAGAAACGAGCCGTGAGCTAATTCACCAAGAGTCAGTGCCGGGAGGACACCGAATTCCTGGAGGTGACGTGTGGTCGCACCACACCGAGGGCTGCAAGCAGGGATGAGCAGGGATGTCTTGGTGGATAGGACAGCACCCCTGGCCTGTACCGTCCCTGGTCACCTGACTGTCAGAGCACTCGAGGCTGCCAGGGGGCGGGGGCTGCGACAGCATATGGACCGGAGCCGGTGAGGGCGCCACACGGCAGACGCTCGTTCCGCGCCCACCTCACCGTGAGGACGGCTCTGGGTCTGGGCAGGGAAGTGTCCGTGCCATGGGTCACTCAGGGACTGTCCATCGAGGGCTGCCATCTGGGACACGTGGCTTCCCAGAGCACCCTGGTCACTACGCCCAGCAGCTGGAGGGGGCGCATGGGGGGTCCTCCTGGGCCAGGGGTGGGCAGACCCCATGTCACCCCACGTCACACTGGGCAGAACTTGGCCACGCAGGGATGCTGGACCGCAGCCCTGCCCAGCGAGAGTCCGGAGGCCTCGGCTTGTGAGGTGCCGGGCGGCAGGTGAGTTCTGCGTGTGCCCTGGGGACAGAACCCACAGGCCACAGGGAGGCTTGAACCTTCTGGGGCCAAAGTTCTGCAGAGCAGAACGCCCATCCACGCCTCCTTTAACCACTTTGGCACGGCACCCACGCGGTCCCGCGAAACCTCGCCCACAGCCGGCACTCACAGTCCGCACGGTGGTTTGTGCTGTGCATTGATGACAAATTCGTTTTGCTCTTGTGTGATGAGGAAAGCTTTAAAGCACTGAAAGCTTGTT
>VBSM01003186.1:6619656-6632050 GCA_008086735.1 Cheirogaleus medius
CTGAACGTACACACTGCAACTGCAGAGATAAAAGCAAAAGCTTTTGGCTGTCGAGTAAAGTCGATGCTCGGCTGTGTGCCTTCATATCACGGCTGTCGGCTAAAGTCGAGGCTCGCGTTCATTGGTGGCTGTCGGCTAAAGTCGACGCTGGGCTGTGCGTTCATCTGTGGCTGATGACTATAGTTGATGCTGGGCTGTGCGCGTTCATCTGTGGCTGATGACTATAGTCGACGCTGGGCTGTGCGCGTTCATCGGTGGCTGATGACTATAGTCGGCGCTGGTACCGAAGTGGTTAAAGAATGTTTTTCTACACATTCCTCTGTGCTTTCCCCAACCTACCCTCTTCTGTGGCCTGGGAACCCCCACTTCTCCCTCTGAGCAGAGGGGTCTCAGGCCCCGTCCTGTGGTGTCCTCGTGGGTGAGGGCTCAGGCCCCCCGCTGTTCCCAGGGACACTGACATCTTAGTGACTCGGGGTCACCTTCCGCCCCAGCCGCGCAGGCCACGCCTGACTCTCATCACCAAAATACCGACAGCTAATTCCAGCATATCTTACTCCTCGGGTCAGTGTGTCTCTAAAGCCAGCTCTAAAATCCGCCCATCCTGTAGAAAACCACAGAAGTTTCTCTCGTAGAGAATCCGGGGACTCGGAGCAGATCCCAGCTGTTTCTCTCCCACACCACAGAACGCACATTCCTGCCCGTGTCTAAACCCGCAAATTCCGAGGACGGCCAGGACTGTCATCCAAGGCTCACGCTCCTTACACCGTTGTTTCACGTGTCCCTGTCCCCTAAGCCGTTTCCTATTTTCTTGCTGGTATCGTGACAACATAAAATCTTTCTAGCGCCAAGTGCCTGGAAAGACAGCGGGGGCTGGGCCGGGGGTGTCAGAGGTCAGTGGCCCAAGGAAGCCGTGGTCAGGGCTCGGACTGCTGCCCCGGCTGATGGCACATGCGACATGTTCTTCAGGGGCCCTTCAGGGTTGGGGGAAAGTGGGGGAGGGGCACGGCCTGGACCGGGTCCCCCAACTAAGCACCCCCATCTCCTGCCAGTCCCTTCGGAGTAGTTGGGGGCCTCCCCGAGTTCCCCAGGGAACCTTCACCCCGAGTCGGGAGGGCTTGCTCGGGGCCGAGTCCGGCTCCCTGGGTTCTCAGTGAGCGCAGACGCCGCCTGGGCAGCCCCGCAGGAGGTGAAGCGTTCTGCCGGCTTCTGGTGATGGGGACCCGGCCAGTCGGGGACTGGTCCCGGCTGCTCAGAAACCCCAAGGGGGAGTCACAAAAAATGTCCACGTATGCACTGAAATTTCACTTTAACCCAAGACGTGGAAGTCGCCCACCGGCCAGCGCCTGGCATGGGCCAAGGTGGCTGCTCTGTGCGGGGGCAGGGCTGGCAGGGCAACACATGAGTCTTGAGACCCCGCCCAGGGCAGCGTCTCTGCTTCCCGCTGCCGTCGTTTCAAAGACTGGAACGAAGGCTCAGACGCCTGCAAGGTGATCTGAGCGTGGACTCCTTCCTCGTCCTGACGCCGGCCGACCTCGTTCCCAAGTGTCACCTGTGCTGGGTTCCTCCGTCCTCGGCGGGGCTTCCCAGGGACGCGACTTTGTTTCCGGGCCGTGGCTCTGTCTCAGCTGTGAGTGAGAGCGCAGTGGCCACAGCCCACACAGCCGCAGTGAGTTTTGCTTCCCTTGGCTGCCGCCACGCTCTCGGCCTCTCTAAGGAGTCGGGGAAGGAGGTTGCTGTGCAAGTCTCAGCTGTCTTGGGAGAGTCACCGCAACACACTTCGCGACCTGATTTCCTGAGCCCCCGCCTGAGGGACGGCAGCCTGGGTGTCTGACCGGCGCCCTGTGGCCCCTCTGCAGCAGGAAGGGCTGGGGGGGCACTGGCCGTGGTCTGAGTGTCCTTCGAGACCTGGAGTCACGCTGTCAGTCTAGTCCGGTTGTTCCTTGAAGACGCGAGGTCTCTGGCCACACTGCGCTTTGGTCTGAGATGATCTCACCGCTTTCCATGATGACGTGCCCCCTGTTCCCAACAGGGTCCGGCTGGCAAAGGGGATCGCCAACGTTTTCTTTGCAGCCTGAGCCCACACCGAGTCCCCGGGGCTCGGGGCAAACTGCGCGGGTCCCGCAGCAGCGGCGGCGTTTCCCGCTGTCGGGCCAAGCCGGCCGCCCCCCTCGCACGTGGGAAGGAACCTGGCGGGGGACGCGCAGACCGGCCGCCCGCTCCTCACTGTCCACGGAACGCGTCTGCTTCCGTCCCCGCTGCCCTGCGGTCTGACACCCTCTGCACGGAGCCACACTTCGCCGCGTCCTGCGACAGCCCTCAAGCAGGGCCTCCCGGGGCGCGCATGCGCCGTGTTAGGGCCTCCAGGCATCTTGCAGGGGCGCCCTGGTGCTGGGCGTGGTCTCTGCGCTCGCCCACCGCAGTCCAGGGCCACGTTGGTCCCTACGCATCTCTCCGCAGAGCGTTCTGGAGAGTAGAGTGACTGGCGCCTTCATGCCCGACCCCAGAGAGCTCCTTGCAGAGTCAGCTCCGCCACGTGCCCACCTAGATGTGGGGAGCAGCTGCTCCACCCCCCTACCCCTACCCCCGCACACCTGAGCGGAGCCCCAGCCTCGCCCCTGGACGGGCACAACAGCGTCCACAGCAACGGGACGTGCCCGTGAGATCACTGACCGGCCTGGGCAAAGGGGCCGTGACAGCTCACACTGTCCCCGGCTCTGAGAGATTCCGTTTCACAAAAGATGCTGCAGACGCAGGTTAGAGGCCCAGGGCCGGCTCTCCGGAGCCCCCGCCCCGCCCAGGGCCGTGTCCGTGGGGTCTAGAGCTCACCCGGGAGACAGGCCTGGAGGGTTGGGGTGGGTGGCAGCTGCCTGTCCGTGCACTCCGCTACCCGGGTCAAACCGTGGCCCCGTGCTGCCAGGCGTGTGCGTCAGAGTCCTGGGTTCACGTGACAAAGGTCCACATGTCAGGTGTCTGACGCGACAGTTATTTCTCACGGTTCTGGAGGCTGGACGTCCGAGATCAGGGTGTCGTCGGCGTGGGTTCCTTCCACGGCTGTGAGGGGGAATCTGCTACAGGCCTCTCTTCAGTTCTGGAGGTTTCCTGGCCATCGTTGGCATTTCCTGGCTCATATAAGCCCCTCCCCACATTCTGCTTCCACCTTCATGCGACATCTCCCTGTGTGAGTGTCTCTGCGTCCACACTTTTCATTTTATACGGACGCCAGTCATAGTGGATTGCGGACCACCCTGATGACCTCGTTGTACCTCTGTGAAAGTTGTCAGGATCCAGACGCATCACTGTGTCGAGCCCTGACAATGGAGCCAGGCAAGGCTGTGAAGCTTGTATACCTGATAGCAAGAATGATCACAAACAATTGCAAAACCACAGCCCTGCACCCAGGCCACTGCAACCTCATGCAGAAAAAAGCTTCTGCAAGCATGTCTGCCCAGTCACTGCCTGTCCCATGTCAGACTGACACCACCCTGTTATTGATCCTTGCATCCAAGGATAATTGTTTCAAACAATTATGTAATCATCCTCATCTTCCCTTTAAAACCCTTGTCTACTTCCCTTCCTGCATGTGGCCACTCCTGAATAAATACCATTTTCTTTTAGAGCATCTCTCTGTCGGTCTGTTGTTTAGGTTGTCAACTTGATCATCTGCAGAGACCTCATTTCCAAAAAAGGTCACATTCACAGGAGCTGGGGGTTAGGACTTGGACATATAAATCTGGGGACACAGTTCAAGCTCACGCGGTCTATAACATGAGGAAAACATGGGCCTCCAGGGCTGCTAAGGATCACAGATGTCATTCCATCCCGGTGCAAGAGCAGGCGGACTCCTCCCATGACTGCCCTGTCTGCCAGCAGAGGTGGGACCTGGACGCAGGCCTGGAAGTCAAGAGTGCCTCCCCTGTGGCTTCAGGAACTGAGGAGGCTCTGGCTGGTCCCAGCCCTGGTGGCTGGATTTCCTGCATCTGTGAGGCCAGGGTGTCCCTGACACTCTGATCAGCTCTAGTTTTCCTGTTTGACCCTGTGGTTTAGAGGAAAAGAGAAGGAAAGTCCAGATTCCTTAGCTTCTCCATCCACGTTCTGCGTTGATGTCCTATGAGGTGTTTATTTAGTCTAGTGGCTGCGTGAGGGCTGGGAGGTCTCACTTGGGTCCTCTCTGCTCCAGGTCCCATGGCCTCCAAAGACCCAGGACCGCCAGGAAGAGAGGCGGAGCCCATGCTCAGGCCTGGCCGGAAGGGCTTAGCTCCAGGCAAGGAAGTGCCCCAGGGTGGCCTCGGCTGGCGGGCCCCGCAAAAGGCTCAGTGGCCTTGAACAGGTGAGACTGCCTGCCGGGGGAGGGCTGTGTGGGTGGCAGGGTTGAGACAGGGATGTCAACCAGGAGGTCTGCACTGCAGGGAATGGGCAGGGTGCCTGCTGGAAAGAGTAGCCAGGGTCAGCTGCAAGCACCCAGCCGCCATGTTCCAGAGGCGGACGGGTGGCCAGAGAGAGGACCTGGCTGCCTGGGCAGTGACGCCAGAAGCGCTGAGGCCCGACCAGAAGCTGCTCTTCCACGGAGCCTGTGGGCGCACGGAGGGCAGCAGCCCGAGGCTTACTCAGTAGCTGGTCAAAGGTGCCACCTCGAGGAGGCATCACCTCTGGGGCCATCACCTCCAGGGGACATCACCTCCAGGGGACATCACCTCCAGGCACATCACCTCCAGGGACATCACCTCCAGGCACATCACCTCCAGGGACATGATCTCCAGGGAACATCACCTCCAGGGACATGATCTCCAGGGGACATCACCTCCAAGGACATCACCTCCGGGGGTGGGGAGGACATAACGCCAGGAGCCTCGCGGGGGCTGTTCCACCTGACGCAGGCCAAGTGCTGCGTTCCTCTACAACATGTGGGCAAAATGGTCCTGTCCCTTCAAATATCAGTACCTTTCTTATGTTCTGATATAACTTATAAGTGTGCCTTGACTTACAGTAAAATTGTGCTGTTCTCCCAGACCCTGAGCTCTACTCTTTCATGTCTTCCTGGGCCCCTGAACATTCTGCACTTTCGACATATGAAATCAGTTTGTGTGCAGAGCCGGGTGGATGGGAGGAAGGGTGAACTGGTCTCTGGCCTCTCCCGTGTGGTCCATTTCATCCCCTCTTCATCCCCTTGCCCCAGACGTGGCGGCCTTGGGTCCCAGAGCCTCCTCCCCGCACATGTCCCTGGCACTGCTCTTGGCCTCTGCAACCTCTCAGCTCCCATCTGCTTCCTCTTCCTCGCACACCGCCCCCCGTCTGGCTGATGGGCCTCTTTTAGCACCAGCAGCAAGAGTGGCGAGGGCGCCGGTGTCGCTTCTCCGGAGCCCTGAGTGGGGAGACATCTGGACGTAGCTGGAGAAAATAGGTGATGGCTGTGACCTTGTCAGTCTGGTTAGGGAGACAAATGAGGAGCAAAGTGGTGGCCCAGCTCTCCGGTCTCCTCGTCAAGATCGGCTTTCCTGCAAGCCTGCAGGGGTGGCGTGCCTCAGACCGACCCCGTGGGGGTGGCGTGACCCAGACTGACCTGCGGGGGTGGGGTGCCCCAGACTGACCTGCAGGGGTGAGGTGCCCCAGACTGACCTGCGGAGGTGGGGTACCCCAGACTGACCTGCGGGGGTGGCGTGCCTCAGACTGACCTGCAGGGGTGAGGTGCCCCAGACTGACCTGCGGGGGTAGGGTGCCCCAGACTGACCTGCGGGGGTGGGGTGCCCCAGGCTGACCTGCGGGGGTGGGGTGCCCCAGGCTGACCTGCGGGGGTGGCGTGCCCCAGGCTGACCTGCGGGAAGCAGGGCCTTTCCGTGTCTGTCCCTGCACCCAGGCCGGGGGTGCCTCATCCAGGCTGGGCTGCTCCGCGTCTCAGAATACGAATCAGTGTTGGCTGGGGTCGGACACACATCCACATGGTGACCCACCTGGACCCACGTGTCCCCACTGGAAGTGGCCATGAGCCCCCAGCAGAGCAAGCACGGTCCTCTGATGCACATATGGTGTGCTCAGCCACCCAGGGAGAGGGGTTAACTAGGAGGGTAGTGAGGCATGTATGTAGGTTTTGATTTTGGAGAAGAGATAATTGGCACAGAAATTACTCCAAATGGAAAATGTGTGCATTTCTGACGGTTCTTCTGGGCAGATGGTTTTCCATCTCCCAGGAGTTTTGCCCAACCCATTTATTCTTCCTTCCTGCCAATGCCCTGCTGGGTCAGGAGGCAGGTGAAGATCCCACATTCTTAGGGAAAGCACACTCTTCTGCTAATTTCTGGTGATAAACTCTGCTTCTCAGCTGATCTTGGAAATCCTAATCCTCTTTCCTCCTTGCCCTCCTTGCAGCAAGGGTTGGGCATATGATATCCCCATGCCAGACAAGACGTGAGCAGAAGACTGCAGAGAGACCTCTGCAGAAGGCTTTTCCCTCCTAAGACGAAGCACAGGAGCAAGAGCAGGGTTCCCTGGTGCTGCTCTTCCCTTTGTCTTGCTGTGGGATCGAGATGTCGCTCCTGGACCAGTATGGTGTAGACGTGAGGGTGAGAGGCTTTCACGGCTGATCCCTGATGGCACCACTGAGCTGACTGACGGACTAAGTCTGAGACCACCCAACTCTGGAATTCTTGCCAGCGTCATAATAAATAGCCTGATGGTTCAAATCATGTCATTGGATTTTCTGTTACTTGCAGGCACAAATACCCTGACTGATGTGTCATTTATAAAGTAAATTTCTACACACCAAATACTACCACTGGCACATGGAGGTTGCATCAGAAACTCCCATCCCCACCAGCATGAACAAGGAGCCCCCCACATCTCTGGTGCCAACAAAGGCCAAGTAGGGAAACTGGGCTTTGACCCCCACCAGGCAGCAATGAGGCATCTCCCCATTTCCCCTGCAAGAGACATGTCACAGGAAGTCAGGTAAAACCGAAGATGTAATAGGACCCAACGTTGCTTTAGCAGAATGCACAAAATGTATGGATTTCAACCAAAGATCACTTGTCATGCCCAAACCCAGGGAAATCTCAGGCTGAATGAAAGAAAATCAAAATATGCTAACACTAAGAAGACAGAAGGTCAGAATTACCTGACAAAGATTTCAAAGCAGCCGTCATGAACATATTTCCACAAGCAATTACAAATAGGCTTGAAATAAATTTTAAAAAATAGTTTCAGCCAATAAAACAGAAAGTCCAGCAATGAAATACAAGATACAAAGAATAACCAAATGGAAATTCTAGAACTTTAAAACATAACAACCAAAATTTTACAGAAGTCAGTTAGATGGGCCCGACACAAAAAATGGAGGAAATAAGAAAAATAATGAACTGGAAGATAGGATCATAGTAATTACCTAATCTGAACAACAGAATAAAAGTGGACTAAAAAAATTAACAGGGCCTCAGGGACCTACGATACTATAACAAAAGATCTGCCATTGTGTTGTCAGAATCCCAGAAAGAGGAGAAAGATTCTGGGACCAAAAAAAAAAAAAAATACTTGAAGAAATAATGGTCAAAAATGTCCCAAATTTAGCAAAAGATATAAACCCACAGATTCAAAAGGCTGAACTAATCTGAAAGAGAATAAACCCAATCCACACAGACATATCATAGTCAAACTCGTTAAAACTAAAGACAAGGAAATGCTTTTGAAAGCTTCCAGACAGAAAGGAAGCAAATCAAGTGTCAGTGAATTCATCATCAGAAACTACAGAGGCCAGAAAAACGTGGCAAAACATGTTTATGTACTGAAAGAAAAGAACCATCAGCCCACAGTCCTGTATTTGGTAAAAATAACCTTCATGGAAATTAAGACATCTCAGACAAAGAAAAAACAAGAGAATTTATGGCCAGCAAATCTGCCCTAACAGAATGACTACACAAAGTTTTCTAAACAGACATGAAAAGATAAAAGAAGAAAATTCAGAATATCAGTAATGAAGAAAGAATAGATACACAAAAAAAGGGGGTGGTTAAATAAAACACACTTTCCTCTTCTTCTTGAGTTTTCTACATTATAATATGTTGGCAATTCAAGCAAAAATTACAATTCTCTGATACAGTTCTAAATGCATACACAGAGAATATTTAAGACAACTATATTATAAATGAGGGAGGCTTAAGTGAGGTAATAAAAGGTGAGTCTTCTATATTTTACTTGAAATAATGACACCAGTAGACTGTGATGAATTATGTATACATAACACCTAAAGCAACCTCTAAAAAGCTATACGAAATTATACACTCAAAAACATTATAGATAAATCAAAATGGAATGCCAAAAAATGTTCAAGTAATCTACAGAAATATAAGAAAAAGAAAATAGAGAAAGAAAAAACAGGACAGAAGACAAAAATTAAAATGAAACCATAGCCTTCACATGCCAGTGATTTCATTCCATGCACAAAGTCTCAATACGCCAATTAAAAGACAGAGATTGGAAGAGCGGATCAAAAGCCAAGACCCAACTATAAGCTGATTATAAAAATTCACTTTAATATAATGAGATAGAAAGTTTGAAAGTAAAATATTGGACAATATGTGTTATCCAAACTTTAATCAAAGGTAAGCAGAAGTGACCACGTAAATATTAGATAACATGGACTTCAGAACAAGAAACTTCCAGAGACAGGAGGGACATTACGTAATGGTAGAAGGTTAATTCATCAAGAAAACACAGTAATTCTAAATGTGTATGCACAAAAACAAAACTGTAAAACACATGAAACAAAAACTGACAGAAGTGAAAGAAGAAATAGACAACTCTCAAGTAGAGCTAGGACTTTAAAACCTCTCTCAACTACTGATAAAAAAAACTAGACAAAAATTCAGTAAGAATACGGAAGAACTCACAACACCATTAACCACCGAGATATAATTAATATTCACAGGACACTCCACTCAATCATGGCAGAATACACATTCTTTTCAAGTATCCAAGGACCACATAGCAAGATATATGACACACGAAACAAATCTCGCCAAATTTTCAAGAATTGGTCATGCAGAGTACGTTCTCTGACCATGATGAAATCAAACCAAAGATCAATAACAAAAACAACGAAAACCAGGAAACTCTCCAAACAATTGTAAACTAAACAACACATTCCAAAATAATCCATGGGTCGCAAAAGGAGTCTCAAGTAAATTTATTTTAAAATATGTTGAACTGAATGAAGCTGAAAACACAACACATCAAAACTTGTGTGACAGGCTAAGGCCGTGCTGGGAGGGAAATTCGTAGCACTAAATTCATGCACTGGAAAAAGAAAAGTATCAAATTAATAACCTACCTCCTTTTCTTTAAGAACATAAAGAGAGAGAGAAAGAGAGAGAGAGAGCAAAATAAACCCAAACAAGAAGGAAGAAAATAATGAAGAGCTGAATTCAATAAAATTGAAAACAGAAATACAATAGAGAAAAATCAATCAATCAAAAAGATGTTTGTTTGGAAAGATGAAAAATATGACAAACTTCTGGAAAGACTGACTGTGATGCACAGAGTAATGCGTCCCCGAAGATGTTAATGTCCTGATTCTCAACACTTGTGAATATGCCAGTTTATGTGGCGGAGAGGAATGAAGTTTGCAGATGGACCTAAGGTTGTCCACAGACGTCCTTAAAATAGGAGACTCCCCTGGACCACTCGGGGGGGGGGGGCATGCAATCACAGGAGCCCTCACAACTGGAACAGACATCCAGTGAGTTGGAACCATGAGCAAGACTTAGCCTGAAGTCGCTGGTTCAGAAAACGCAGGAAGGGCACCATGAGCCAGGGGACATAGGTGACTTCTAGAAGCTGGAGAAGTCAAAGAAACAGATTCTCCTCTAGAACTTCCAAAAAGAGGTGCATCCTGCGGACACTTTGATCTAACCCCAGTGAGGTTCTCGTTAGGTTTCCGACCTACATAACTGTAACATAATGCATTTGTTGGGTCTCTTAAAGTCACTAAGTTTGTGGTCATTTGTCACAGCAGAAAACAGAAAATATTGTCAGCTGGTAATCTGAACCTACACAGAGCAACAAAGAGAACCAAAAATGGTGACTATTTGGGAAATTAAAAAAAAATTCCTTTACAAATTTTTAAAATATAACTGACAATTTAAAGCAAAACTATTAACAATATACTGTGGGGTTTATAAGATATGTAGAAGCAAAATGAAGACCAACGATAGCACAGAAGGGAAGGGGAAGAGGGAAGTATATTTTATGAGATTCTCGCAGTACACGTAAAGCTGGGTAACATTGTCTGATGGTAGACTGTCATAATTCAAATATAGATTTTATTTAAACCCTAATGATTTAGGTAAAAAAATAAATTAATTCAAATGAAGGCAAAAAAGAAGGAAAAGGGAAAAGACAAAAAAATGGCAAGATGGTAGATTATAGACCAACCATGCTGCTATCACATTAACTGTAAATGATCTAAACACTCTAATCAAAAAACAGAGATTACCAGATTGAATTAAAAAGATACCCAAATATGTTCTAGCACAAGTGGAAGGACAGGAAAGATATACCAAGTAAATAACATTTCAAAGAAAGCCGAATGACTACATTGCTATCACACAAAGAAGATTTTTAGAGCACAGAAAATTACCATAGAAAAAGAGGAACATATCATGACCGTAATCTCATAAAAAGGTTAAATCATCAATAGGAGAGAAAAGTTGTAACTACAGATATGACTAATAGAGCCTCAAAATGCATAAAACAGGAGCTGAGAACTGATAAAACTGAAGGAAAAACAGACCAATGCACATTTTAGCCAGAGATTTGACACTTTCTTGCAATAATTAGTAAAAACAAGCACATGGAGACTCAGTAAAGATAAGACAGACCTGAATCAATGTATGAGCAACCTCATCCATCTGATATCTGTCCGACGTCTGTACAGAGCCTCCCATCTCTGACACCGCAGCTCGGTGTCGTGATGGTCCTTGTCACTCGGTCCCGGGGAGGCGGTGCCAGGCGGCCGCCGAGCTACCAGGGGACCCCAGGACGCTGACTGCCGTGTGAGCTAGCACTGCTGACGGTCACTCTCAGCCCGTCTGTTACCGAGGTCCGGCCGGGCTTGCAGGCCAGGCGCCGCCAGAAATATGAAGCTGAGGCTGCCAGCAGGAAGCCAGACAGAGCAGCTGGTCCCCGGGCGTAGCAGGGATGCTCTCCCAAAAGGAACCACGGGAGACGGTTCCCGACATCCGGAGCGACTCTCGCTGATGGCCGACACCGCGCAGAGATCCTGCCCTGAGGCCCGCCGGTGCAGGGAAGAGCAGCTCCAGGCAGCTCCTCGGGCGCTGAGGGAGGAAACCCCCTTCAGGGAAGCCTGAGCCACGTCCACGAGGCTGCCAGAGGACGTGAGAGGGAGCGAGCTCCTTCTGCACCAGGGAGGGCGGCGGAAACCTCAGAAGCGAGGGAGAGGCCCCAAGTGGACACCTGCGGAGATGACCGCGTGGGGACCACGTGGACGGGACCGGGGGCTCGGGACTGGATGGAGCAAGTTTGTGGACACAGAGACCACAGGGACAACAAATCGGAAGGGTTCCGAGACACAACCGATGTGGCCGAGTGGAATACCTGTTTTAGAACTTTTGGAGAAGGAATTAGTTGCAGAAGATGAAACTGAGGCCCTCAAAGGTCACACAAGACGTCCCCGTGCTTCCAACTGCTTTGTTGAAGTCAGAAAACCCAGGTCTGAAGGGCAGACACAGCTCCCGGGAAACGTCACACCGCCCCGACCTGCATCAAGGAAAAAAAAGTTCAGCCAATACCTGGTTTAGAGTTTCCCCTGCCAAGGTGGAGGAGAACCTGCCCAAGCAGGTGACCAGGCTGGACGCCCGTACGACACATGGCGAAGTTCTTCCAGAAACTCTGGGAAGAGCCCCTGGCTGTCCTGGAAGGCGGCTCGCTTTCTGAGCAGGACAAGCTCGTGACAAGGCGCTGGCCCTTCCGGCTGAGACACCTGCGCAGCTCAGGGAAAGAGCAGGCGCCGGGGACCAGGCACCGAGGGGGGAAGAGAGGCTTCCGGGGTATCCTGTGTCCCTGCTGCTGCACGGGGGCATTTGGCAGAGGCCCTCCAGGGTGATGGGCCAGCGGAGGCACCAGGCCATGGCCGGTGGGGGTCCAGGGTCCCCTGGTGGACAGACCCCCCTCCAGGATCAGGCCCAGGAGCGAGAGCCTCTGCCAGGTGCCCCAGTGGTTGTGCCAGAGTCCGAGCCGAGACCCCTGTGCTCCTGGCCCCGCCTGTGGCTCAGTCACCTCCATCCAACCCTCCCCTGGGCATGGGGTACCCTGGGGCCACCTTGATCCAACACCCCCATGGGAGCAGGGTGCCCTGGGGCCAACTTGATCCAACACCCCCATGGGAATGGGG
>VBSM01003186.1:6643692-6667000 GCA_008086735.1 Cheirogaleus medius
ACACACAGACACACAGGTACATGTACACAGACACACAGACACACACAGATAAACACACAGACACACACACACAGACACACACAGACACACAGGTACATGTACACAAATACACACACAGACACACAGACACACACACACACAGATACACACACAGACACACACACAGACACACACACACAGAGGTACACACACAGACACACACACACAGAGGTACACATACACACACACAGACACACACACACAGAGGTACACACACACACAGCCACACATACAGACACACACACACAGACGCACAACAGAGGAGCCGGGGCAGGAGCCAAGTGCACGTCCAGCTTGCCGTACGGCTGAGCCGGGTTCACCGACTCTCGAGCCCCGGCGAAGACCACGCCGCGCCCGTCTGCGCTGCTCTAACAGCCGGCGTGGACTGCGCCACGCGTGAGGAACAGGGATCCGTTTCCTCCCGCGCTGCAGCGGGGCTGTCCGCGACCGAGGCGCCTGGCCAGGGCTGCTCTCTGCCTCCCGGACGGCGCCTGGGTGCCGCGTCCTCGGAGGGGAGGCCCTGCGTGCTCAGGGGCGGGAGGCCGCCCGAGCCTCTTCCGCGAGGGCCTGACCCCGGCAGGAGGGAGCAGCCCGTGCCCACCGCCCCCAAGGCCCAGCCGCTAACCCATGGCCTGGCCATCCGGCCTCAACACCAGGACTCCGCAGGGGACGGTCCGGCCCGGGCAGGTGACGCCGGCGCACTCACGGCGTCTCATGGAGCCCAGAGGTGAGTGAGAGCGACACACAGACAGTGGCCGCCTCAGAGCCACGTGGCCGCCTCAGGCCCCTCGCTGGGCGCCCCGTTCTTGTTCCTGCTGCCCTCCCCCCAGCACCCACACCCGGCAGCCCCCGTGCTCTGCAGAGCGTGTCGTCACGGGCTGGCGGGGCGGCGGGGAGGACTCCCTGGGCTGCTGGCGCTTCCAGACACGCGCGCGGCCTGGACTTTGTCCCCTGGACGGGACCCCAGGCTCTCGCGGTGCCCGGTCCTGCGCAGCGCAGGTGGTGACCAGGCCTCCCCCAGGCAGAGAGCCTGGGAGAAATGGATCCCGCGGCTCAGTCCCGCTTCGGGGACCACACGTCGGGTCCTGCTGGGAGCGGGAAGAGAAAACCACAGCGATCGAGAAAGCAAAATGCATCGGAATCCAGAGAGCTGGGGAGGGAAACACGCGTCACCAGTCTCCTGGATGTGTCCCGTGAGTGGGCATGTCCGTGAGCGGGTGTGTCCCGTGAGTGGGCGTGTGCCGTGAGTGCACATGTGCCGTGAATGGGCGTGTCCCGTGAGTGGGCGTGTCCCATGAGTGCGCGTGTGCCGTGACTGGGCGTGTGCTGTCGGTGGCAGCTCTTCCTTCTCCAGCGCACCTTCAGCCCGTGTGTGAGTGTCCTCCTCCCGTCCAGGTCTCCCTGACAACAGAGGAACCACCACCTTCCCCGAATCGGCGGTGCAGGCGGGATTTGGAAGCTGCTGACCGTCACACTAAATCTCCGCAGCCTCCCGATCTCCACGTCCTCTCCCTGCGTGTAGAAATTCCCACTTATCGGTTTCTGGGAAATGTCACTCTGCTCCCACAGCCAACATCTGCGGCTGCCCCAGCCTCCGACGTCTGCCGGGGACGCGAGCTGCCGTCAGCGGAGCTCGCGGGGCTCTCTGAAGCGGGGGCTCGGCTCCCACCGCGCCTTCAGCCAGGAGACGGAGCGTCCGGCTCTGTCCCTCCCTGTTGCTCAGGGGCCCATCCCAGTCCGTGGTGGGAAGGGAAGCCCAGGCGGGGAGCCCAGGGTCACGCCAGCAAGGGGCAGAGGTCGGACTCGAGCCAGTCGCCAGATCCCTACCTCACCTGACACCCTCCCGCTGCCCACGCCGGGCTCGCTCCGCCCCGAGCAGCTCGGGGAGGGGCCGCGGCGCGGGAGTCTCCGCAGGGCTGGGCCCGGCTGCTTCTGGCTCCGAATTCGCCCTCCTTCCTCCCATCCCCACCCACGGCAGGGACACCGTGCAGTGACCACTCACGTCACACGAAGGGAGGGCCAGATCGGGAGATCTGCTATCCTCGCCGCCCACAGAGGGTTCCTGACACGTGACAGGCTGCAGTCCTGGTTGAATGAATGAATGAATGAATGAAGTCTCCAGGCTCTTTCAAACCAAAACCCACGACCACATCGCCAGGGACCACTCTGGGTGTCGGGGCTATAGGTGACTTTGACATCTTTCCTGGGGTGACCCAGGTAACCCCTGTGCACCTGTGTGGCCTGTCCCAAGACGGTGTCACAGTCAGAAACCTGATGCCCCCAACGCTGGCAGATCAACCCCCAAGCGCGCCTGGCTCTCAAAGGATCCCTCCCACCTGCCGCCTCATCCGCGCCCACCCTCCCCACGCATGCGTCCCTGCTAGACTCTGAAACTTCACTCCCTTTGGGAAGAAACGTGGACAGGACACAGGAGGGCAGGTGAGCAGGTGAGGAGCCGCCTGGCGCTGCCATGCGGAGGCCGAGATGCCTGGCGTTGCGGCTCAGGCCCCCCCAACCCGCCCTCCGGACAGCCGCGGTCTGAGGCCTGAGTACACCTGGCCTGTGCACCCCGGTGTCGGTGCGGCCAGGAGGCTTGCACAGCCCACGCTCCCTCCCACACACAGATCGCACGCTGGGGCTGAGCCCCGGGGTGATGGCATCTGCAGGTGGGGCCTTTGGGGGCGACTGGGGTTGGCCGAGGTCAGGAGGCGGCGGGAGGGACCAGCACCCCGTGAGAAGAGGCAGCAGGGCGCGCGTTCTCTCCCGCCCCGATGTGAGGACGCAGAGCGGGCGGCGTCCGCAGGCCGGGGAGTCACCCCCTCCGGCACCAAATCCGCATCCTTCAGAGAGAAATGAGTGTCTGCTGTTTAAGACACTTGTCTGTGGCCTTGGGTGTGGCCCCACCCTGACACCTGGATAGGGTCCCCTGGCCAAATGGCTCTCTGTGTCGCAGGGACCGGGCACGGGGCCTGCACACCCGAGCGGCCACACACGAGCTCCCCCACGTCCTCCCGTGGGAGCCAGGGGCGCCCACCCTCTCGCCCCCGCGAGACGGCCTCCACGGCGCCCACGGGCTCGCTGTTCGTGAGTGCGCTGTGGCCAGCGTGGCCTGCAGTGTCCCCTGTCCTGGGCCGTGAGAACGTGTGGCCCGAGGACGGGCATCGCAGCGGCAGGAAGCACAGAGGGCTCCGGCAGAGACTGATCCTCTTGGCGCGGGAGCTGCAGGCTGTTTTCAAAGCGCTGTCTCCCGAGCGGTGAATCGAGACCAGGATGCGCGATAGAACCCGTTCGCCAAAGGAGCCGAGGCTCCCCACCTCCCTGGAGGCCGACGTCCCACTGGCCGGCGGTTTCCAGGGAACGCAAGTCTGGAACTAGTCTTCGAATTAGGGCCCGGCGCCGTGCGGGGGAGGGGGCGACCGAGGGCCACGTTCTGTGTGTGTGTTTGGGGGTCCTGGTGTTCTGACACCCCCTTTAGTCCCCTGGCAGCCCCTGAGCGCCAGCAAGCGGGGACAGGCGATTTGTGTGCAGGGCGGACCATGCCCCCTCCCCGCCCTCAGTGGCCCAGTGCGGCGAGAACAGCCTCATACACGCAGATAGCCGTGTGGTTCAGCAGAAAACCGTGCATTGCTAGAAGACACTCACGGTTATTTGGCTCTGGTCTGGCCGTGTCTTTGAAGTGTCTCGCGACACTCTTGAGTTGCAGGTCAGTGACAGCGTGTGGGATAATCCACAGGGACAGGGACACTCCATCCTGTCCGGTAGGAACCAGGCTCACGTCCCCACCTGCAGGGAGAATGGGCGCAGCCTCCACTCGCACCTTGACTTAAACGCTCCCGACCTGAGGCGTGGCTGTCCGCCGGTTCTCTTTTGAACCTGTTGTAACATCTGTCTGATTCCTTCATTGATAAATGAGTAGAATAAATTCCAAACACAGCTTCCCTTTTATATTTCTATGAGAGTCATGATTTTCCTTTTTTTTCTGAAACTCGCCTTTTAGCAGACACATCTCCTTACGGATCCGTGTAAGAATTTATTTGGGGAAATACATCAAGGACGAGAACTGCTGGTGCGCTGGGCATGGCTGATGCTCATCCACATTCAGCTCAGGAGGCCACGCCAGGACCACGTGGCTCAGCCTGCCTGTGGGCTGTGGGTGTGGTGACGGGTGTCATTTCCGGGCCTACGTGGTGCAGAGCCACGGCAAGACCTTCCTGTCGTCCGTTCTCTGCCCATCACGGCAGCTGCCGGCATGTGGGAGGAGGGGCCGGCACACTGCGGCCCGGGGGCCACCCCAGCTGCTGTTGTTGTCAATAAAGCTTTATTGGGACATCGCTGGACATGCCACTTATGGCTGTTTCTGCCTGGAATGGGATGTCTGTGACAGACCCTATGGCCGCAGAGCCGAGCACACTCACTTCCGGCCCTTCGCAGAAGGTTTGTCACCTGTTCCCCATGGTGGAGCTTTGGCTGTGAGTTCCCCAGGCGCAGGGGGAGCAGGACCCACTTCCAGCTCACGGTAGATGCCTGAGCGAGACACGCCCTTCCTTGGGTTCTGCTGCTGAGCTCTGGGCTTTACGTCCCCTGAGCACAAGTGAACGGACGGACAGACGGAACCACGGCTCTGGCCTGCGCTCCCGCCACGTCCAGAAGGGCCCGTCGCCCGCGCCTTCCAGACAGCTGCTATCCAGCTTCCTGTCACCAGGTGCGGGCCCACGGGAGGGCCACCGGCGGCTTCATTCTGCAACCTTCTGTTCCGTGTGCTTGGAACCCCCAGATGTCATCTCTGAGTCGCCTGCCTGCAGCCCCTGCCCCCCTGTGGTTGGGATCCCTGTTTCTTTCTTGCTGATGTGAGTAAAGTCTCTTCCTGGTCTAGAAACTTTAGACTTTATATATAAACACCCCCACCAATTCTTGAATTTTTCTGCATGGCTCACATCCTTTACGATGAGTTCGTATGATCTTAACCAAAAAAACAGGATTATTTTTCTTAAAATTATGAAAGCAAATGAAAAGCATGGCAAGGACAGAAATGCTGTAAGCAATGGCAGAAACACTGGGACCAGTGGGCGGCCACCCAGGGGACGGTTTCGCACTGAGCGGCGTCACCTCCACGGATACGTGCGAGCGTCACTGACCCGTCTTCGAGCTCTCTCACCCCGCAGTGCCAGACGACCCAGCAGCTGCCCCGCGGGGTTGGCTGTAATAAACCAAATCTTTGTATGTTTCCGCAAGGTCCCTGGGGCTGAAACCCTGTGGACCCCAGACCCTCTTTCCACGCCTGTGGGACTGTGGGGCTCACGACAGCCCCCTGGGGAGGGTGCAGCACCATGCTCGAGATGCATGGGCCACGCTCCTCCCTGTACCGTGTGAATGACCTGTCACCCTGCCAGGCTCTGTATAGCCTGAGTCTGGTTCCAGCCACCCCGTGTAACTAGGGTCTATCCATCAGGCCTGCCAGGGTGGAATCTGGCCCGGCCAGCCCAGCGGCGTTCCAGGCCGCTTGGCTGGGAGGTTCTGGGAGCCACAGTGGGAGGCGGGGGGTCAAGTGCAAGGGTGAGAGCCACAAGGGCAGCTCCAGCGCTGCAGCCCCAACCGCCGAGCACCCAGCCTGGGAACACCCGAACCAGGTGGCCCGGCAGAGCCCCACCTGCAGAGAGGCCTCAAGGCTGTGGCCAGGTGGGGACAGCTTGGCAAAGGCAGATTTCTGCACGAACTGCAAACTGAAAATATTCCCTGCTTCCAAACACACACTGCGTCTCCCCGAGGAAGCGCGAGGAAAAACCGCCACGTCCATCTGAGGGCGGGCGCTGGGCTGCCACTGTCCTCTCCGCGATCTCACGCCCACCCGCACCGGCGTCCTCGCGGGAAGCCCCTGATGGGGAGAGCCAGGAGGCGAGCTCTAGAGGAGGGCAAGATACTTTGTACAGCGCTGGGCGCTTTTCACAAGACAGCAGAGACGGCGTGTTGACCCATCAAATGAAGAAACACAATTATACACCCTACCTCGTGGGAGGAGAAGAGAGGGCTGTTTCGTGTTAACTTCCACGTTGTTTTTGACCAGCTAAAAACTACCATTAGAATTGTTTTTAATCACTAACAGCTGGACAGAGCCAGACCCGGCCCATCTACGCTCCTCTAAGACGCAGCTGGCAGATGATGACTGATTGATTGATTAATAAAGCTGGCAACACATTCTGGAAAAGCACGTCCCAGGTGCCACACACCACGGCTGTGCACACCCACCGGCCTCTCCCGGCCCTGGGCAGAAGCGTCTCCTCACAGGAGCGATTCACTGTGCCTTTCTGCAACAGGGATTTCTGGGCAGCTGGAATTCTTTCTGCGTCTAAATTACATTCTCTCAGCAAGACTGACTTTTCCCCTCACAGAGGAATTCTTTTTAATTTGGGCCTTGGCTGGTGCATAGCAAGTTCTCACATTTTATTTCAACAGCATTGCACTTACTGCATTTATCTGCCAGCAAGCTTCACGTGGGGTATGCAAACACTAGAGAGGCAATATGCAAAAACTGCCCTGAGCGGAGAGTGTCTCGGTAACCTCAAAATGCTGGGTTGGGGGGCAGGACCTGACTTTCCTTCTGCAGAACGGGAAGGGGCCAGGTGGGTGTGGAGACCACTGGGACAGCCAGCCGTGCAAGGTCTGGTGACCACTGCCCAGGTTTCGAATCTCAGGACAGCACAGAAGTCTCTGGAAGAGGACCAGGAATGCCCGTGTCCTGTGTGTCCTGGGCTGAGAGCTGGTGCTTACCAAGGTCCGGCCCACGAGGCATGTCCAGGAGTTGCTCCTCCTGGCCCAGACCCTCCGCCGGGCTCCCAAAGGCAGCTCTTTGAGAACCGCGGACATGGAGGGAAGCGCGGGAGGTGCAGGCTGAAGACCCACAGCTCGCCAGACGTCCATCCTGGGCGGCCACCACGTCTGGATCGCTGCTTTGTGTCGACTTGGCCATGAGGCCTGCCAGGCCCCAGGACAAACCAGGGCAGGAGGGGAAGTCGGGGCAGGCAAGGGGCACTGACTCATTATAACTGCAGTCGTTGGGGGGGGGTGGCCAACAGCTCCAAACCAAGGGCTAACGGACAAGGGACTCTGGTTTGGGATCTCAATGCCGCCCCACCTGCGGACACAGCTCTGGTCAGGTGCGACCTGGACTCCAACCTGAGGGACCAGAGAAGGGGCGGGCAGCGGACCCTAACGGAGGCTGTATGGGCTGGGCGTGTCCAGGCCTTCGCCGTCAGCGTGGAAACCTGCAAACGCGCACGGCAGGCTGCAGAGAGGATTTTCACACCTCAAGTAGAATAGTTTTAGGAAAGAAAGTTTATTTTACTTTCTTGAGAGAGAGAGAGAGGGAGAGAGGGAGAGAGGGAGGGAGGGAGGGAGAGAGAGGGAGAGGGAGGGAGAGGGAGAGAGAGAGAGAGAGAGAGAGAGAGAGAAGAGAGAACACGCAGGAGCACACAGGAAAGGAGGAGGTGCCAGGGAGCTGAGGAAGGTCGTTGGGTGCCTTTAAAGGGTAAAAGTGACTTTTCTCTCTGCTTCCACAGACTGATAGCAGAAGCAGCTGCAAGGTGTCAGGGAGTTTTGCACTTCTTTTTCCTCCTCCGTGAGGCTGGGTCATCCGAGCCCTTTGGCGGGAACTGAGGCAGAGACTGGAGCGGGGAGCCCGCTCCCTGCTGTCTGCTCGGGGCTCTGCGAGGCTCAGAAGGACTCTTGGAGGGAACCAGTTAGGCCACAGGTGTTGCAACTGAACAAAGCATAGTTGTGCTTTGAGTTTATCTCTTGTATTTTCTGTTAGACAGGTTACGTTCCTCTGCTAGGCAGGTTATCAATGAAACCGCCTTTCACTGAGGAAGGAAGCAGCGCGGCCGACAGGCAGGGCTGACAACAGAGACCAGTTGCCCAGAGGAAAAGGGACCAGTTTCCGGGCAGGGATTGGGAGTTCTTCAGTAGAAATGCCTGCCAGGCCACTGCGGGTGTTGCAATCGCTGTACCCGAGAGAAAGACTAATTCCGGAACTCGCCTGCCGCCACCTGCCACCGTGCACAGCCGGCCCAGCGACGGGCGGTGCCGAGTCCCCAGGGCCCAAGGCTGACACTGACATGGGTCAGGTTGTCCCCACCGTCACAGGCAAGCTGCACAAAACACAAACACCAAGACTGACGTGGTCACCACTTGTGGGGACAGCTTCTCCAGACTGAGAACGCGTGAGCAGCCCCGTGGCAGGACGAAGGCCACGCCGGTTCCTCCTCGCCTGGGATCCTGCTGGCTCCACACCCTGTGTTTAGAACAGTAAGATGAAGATAATCCTTCAAGTTTCTGGATTTGTACAGAAGGGTTCAAACTGTATGCTGCATACCGCCACGTTCAGAGAAAGGACAGTGACCTGTGCTCGGAGGCTTGGCCTCTGTCCTGGAGTCTGAGGGGGCGAACGCTCAGCACCAGCCCCCGTTCTGGGAGTGGGCAGAGGGGTGGAGACGCCACCGTACTGCTCACTGCGGTCACAGCCTCCTTTCTGCCCCTGCTTCCCGAACAGAACAAAGCTCCGTAACAAGCAGCAGGGAAGAAACGTGCTTAAACTCATTTACTTTTTTTTCTTGGTGGGAAGAGTGATGTCATAGTGACGCTCTGTAGTAGAAAATCCGATTTAACGGGATTCGCACTCTCCAGTCATCTTCTCCTTTGTGCCTTCGCCCCCACGCCCTGGCATCTACCCCACCAGCCCTCAGCTCACCTGTCAGCCGGGGGCCTGACGAGGCCACGTCAACTATGATTCTGGGTTGTCCTCTCCCAGCGCACCTGGCGCAGGTGACCCGGTGCATCCTCCCTGCCCCTCCCCTCACGCCTCAAACCTGACGTCTCCAGTGGGGCTCCGTGGGGTGCCCTGGGGTTCAGGCCAGGCCCTCCACAGACCCCGACACCCTCGCCCCACTACTGGGCTCGAGTCCCACAGCGTTTCAGGTTTCTGCATGCAAACGACCCACAGTGGGAGCTTGTGCTTGGGCCTCTCCCTGCCCGGCCGTCCCCGCCCCTGCGTTCCGTGTCACATCCGGCCACTGCTGAGAATGGTGCCTGGGCCACGAGGCCCACGACACTCGCTGTGTGGCAGACGCGTGACCATGTGCAATGTGCCAGAGGAAATGCCCTTTTAAAAATTAAAAGCCGGGATTTTTAATATAATCACTAGGCACAGCCTCATTAAAAAAATGCTTATTCCATGAAACTATACGGCCCCAGAATGGGCGCTTCCCAAAGGTGAGCAGCAACGGGGTCTAACCAGGAAGCTTCAAAATTTTAAATGTTCACTTATGAAAAATTTATTCTTATTAAAACAATTTTTAAATTAGGAATTTCATAACTGTTAAGTCAATAGCATATACAAATGAGCAAACTCATTCACGGTTAAAGATAAAATCTGACTGCATCTGGCTTCCTGTTGGAAGAATCATTAAATCAGCCTCTTTCGGCGAAGGCAGCCACGCTGAGCCGCGTGGGCACATCTGCCTCAGTCTACCACGCTGAGAACACCACTGCACCTGTCGGGACCCGTCTGAAACCGCAGCTCCCAGTCTTGTGCAATTAATTCAAGGGATGGGGGTCCCACACCCAGACCAGCAGAGCCCAGCCTCCCGGTGGGGGGACAGAGGCCAAGACCGCTCTACTGAGAGGGACTACTGGCCTTCAAGTCATGGACGGGTCCCTTCTAAAATGCACTCACCTTTGTACAAGTCCAGGAAGCGTCAAGTGATCTCCGGGGGGAGGGTGAATGCTGAGCTGCCCCTGGTCTCTCTGCCTTGTGATTTCCCTAAAGCAAAGGCTCAGGTTCCCAGCTGGTATTGACGTGCAGGTGTACAGCCCCACGTCACCTGGGCGTGTGCTTCTGTGCGTGGCACTCTGACCGGCCGGCGGCTGCTGCTACACGTGCTCTCCTTCTCCAAGCCTCGGCGCGGGGCAGTGGCTCCCTCCACTCCCCCGCCCAAGCCCGGCTCCCCCAGACCCGCAGCCACCCGCTTGCCTTTCGCTCTCACATGTGCGCCGCTGACGACGGCCAATCCGGGAAACCCTGCCTGGCCGACACCACAGAGCCACTCCAAGCCAATCGGTGGGCAAAAAAGGGGACACACGTCAAGCTGGAAAAGAGCTTCTTTCACGTCTGCCGTCCTACAGAGCCCGACGCTGGGGTCACGCGGAAGCACAGTGGACTGAGGGCGGATGCTCAGACCTGGGCCCTTGCCACATCTCACTCACTGCTCACGGCAGCTCCACCCGCCCGGCGGTCGGCGGTCAGTGCAGCCGGACGCCCCGCTGCTGCCCACCGGGCCCTGCTGGGCTGAGGTGGACGTTAGTCACTGCATGCAACTTCCTCTGAGAAGCTCAATGTTCTTAACCATTTCCTTATAAAATCTGATAGAACAGAAAGACACTTCAGGGAAAAACAAGGACTTTCTCTTCAATACTATTAAGAATAAAATGCAGACACAAACCGTGTTGTTGCAACAGCGTGCTTATTTCCTGACCTTCAAAGCACTGAGAATTCCAGCGCAGAATATCAAAAATCCACGGTTTTATTTCGACCCTGTGTTATTTTTTTCAAGGGCTGTAAGCACGTTTGTGAAACTAAACCACGTACTGCTGTGAAACAAGATTATGGGCGTTTACTGACTTCTCCAGGGTTCGATTTAGAGAGAAGACTCGGACAGTGTTTACTTGTCTTCCTCTGCCCCACAAACGTAGGAAACACCGGAAAGAGAAAGAGATGAACTTCCTCAGCACCACGGACCACAGCCTCACACCCCACCCAGGGACTGAAACTACACGGGGCCAGACACCTGTGCAGGTGGGCGTCACGCCCCGGAGCCCATACGATGCTGACGGGGACCGTGCCTAGCTGGGCAGCCTGGTCACCCGACTGTCCCGACCACACTGAGGACACGCCAGCACCACTAAGTAAACAACTGGCTCGTGACGGCCAAAGGCATTAGGAACATCCAAAGTAATTAAAGATGTTTTTCTCTCTCCTTCCTCCTCTCCTTAATGGGTTTGTGAGGGGCTCGGACCAAAAACACTTCACAACTGGCCCAGTGCCCAGCTGTGCTTTCACTTAATGACTAAAGCCGCCGGCTTCTTAGGGAAATGCAGAACTCCAGTAACTTAACTCTGGACTCCAACTCAAAAACTGCTGGGAAACTTTAACTTCGATTCTTAGAGCAAGGAAAGAAGGAAGCAAGGAAGGAGGCAGGGAGGGAGGGAACAAAGGATGAATGGAGGGAAGGAAGGAAGACGGAGAGAGGGCAGCACACAGGGAGGGAGGGAGTGAGGCAAAGGGAAGGGGGGAAGGAGGCGGGAGGCGGCAGCGTGGACCTTTCCTGCGTGAGCTCCACAGCCGCGAGGGTGGAACCTCTGTGAGGGTGAAGCGGTCTCTTCTGCGCTGCCCAAAGCGGAAACGCCGCCCACGCAGCTGCTGAGACCTGAGCCACGGCCAGTGCGACTAAGGAGCTGAATTTTAAAGTGTATTACATTTTAATTAATTAGAATTGAAACAGCTACCCGGGGCCAGGAACCACCTCACTGGAAACAGGGCAGCTCTACAGCAGAAAACGCGGTTTGCCCCGCCCGGGTCTTCCAGGTTCCCACGGAGGTGAGTAAAGAAACATGCTTCTCTTTCCCGTTTCTCCTTCTCCACTGACAACTTGTTTTTTGGGGGGTAAAAAAAGAATACGTTGTTTTGCTTTTGCATCTTATCCCACCCACATTCCAGGTTCGAATCTCCTTCAGAGGAAGGAGTTCTGAAACCAGCTGAGAATGGTCATCACGTGGACCTTCTCTAAATTTCTTGTAAAACACACACACTGTTCTGTGAATCTGTGATAATTTTCTTCCTCTTTTTGGTATTTCTTCTTCACTTCTTTCCTTTTTGCTCTAATGTAGCGATTAGATCACTAAAGCTAAGAGTACTGTAAGTCTGAACGACACCAAACCACACCAAATCAAACGGTGGGGAAGCAGTGTGTAAACGTGCATGTGCACATGTATGTGCCGTGTGTGCAGATGTACGTATGTGTGCGCACATGTGCCTGTGACCTGCCCGTGTGCAGATGTATAATGAGACGTTCCACAGAATAATTTTATTTCTTAAAGTCTGGAGAAACAATGTGCACACAGAGCGACCGTGCTGGAATGACGGCTTCCATGGCAGATCCATTTTTTCTCCAGTGATGATTATGGGTCATTCCAAAATAAATCTAGAAGGTTCCAAAACCTTTTAACGGAAGTTGTTTCTTCTAACTGCATCAACTACACCACAGGGCAGACTGCGTTTTGCTAGGCCATCACTTACTGTGCAATTTGGGGATCATTTACTTCCCCGCACCCCCGACCCCCAGTCTTGAAGCTACGTGGAGTCCGTGAGAGTCCAGCGGAGCAGAGCCGCTTCGTCGCCATGCTGCGGTGGGTGGAGGGCGGCCGTTCACTTCAGCCAGATCCACTTGTCGCCGACGTCGGCGTTGTACCCGGGCGCGTACTTGCGGCCTGGCAGCTGTGGGAAGGAAGAGCCGTTGGTACACCGTGCGAAATGAGCGAATGTTCCCTCAGCTCACCTGACAGGTGTCTTCGTTTCACTCGCTCACTCAGCGGTACTAGCGAGTGCCTGCTCTGCAGCAGGTCTGCTCCGAGTGCCAGGGCACTGCCGGAGAGCGCAACCGCAGCACAACCCTGACTTCCAGAAGCTTCCATCCTAGGGTTGGGAGTTGCCAGTGAAAACGAACCACCTAAGTGTTCTCATTAATGTCAGGAGGGGGACGGGTGCCACGGGAGGGAGGGCCGAGGGCAGCGGGTGGCACGTGGGTGAGAGCTGGGCTGGGAGCGCCTGTGGCACCGGGGGGCTCGGGCCTAGGAAACCGACGGCCACGCTCACGCTCGGCCTCCCCGGTCTGGAACAGCAGGCAACTCTGAAAACCCCGCTGGTGAAATCGCCCACGGAGAAGCCACTGCGGTGGCCGGGGTCCCGGCTGGAAACAGCACTCGCGGAGGATGAGGGTGAGCTCAGCTCAGGCCTTTGGAGTAGGTGTGGGCCGGGCTGAGGAAACCGACACAGGAGCGGAGCCCGCCAGGCCCGGCCACAGCGGGAGCCGCGGGAGGAAACGGCCGTCAGAGCCCCGACAGCAGCAGCTGCAGGAGAGGGGCCGGCCAGAGCGGGCTCGTCGTCAGGGAGCCCCACCCCTCCCTCTCCCCCACCCTCCCGTCTGCCAGGGCCTCCCGCCGGCTCCCCCCACCCGGAGCTCACAGGGGCCAGCCTCTCAGGGCGCAGGGCAGGAGGGGACTTGGGTGGCAGCACGAGGGGTGCACAGGGGCATCCCTAACCGCAAGAGACGACTGCAGTGACAGGGAGGTGGCGGCCTGGACCTGGCCGGGAAGGTCACAGGAGAAGCACCTGCTCCCAGCGTGGCGGCCTCACCACGAGCTGGAAGCCGAAACCCGACAGGAGCTCTGCTGTGGCGAGGGACACGGTCTAGCGCGATGTTTCGCCAAGTCACAGTAAGTGGGGAAAAATACCGAGTTTTCTCATATTTTCAAATCAATACGGACAAACAGCAGATTTTATACACTACACACATGAGAATCTTCCAAATTCTGCCCTTACGAACAGGTGTCAACACTATTTTTTTAAAAATTCAAACTTTTCCTTTATTCTATTCAACAACAAAAGGCATTCACAGCCAGCCACGCCAGCCACGGCTGCCTGGACCACAAGTCACCGACACGTGCCCCTGCCCGGCCTCGCCAGCCGAGACAGGTGCACAAAGGACGAGTCGCCTGAGCGGGCAGCGCAGTCGCCCTCAAGACCAGTTGTCTCAGAAACGAGGGCCAGCAGCGCTGACGATCTTCTTCGGGGCCCTGGGTCCCCCCTTTACCTTTCCCAGAAGCACTTGCCTTCCTAGGAGCACAGGTCTGAAGCGGGAGCTGGGGCGTGGCGCTATTGGCGCTCACCTGGAGCAGGAGGGGCAGCAGCGCGGACGACTCGGCTATGTGGCCCAGGGAAGGCGAGCGCGGGTCTGGTCATGGAGACGCGGAGTGGGAGTGGCCTGTGGGTGCCACACGGGGTCACCGTGCAGAGACGACCAGCAGCAGCTGGGAGACTGGGTCTGTGGCTCAAAGTCACGGCTACCACCTGTACAGCCACCACCGGACGCAGAGCATCCAGGGTGACAAGAGAGGATGGGGTGGCTCACACCGTGGCGTGGCCGAGCCAGGCCTGCAGAGAGGCCGAGCAGAGGGGAGGCGAGCGGTCACGAGGGCAGACGGCGCCAGCACGGGGCACGGCAGGCCTCACGCCCAACGGCAACCAAGCGGCCACTGGCTCTGCACGAGGACAGGGCGGGGGAAGAGACCACACTGGCGTGAGCACCACCAGCACCTGAGAGAGGGACACAGGACGGGGCTGCCCTCACACTGGGGCAGGGCCTGTGCGTGTGCGTGTGCGTGCGTGCGTGTGTGCATGTGTGTGTGCAGAGGCCATGCTGGGCAGTCTCTGTAGCAAGAGGGGGTGGGGACTGTGCCAGGCATGATGACACCCCCAGACCTGTGACTGCACGACCTCACGTGGCCAGGGCACTCTGCGGGCGGGTCGAGGATCCCGAGACGGGAGGTCATCTGTGTCACTGAGTGGGCCCAGCGTCACCAGCAGGGTCCCACACGTCAGAGATGCGGCACTACCGTGGGCCGCACCCAGGAACACAGGCACCTCCGGAAGCTAGAGAGGAAAGGAAATGGGTTCTCCCTCCAGCCTCTAGGAGGACCCAGTCCTGCCAGCACCTTGACTTTAGGGCTCCGACGCCCTGGAACTGTAAGAGAGAACAAGTGTGTTGCTCTGAGCCGCTCGGCATGTGGCAGTCTGTCACAGCAACGACAGGATGCCCGTACAGGCTGTTCTGCCTCTTGTGACAGGAGACGCTCGGGTGCGTCCGCACAGCAGGAGGGAGCGGAGCGCAGGGACGGGACGGAGACGCAGGAGAAGGCGGGTCGCCCACTGAGAACAAGCATGGAGGGAGGGAGGACGGGCAGGCCACGGAGCGCCAACCACGCCAGGTGCTTCCGGCACACTCCGCCTGCTGTGAGGCATCCGCAGAACGGCTGCTGACGCAACTGCTGCAGCAAGAAAATCACGTTTTAGTTGTGAGCACTTATAAAAGGTGCTCCCGCCAGAAAACAACTTCTTTTTACCTGAAGGGCCGACCACAGAATTATGTCCAAAGAACAGAAAGTTCACGCCTCAGCAAAAGAGCTGAAAGGTTTCCCGTCTTACCAACACCGCAGGTCCACACGGTGGCCAGCGGGCACCCTCCTGGCACCCTGGACCAGCCCTCCTGGCTGTTTCCACCTCTGCAAATCGAGTTTTAAGCCAGAGCAGAGAATATAAACTAGCAAAACACCGAGCCTGCTGAGTCCGGGCAGCGTCCGCTAATTGCCTCACAGAATGTGCTGCCTGGACGTCTTGGGCAGCGTTTTATTGGCCTTTAATATCCAGGAGGGTTTTCACACCATTGCGGTCTCTTTCCAGTGCTTTTAAGTCCCCGGAGACCCACAGGGAGGGTTTTCATTTGGAGCAACTCACACCAAGAGAACACAAAACCTGCTTATTTTACATCATCAAGTTCATGTCTGTACCTGGTTTAAAAGAAACCTCCTACCACCAAACCCAGTTCTCACTCAGCGCCCTTCCCTCGCGGGGCAGCCTCGCTCCAGAAGCGATGCCGGCTCGGACTCAGCACCGAGAGCCTTGCTGCCCTGATCTGCCACTCGGGATGGCCGGCGCCCAGCGGTGCGTGGGATTTTCAGGAGGAGAAGGGTGCGGTCAGCTATGCCGGGAGCAGGCTTTGAAAATGAGAAGACATTCACTCTAACCTTGTAGGAAGCCTGAGCTTCCGCTGTGTGCACAGTGGTGAGCAAACCACGAACCCTCAAGGAATAAAACCAAGAGCAACTAACAGAGAGAATGAAAACCCTTCGATGCTCATTCTTTGAAATTCCCCTCTGAACACACGACGTGAGGATGAGTTCACTGACTGGACCTCTGAATCACGGCGTTTTGGACTCGCTTAGTTCACGGTACTTTGGTAAGTTTTATCCTTCCAGGAGGCTGTTTCCTCACATTTTCCATTAAAAAAATCAAACGCCAAGTTTACTAAAGGGCAAAAAACAGTAAATTATAAAGCCAAACACTCAAAGTCCTCTTCCAGAGCCCAGTGGCTGAGCTGCCTCTACCCGAGGTCACGTGCACATTCGTCCACCAGCAGCCATCCGGGGCCTTCCGCAGCAAGGCTCGAGCCAGGAAGTAACTCCAGACAATGCACCGAGGTGGCCACTGCCAGCAGCCCGGCAATCCGGCCTGACCCAGCCCAGGCACCGAGTCCCCGCCCTCAGCCTGCCGGTCACGAAGGCCCGGCTGGAAATGAGCCCACACCCTGGGCCACACAGAGAGGGAGGCACTGCCCTCCCGAAGGAGGTGCGAGGGTGCGTGTGTGCATGTGTGTGCGTGCATGTGCATGCATGTGCATGTGTGTGCGCGTGCATGCGTGTGCATGCGTGTGTACACGCTGCAGCCCAGCCTGTCTGGGGGTCTAGATCTGCATTTTCTTCTCCAAAAAAACACCCGAGCTGTATCTTGCTCCTGCTGGAACATCGTGATCGACGTGTTGATCTGGAAATACACTATCTGAATGCAACACTCTAATCAAAATCGTTCCCAATTTCCCTCAAATATTCAATTGTGTGCGAATCCATGCATTAGAAAGCCAAGCTTAATTTACGCCCATGTTTTAAACAACAAACATGATGACCTTCCTGACCTTCACGGGTGATGAACGGCACCCACAGCCTGGCGGGGAGCTCTCCCTGCCCCTGCTGATACGTACCCCTGCTGATATGCACCCCTGCAAGGACAGGTACAGAAGGAACCTGCGCCGGGGCTGCCTCCCTGTGGGGGATGGGGTCACAGGACGTCCATGGAGCCAAGTCTGAGCCCGCGTCCTCCGGCCCCGAGCCTGCTCCTGAGCCCTCGGCCATGCGCACGCCAGCCCCGCCTGTTCCGCCCACGGCACACCACAACCCGCAGCCACACTGCTCTGCTTCCAGTTTCCCTGTTATTGTAAATAAATAACACTTCGAGGTGTCCCCTCCAGATTTATGTGCTTAAGATAAATTTCTAGAAAGGGAACTGCTGCTTAAGGAACAGCAATAAAGGCCAGAGCGACAGAGGCTGAGGCAGCCGTCGGAATGAGTTAGTCCAATAACGCAGGAGACGTCGGTCCAGGTTATTGCGCCGTTGCTTGGACCCGTGGGGCCGACTCGGGGCTGCCGCTTCGCTTTATGAATTTCCGCCGCGCTCTCGGCCTTTCCCTGCCCCGTGCTGTAGCCCGCGGATCAGGCCTGGCCCACTGGCCGCCTTTGTAAATCAGGTCTAACGGGCGAGCAGTTGTGCCCACTTGTTCACACGCGCTGTGGCTGCCTTCGCACCCCAGCAGCAGAGTCAGCAGCCGTGTGGCCCGCAGAGCCGAGAATGTGTACTCGGGCTCGTCACAGAAAAGGCCTGGCCGACCGCTGGCCTAACAGAAAGCCAGCAAGGACACTGAGGCCGACTTCACTACGTGGCGTAAACTCACTCGCCCCGTACCATTTCGTAGGTGCCGGGTCCCGCGTCGGGTAACGGAGCGACAGCAAGGAGCTGGGTGGCTCACGCAGCTCCAGCCGGGGCCTCAGAGGCAGCCGAAGCGTGTCATCCTCCGTGCCCAGAGCCAGGCCACTGGGCGTGGGGGACTCGAGTGAAGGGCTGCACGAGGTCTGACACTAGAAAAAGGTCCCCATCTCTACATGCCACAAGCCAGGCTGGCATCTGGGCCGCGAGGGCTCAGCTCACACATCGAGGCTTCTCCCAGGCGCTCTCTCTTGCACACAGCCTGGAGATGCTCTAGATCGACGCTTCAGCAGCCAGCCGCGTGGACAGCGGTTGGAGCGGAAAAATATACTTACATAAATATATATATATAAAGAGAGAGAGTCACTCGTTCTCCTGGAAGAAACTTATTCCTTCTACACATGAAACACCGGGTCCTAAGTGCTCTGAGAGACAGGAATGGAAGGCCGTCCCGTTCTCTCTAGCTTTATCAAACACGGAGAAAATACAAAATAAGCTGGAATGTGAGAGGAGCCCCGAGTAGAAGACAGGCGGTGGAGAAGAGCAGAAGGAAGAAGCCCCACCAGGCCGGTGTGGCCAGAGGCTTCAGGCACAGCAGGGCCTGGGTCAGCAGAGACGGCTGCAGCTCGGGAGGGAGCACAGAAGGGACCAACACACCGAGACAGCGTCGAGTGTGGCCTCCGCGGAGCCGACGGAGCGGATTGCAGCCTCGTGCTCTTGGAGAAGCCAGACGTGGAAAAAGGCCTCCCCTGACTACATGCTGGACTTCAGTCCCTGGGCACTGGCGTTCAGTTACACCACCGGGCCTCGCCAGCGAGAGCCGCCAGGCCTTCCTCGAGGAGTCACAGGGTCCAGACGCACCCTCCTGCCAGACACATTCAGAAACTGGACAAACTGAGTCTGGTGGTTGCTTTGACTCTGAGCAGACCAACGTGGCTAGAATCTGGGGGGTGGGTAGAAAGAGAGCTCCTGAAATCCATGCAGGGGACCCGTCTGGACTTTGGCTGACGTCAACCTGTGTGTGCACAGGGTGCGAGTCCACGAATCCAGGCAAAGACCACGTCAGGGAAGGAACCACTCCCGGGCGCTGCAGGCAGAGCCCACCTGGGACCGTCCGAGCTCCCATTGGCCACACACGGGGCACTCAACAAAGACCCCAGGGCCACACCTCAGTACCGGGCTAAACCCTCCCTGAAGACAGGCTACTCCAGGCTCATCAAAAAGCTCAAAGACCAACCCTCAAAAGCTTGTGCTGATTTGCAAGTAGCTTAACCGCCTGCCAGAGAAAGATGATAACACTCTTCGAAGGAACAGAACAGATCTAACACTCGAAAACATAAAATTCACGATGTGTGGCAGCCAGTGAGACATTTCCAGACATGTGAAAGATGGTTTCATCTGCCGTCATAACCAGGGAAAAGAAACATCCAGCGGACTCGGAAATGACGAGGATGAAGCATTAGGAAACAAGGACAGTGAGGTGGCTGTTACAAAATGCTCGGCGTGCTCGAGGAATTAAATGAAAAATGAAAAATGAAAACAATAAGGAGAGAACTGGAAAACAAAAAGAACCAAATAGAATCTCTAGAGTTAAGAAACAGGATTCCTGAAATAAAATTCCACGGGATATGTGTGGTGGCCACAAAAACGTGCTACTCGGAGCTCCCGCCGCAGGGGCCCAGTGCACGTTCACGCCACAGCCACCCCCCCGCGTAACGGGCCCGGTCAGTCACTGAGCGCGGCACAGCGTCCAGCACCAGCTGGTTCCTGCGGACGGGGGACCCTCCTGACAGCGCCTCTGGCTCTAGGACACCCGCCCGCCTGGCCAAACCTTTCCTGGACGCTTCCTTCCAAAACTGCTGCTTTATTTAAGTAGGAAAGAACATGTTTGTGTATTTAACTTCAGTGAGTGTGATCTTATTTACTTTAGCGAGTGTGACTGACTCGATAGCAAATATATCCGCAGGAAACGCCACTGGGAGAAGCCAAACAAACGTTCCCTATCAGATGATCCCGAAGCTCTCCACGCAGACGTTTCTTGAATACGGCAACTGACCTGCCGTTCCTGGCAGAGGCCGTGTCTGTTCTCTACTTAGCGCCCGTGTTACTTTCCTTGAAATGTTTCCCTGAGCCGTGTCCGCCTCCTCCCGGAACCCTGCCATCGGACAACGCCCTTTCTCCACGCAGCCGTCCCCAGGCTGACAGAGGGGCTTGTCCTTCTCGGAACTCCGACTCCTCTGACGTTCCCTTCTGCGCCCCCCTGAAAGTGACGCCCAGTGCGCTCGCTGATGTACTCGCTGACATCAGTGGCGCTCCGCAAAGTCTCTGCGCTGCTGGTGCGCGTGTGACCCTGACAGAGGAGGTGAGCAGAGGCTTCTTGGCCTGTCCGGGGTCACTTGGCTGGAAGGGCCAGGCTGAAACTGGTGCCAGACCTTTCAGCTATCAAGTCCAGGAATCCTTTTCCCACTATACCAGGTAAACAAACACTGGTTGAATTAAATAGTAACTTTTAGTGTGCTGACTTTGAAAACAAAGCAACAGCTCTGCCTTCCTTCAGTCGCATGCTACCTTTGTCAGGTTTTCCTGAGTTCCCTCGTTCCCTCCCACGTTCCATTGTCCGCCAGTCTCCACACGGTGAAGGTTCAGCTGTGAGAGCTCCTGGGCAGGTGGGTGGTGGTCCGCAATCCGCTCTGACCTGGTAAAGGTGACTGATCTCTCTGCAGGCCCTTCTATGTGAACCTCGAAGCCTGTGCTTGGGGAATTTTAATATCCTAGTAGTCACTTCAGGGACACTCAACGATGCTCACAGTTTCTTAGTTGAAGGTGCTTTCCTGCAGAACACACACACACACACACATACACCAGCACCAAATCCTTTACTACATTACTGTAAATAGGTGCATTTTAAAAAAAAAAGGACTGACTGAAGCCCTGTGTGTTGTGTCTCCCTGACTCCACTGAGGCAGGAAATGAGTTTACGTTATATACGATGGACTCTGGTCTCTCTAGATGCTCTAAGGAGCTTGAAACTACTACATAGCTCTGAGGTGACCTGGGGATTCCAATTTTCAACTCCTATTTTCCATTATTAGATATAAATGCTAATGAGCTCTGCTTAGAATTCTTCATTAATTTAAAGAACATCATAGAAATTATCAAAGTCACTTCTCTGATACACAATTTCCCAAATTTCCATTATTGTACAGCGTAAGTCAGGTATAACAAAACTGACATCAATTTTCAAAATTTTTTTTTATTTTATCAAAGTCAATTTTCAAAAACCATCTTTTTATTATAAAAATAAGTGCCTTCTATTTTTAACATATAAACACCACAGCCTATTACAAATATATCCTTATTTAGCTGTTGGTATGAATATCACAGCATCATATAGTTCAACTGTCTTAACCCCTCAACTCTTATCAGCTGTAAGTAATAGAGAAGCTCCTAACCTAAGCTTCCTGAAAACATTAATAGCATGCTCGCTAAAAATTCTACAGCACAGAATTCAACACAACAGCACAGCCAGGCCCCTCCTGGTTTTTCCAATCGCATGTGAGACAGACGCTACCTTACCACGTCATGTCTGCAGATACGCAGACGCCATGCACGCAGTGACAAGTGATCACATACGACCAGTGAGCCTGGTAAAAGTCCACTTTCACGCCAGCCACCTTCTCCAAGTGACCTGTGTTAGGAATTTTCCGTACAAAGAAACGTGAGTAACCGGGACACACGGAGCAGTGCTGAGTGCCCGGGACGAACCTCCCGGAGCTCGGGGAGCGGCACAGAGCCAGGCAGGTCCCGCTTCTCTCCCCTAACCGGGAGGGCACGGGAAGGCGTGGCATTACTGATCACTTCCAAACTCACTCACGTAGCTTCTGAACGCAAAATCTGTGCTTTAACACGGTAACTGGATATCAAACTGAGTCCCAGGTGAGGCCTGAATGTCAAGAGGAAATTCAGGCCGATCGAGTCTGGCCTTTCTTCTTCCCTCTTAGGGGAGTTTGTCCTTGTCAAAGGGAATTTCAGAAAAGCAAGAACACACAGTGCCACCTCTACTTTAAAAAATGGTAGAGGAGAACTTGATACTGAAAATGAAAACGACTTGAGATAGTAAAGAAACAGAAATAGCAGGAGCGAAAACAGAGGATCCTGTCGTCCCGGCAACTGTCTGGGCCAGGACCAGAGGGTGGAGGGGCACAGTGTCTCGGCGGCACGGGGCCTCCTCAAACTGCAGACTGAGTCGGGGAGGCGGAAACAACCACAGTGTGTCTACCCAAGGAAGGGCTGGCTAGAAATGAAAAGTGTCTATATGTAATCTAAACATCTGTACCCCTGTAATATTCTGAAATAAAAAAAAAAAGAAAAAGTGACCTGATATAACATTTAAGAAATGACTTTAAAAATCAGCCATCTGCCTCACACCCGTTCAGTATTTTCAGGGACATGTACAGGGTCGACTCCAAGCGCAGAAGGGGGAGAGGTGGCCAATGGCAAACGGGTCAACAAATACCGCTCAGACTCCAGGTACACGTGCCCCTCTGAAATGTGCTAATAAAAACTGCCCAGACCTGCAGTCTCCAGTCCGTCAGCATGTTCACCCCAGGGCCCACACTCGGGAGTCCTGGCGGAAGGCAGTCCGGCCACACCTGCCCCGACGTGAGCCCCACCCTCTCCCTCCGAGGAGTCGCAGGACCCCGACAACCACTCTGCTGACTGCTCATCTGCAAACAGGAATAGTGGTAACAACAGTGCCTTCTCGTGGCAACAGCATGGTGCCCGGTACACAGCAGGCGCTCAAAGCTAGCTGGCACTGCCACCACTGTGACCGTCAGCAGAAGCAGCGCCCTCATCAGCCCCTGCCTCTGGTCTTCCCACTGCCCCTCAGGCCCTGCTCACCCATGACACTCCAGCACCCATCCCATAATCCCTCCTGCAAACAGGTGTCACTGCCACCAGCCTCTCGCCTCCAGCTCTCGGGCCACGGCCACCAGATTAATCTGCAGAAGCCCCGGCTCAGCGTCCACACTTCCTCTGACAGCCGACCACAGGGAGAGCCCAAGCCCTCCAAGAACCCAGCCCCGCGGTGCCGGGTCCTCTCCCCAGCAGAACCCACTTCCCCGGCCAGGAGAGTGTCTTCCCGGCCATCACCCTGCATCTTCTGTTCACTGGGGCGTTACCCTGAGCTAACTCCTCTGAGCCTTACTCTTGTGTTTTTGTCTTTAAAAATCTACCTCACGGGGTTTATTGTAGTCAGCGAATTATTCTAAATAAAACCCATAAAGCATCAAAATCTATAAATCTTAAACTCTGGTTCAAATCCCAACGTCTCTGAGAACCTTTCTCAATTATTCTGTCAGCACTGATAAAAAGCCCTTTCTTTACAACAGAACCCAGGACTCAAACATGTAGCCACGTGCAGTGCGCGCTCACCTGCTACGTGTGAACTCCTGGGCTCAGCTCACGCTCGCCGCACCCCACATGTGGAGATCAAGCCCGTGTGATCTCAGGCCCCCTCACCCTCCGACCCCATCTCCCCTCCCTGTCGCCTAACACCTGCTCCAGGCCCCC
>VBSM01003186.1:6674230-6700807 GCA_008086735.1 Cheirogaleus medius
CATGGGCAATATACATAACCGTAATAGTTGTACCCCCATAATATGCTGAAATAATAATAAAAAAAATCCTTTCTCTTCTGAAATGTCTGTCCCCAAACAGCGTTTGCTCCCCTTGCAGCAAACCAGTGATCTGCCAGCCCCACCTGGGGACCAATCAGAAAGTCTCCCCATTTCCAATCCCAACAGCTCAAAGACCAGTCCCGCTGGCCGGCCCGTCTCCTAGGCTGTGGGACAGGACAGGATGCTCTCCCTGTGCCCCGTTTCCTCGCGGGTGGGCTCCCTCACCCTTGCTGCAAGTTACTAAGAACCTCACCTCTGACAAAGGCGGATCTTTATTTTCTCTAGCCACTCATCTTTTGTAATGTATATAAGACAAAACCTTTCTAAAAGGCTTGATTCTTATCAGATCTTTATTCACTCTTTCTTTCTGTAACCTGCAAACCTAGAAAACAGCATTTAATTTGGTTGCGATTCAAACTTCACGGTAATTCTCACTAAACCTCAGAACCTCCAACTCCGACCCGGCCCGCCGCCGCTCCAGCAGCCTGTCTTCCTGGACGCCTCTGGGAGCGGCAGTTATCATTATCTTTGGTTCATTATCTTTCTATTCCTGTCCTTTTCTAAAGTTTGAAATATCCCAAAATAAAAAATAGTTAAAATGAAGATCAAAAAAAGACCATTTTAAATAATAAGTGCAAGAATTCGTTGTCAACGAATGGTAACAGGCCGGACGGAGAACTCCGCTAGGACACACGCCACCCTGCTCTATGTACAGAAATAGGGGAAGGAGGGTATTTCAATGAAAAAGAAGCTCCTTCCCTAGAACACACACAGCAACACCCCCCTTCAGAGCAGCAGCTCTCCTCCCTCCCGCTGCCCTAGCCCCGCCCCCGCCAGCCTCCCCCACGCCCAGGTCTTACCTCTCGGAATTTATTGAAGACGCGGTCACTCTGGTGAGCGCCAATTGTGATTTCTGGGAGATAGATAGGGATGGTTGTGTAATTCAGCACCTCCAACTTATCCTGAACCCTAAAAAATAAGACAAATACGGATCACACCAACCTGTCAAAATAAACATAATAAAATAAGTTTAAGTCTGATTTTCTAAAAAAAATCTAAATAAAAAATTCACACATTCAAATAAATGCTGCTCACTGCCGAGCAGTCATCTCCGAAGCAGAACCTTCATCCTAAAGGCCGTTTGGTCTATTTGGAGCTGCTTTTTTGAAATTCCTTTCCGAATCCGAGCTAGAGTATTTTAAAGATCTCATTGCCTACAGGTGACAATCCTTTGGGACTGAATACCGTTCTGGGAACACAGAAAAGGTGGCAAAGTGTGCCTTAAGCATAGGCAGAGCAGGAATGAGAAGCTACAAACAAACAGCCACATCAGAGCGCCACGCACACAGTATGCCACTGAACATCTGCAGGAGTAATCAATCCTAAGGGACCAAACAGAGAGTAAGTACTTAAGTCCCTCGGGGTGCGGGCCAGGACCCTGCTGCTCTGTTCCGGACGCTGAGGCTGCCTGAAGAACGGCGCTGACAGGCCCCTGGGATGGTCAGCTGGACCACCCCTCGTCCACAGTACCCCTCTCTACCATCCCTAGCACCCACAAATACAGATCATGGGATACTCTCTTTATTTCACCATTGCATTTTGCTGAATGCTAAAATATTTATACTTTGTTACAATTTGCTTATTATATTTTAAATTAAATTTAGTCGGAATATAACCATTATACTTAAAGATGAAAGGCATTTTCTGAGGTTTTAGAAAAAAAACATTAAAATAAAGCCTCCTTTCTTAAGGGCTCAAACCAAAGAGAATAATTATTTTAAATGGCCACTTTCCCATTAATGAGTTATAAAAGCAGGAGATGTTTCTTGTTTATAATGGCGCAAATGGAAATTCTGTGAATGTACCTGGCTCTTGGCCAGGCTTTGTGAGCGAGGCCAGGCCCACGATGCGAACCCGAGGCCTGCTCCCCACGGCACCCGTGTGGACTCTGCCACGCACAGAAACACTCAGTGGAACCCAGGGCTCCTGGGGTCCACGGATCGCACTTCCACAGAGAACCACAGAGACCCGAGGACCCGCGACAGGTGGCAGAGCGGATGGAAGGTAAAGTGAGCCGTGAGTTTCCTGCTGAAAACCACGTCACTCACACACGGTTAACGATCCAATGACCCAAACACTATTCCAAGAAACTGCTGCCAGGCTAATTGTGTTTGTTTTCCCGAGTGTATTTATGTGAGTTTCCACACGGTTTCAGGCAAACAGCTGTCACGTACATATGCAAAGATAGGATTGTTTTCTTAGTTTCAATATAAAGTTAGTTTTACTTGCCCAAAAACATTCAAATATTAAAAAAATATTCAAGCAAGCAAATCAGAAAGTTTGTAAAGGGCATAAAGGTGCTGCATTTTGTGAGGCTGCACTGCTTGCTGTTGTTAGAGACGCAGCGTGGGTGTCAGGGAATTTCACAGCACGGAAGTTTTGTGCACGGCTCCCCTTTCCAAAGTGGGAACGCCGTTAGCCTTCCTCACGCATCTTCCCAAAGCTCCCATGCATGTGCCAACAATGTACGAGTACGTCTCTTATTGTTAACACAAACACAATTACTCTCGGTTATATATGGATAATTTTTTGAAGTTATCTCACAATAAAAATTTCAACTAAAAATGAAGTTCATATTTTAAGTGTTAACAAACACCAAGGTAGGAAGGTGATGTGGTTTTCTCTACAGTTCGGAAAACCTCAGAAAATGCTGGAAAATGTGAAAGAAATCAATGGGCTGGAGCATGTGTGGCCCGCAGAGAGCAACAGCGCCACCTATGCACCATCGGTCAGAATTACACGGAACCTGGAAAATCCCTAAGCAGGCACACTTCGAACTATTTTTGAAGATTCAAAAGATAATCTGCTGCAACTATTCTACAACTCATTTAAAGTTGGTTAAACTGCTCTTTCAACTTGTTACTGTGAGCTTAGATGATGACTATTAAGAGCCTATGTGCATCTCCAGTAAACCCCCAAAACCTTAATCTCTCATGAACTGCAGAGACTGAAGATAAATAAGGAACAAAGACACCAGGAAGCCTCTTATGACTCAGGAAGCAAAACGCAGAGAAAGAAAACAATCTGTTCACAGAGCACTTAGTTTAATTAAGAAGAAATCAAAACTGACCAAGAATAATATAGCCTCTTCCTATCATGAGCCAACGTGTCCAAATAAGATAAAATGTTCTAGAGCTTGGTTTACAGTGTGCGGGACTCTGCCACATACTTTAAAACAGAAGAGGCAGGAAAACAAAACAAATAAATAAATAAAATGGTAAATTATGTTTTATGACTCAAAACTGTTTCCCAATTAACAAAATATCTACACTTTCTCCTAAAACACTTCCAAACCCTATTTTTCAATTTCTCCAGAACTCCAAAGTTCTGCTTGCAACACTATACCTACACCAAACACACAAGCCAGAGCACGTTTCTGTAGCACCAAAATTTCACGTTAAAAAGATGTTCTCCAGCGGTTACATAAAGCGTCTCGGTAATGAAGCAAGAGGATGCGTGAAGACCCAGGCGCTGAGGAGGCAGGGGAGGTGGGGTCGAGGCCTGGTAACAGGACTGACGCCAACCGAGCAGGCGCCGTCGGTAAGGAACTACCGTGGCTGGGAACACAGACGCTGTCAAGACGGAGAAGTGCAATTACTGCCTCTCCGTGTAAGCGCATACACACACACAACGTAATTATACACTGCCACACGTAACCGAGACGGTACAAAAATGCTACAAACCAATAATCTGGTCAGGTTCTGGACAAAATGAGTGTAACTGGCAAATGGCATGTTTACAGCAATTATCTTAGAAAATTGGTCATAATTTTCACTTGAGTCCTCCAAATGGAGAAATGGTACTTACATGAAAATAAACACAGTTACCACTGTAAACTGTTATGAAACACCCATGGGGAGGAAGAGGAGCAAAACATCAGCAGCAGGAAAGAACAAAAGCATTTACAGTAAACCGAAACAATTAATTGAATGGCGCAATCTCTAAACTTTGAGAGAATTACAGAATCCTTCTCTGTGCTCTGATAACCAAAAAGCTAAATAACTACTAAAATTATGATTTTAAGATGTGAATTTTGGACATGGTATAGAATAAAATCGGCACACATTTCAGATGTTCAGAAAATGTCACTGTATCCCAGTGGGAGGTCAGCAAGTCACGCACATTCCTTCGTCTCAGTGATTCACAGGATGCCGCACTCTGCCCAGCAGGAACTGATACTAACAAGGATCACGTGTAAATCCATATAAATAACGGCCTACTAGAGTTAAGAGAAGGTTTTTGAGGGAAAAAAAGAAAGGTGACTACAGCCAGGCTTTGAAGACTGCTGCGATTTGCAGGTAACTCTCGGGCAGGTGAGGGCAGAAGGGACCGGGGAGAGGGCTGGGATCCTGGCAGAAGAGGCAGAACCAGGCAGGTGACCAGGATTCTGATTAATTCTGGGAAACAGAATTTGAGCCTGTGACTAAACAAAGATAAACCACTGAACAATTCTAATAAAGAGAAAACAGGGTCACTGTGACCTTTTTTAAAATAAACCTGGTGGAGGTGGAGTGAAGAAATATCTCAGTGGAAAAATGGAGGCAGAACGAGGGAACAAACCCCGATGGCAGCAGGAACAAGGAGGAGGTGAGGGAGGAGCCACTGAAAATGGAACATACGACCTTCAGGGTGGACCCAGGCAGGGCACGGGGTCAGTGGGGAAAAGGAGGGTCCAGCTAGGACCACGGGTGACGGGCAGGTCGAGATCCCACCAGGACTCAAGCCCGCACGACAGCAGGAGGGAGCGCTAGGTGGCTCGGCGCACAGGACCGCAGAGAGGGCGCAGGGACCGGAAGCTCTACCAGTTGGAAAGGGCGGGTCCTGCACACAGCTGTCACGCAATGCTGGCAGGGCAGAGCTCTGAGCCGTGGTTTCATTACCTGTAAAATGAGGTACCCCTCCCACCCCCCCATAAAAGTGGAGCAGAGAAAACATTTCCCTATTTCCTCACCCCCTCCAGACTAAATTCCGTGGTTCGTCCTTACCATGCGCACTCAGCTCTCTTGCCCTCTCTCGTACTCATGTGGCAAAACCCAATCTCATTAAAATCCGAGGCTCCGCCACGGTGCAGAACCACGTTCCTGGGTTCGAATGTGCCTTTCCCACCGGAAGCTGTCGCAGGCCTGCAGGAAGCCTTTCCCTCGTCACACACAGAGCAGCCCACGCTCCTGCCCTTGGCTTTGGCAGGTCCTCCTTGGAGGCTGGCCCTGGGCTGGCTTCTGGACATTCTAAGAAGCGCCCATGCTGACGAGGCTGGGCAGGGAACGCCGCCGCACCGGGTGTGGCGTGGTGGATGGTGAACACCTGCTTTCTCTCTGTGGGTCTGGATGTGAGTCGCTGCCCACGTGACCAGTCACCAGTAACAGTTCTGGGCACGGAGTGTCTAATGGGCCTTCCAGGCAGAAATACGGCCTACATCTTAGTTACTGCACCTTTCACTGCCAAAGTAGCTTGCTGTGTCCCTGTGTCCCCTCACAGGAGGGGGAGCACATCGAAGGCTGTGTGTGGATCTCTCCAGACTCCAGCCTGTCTTCTTCCCTATTGATCTGGCTGTGCACCCTCCCAACTCACTGTGATAAACCCTACTCCGCCACACAGAGGAGATCTGCAGCAAGCCCGGCCGAGGGTGTCCAGAGACTGCAATCTACAACACAAAGGTCTAGACACTCGCCAGGTGAAGACCCCCACCTGGCTGCGGTGCTGGCTGGGATAAGGTGGATATGGGATGGACGTGGGAAAGGAGGAAGCTATGGAAGCACACGTGGGTGTCCTGATCAGCTACACAAGCGAGGACTACAGGAACTCTGTGTAAGACCGTTTCCTTCCTCCTCTACCTTATATGCGAAACACCTGTGGTGAGGAACTGTCATCACTGCACAAGGACATGCAGCTGCACCATCCCACGTGCGGACACACGTTTTCATTCTGGACAGAAGACAACAGTGGACATGACCATCCCCTGCATCCCCTGGGTGGACAATCGGGGTATCTTCCATGTACCCTTCAGACCTCCTCCACGGTGCTCTGTGCCTCAGAGGCGGGCCCCTGGCACCTGTGGGGTCCCCTGCCCTCCGACTTCAAATGCAGCTGTGTAGAGGTGCCGTCCAAGGCCCAGTATCTGCTCTCCCAGGTCCCGGGTGCAGGGTCCCCTCGTATCTGGGGCTCCAGCTTACGCTGGGCAGCCTCCCCCAGCTGCAGCGTCGCCCTGGGCTCCGGTCGGCAGGTCACTCTCCTGGCCGCCAGCTCCGCACTGCGGACGGCCGGGTGTCTCACCACCCTGCTGTCTTCCCCTGCCCTGCCCTGGCAAGTGGTCCCTTCACTGGACTCTCCGCCACCATCTGGCCAAATGTGCCACCGGCTTCCTACCAGGACCCGGACAGGGGTAGCTAAAGCTGGACTTCGGGGGAGAGAAAGAGTTAAGGCCAATTCACAAAGTCACACTGATGGGAGTGCACAGCGAACCTTCCTCCGGAACTGATTTTGTGTGCGTGGGGTGGGCAGATTCCTCCTGGCTTTGTACAGCCGTGCACTGCATCACGACAGACCACACGGCAGCAGTCCCTAAGGTCGCAACGGAGCTGAAAATGCCAGTCGCAACGCCACAGCTCAGCACATCACCCTCGCTGGCGGTGACAATGTGAACAAACCCACCGCCATCACATGCAGTACGTCATTCTTGATAAAGACAGCGACTGTGGCTGCTTTGAGTATTTTCTAGACTATACTGTTGTTACTACTTTAGAGTACTTGTAAAAAAAAAACTAACTGCAAACCAGCCTCAGGCAGGGCCTTCAGGAAGCGTCCAGGCCCCGTTGTCACAGGGGACGACAGCTCCATGCGGGTCACTGCCTCTGCAGACCGTGCGGTGGGAACAGACGTGCAGGTGGAGACGGTGATACTGATGATCCCGACCCCGTGTGGGCCTTGGCTAACATGTGTGCTTATGCCTTAAATTGTTAACAAATGAAGTTAAAAGAATAAAAATAATTTTAAAAATAGAAAAAAGCTTATAAAATAATGACATAAAGAAAATATTTTTGTGCAGCCGTACAATGCGTATTTTAAGCTAAGTGTCATAATAAAAGAGTCAGAAAACTAAAAAAATTTAAAAGCTTACGAAATAAAAAGTTCCAGTAAGCTAAGGTTTGTTACTGAAGAAAGAAAAACACTGTTTATAAATTTAGCACAGGCAGCCTAAGTGTGCCGTGTTCATAACGCGTACCGTCACGTACAGTGACGTCCCCGGGCCTTCACGCTCTCTCACTGCTCACTCGCTCAAGAGTAACTCCCGGTCCTGCAAGCGCCATTCACGGCACATGCCCTAGCCCTACAAAGGCGTACCATTTTTTAATCTTTTATACTGTATTTTCACTGTAACTTTTCTGTTAGAGACACAAATACTTGATATTTTGTTACAACTGCCTTCAGTATGAAGTACAGCAACATGCCGCACAGGTTTGGATCCTAGGAGCAACAGGCCACACCGCCCCACCCGGGTGGACAGTGGACCGCACCCTCTAGGTCTGTGTAAGTGCACTCTGACGCCCGCACAATGACAAATTGCCTAACGACGCATTTCTCAGACTATCCCCATCGCTAAGTGGAGCAGGACTGTGTACACGACGTGGCGCTGAACCCCGCAGGCCTGGCGGGCGCGTGGCTCAGGCAGCCCTCGCACCAAGGGGTGAGGCACACTGGGATCCGAGCTACAGCAAACCGGTAAGCAGCGCCGGCTCACGCACGGGAAGAAAGGATGGAGGACCCCTCAGCCACGGTCTTCGGATGGGGGTGTTCAACTACACTGCCAATTTCTGTATGAACTGAGGATAACGAATGTAAATTATTTCTGAGATCAGGAAAAAAAAAATTTAAATTAAAAACCAAAACAAATAAGGTAGCAAAGTATGTAAGAACAAAAATATTAACAGAAAACGTAAGATAATCATGCATCTATAATTACAGCATAAGATACTACGTATCTTTGTATGTATCACAATTATCATAATATAGTAGCTAAAACTTCTTAGTGCTTATGATACATACTGTCCTAAGCCCTTCAGATCATTCATGCATTTAACCCTCATGACAGCCCCATGAGGTTGGTTCCGTTTCTCCCTGCCTCACAGTGACGAGACCAGACACAGGCCACGCCCCTTGCTCAGGGTCACAGCGGCAGGCGGATGGCTGAGCACCTCTGGGATCCCTCCGACCTGTCACAAAAAGGTGAGTCTTTGCTATGAAATTCATCTTCTTTTTAGAAATACACATACTCCTTTTACCTTCCTCTCTCCACACCTGGTCTCTCTCCTTCATTCTTACACGTGCCTGTCCCAAGGTTAAAATCACTTGGAACATGCCAGTGTTTACGGGCCTCTGCCACAGCTCACAGTGGAGGACAGACTTACCATGCACCGACAGCCTCACAGGGACCCCAACTGACCCCACAATGCAGAGAAACCTCAGTCCAGACGGCTCGAAGGACTCCGCTAACTTCTGGGCAGGCACCTGTTGCTGAGCCGCTCACGGCCCCAGGTTAAACATGCCGTCCGTCTGCAGTCGGCACTGGGCCTCGGGCAGCATCCTGGGCTCGGGGTGTTCACTAGAGGCCAAGAGCAGATCTCTGCATCTGCACTCCCTTCCCCAGGAACAGTTTAGGAGGAAAGGAAGGTGTTTTGTTTGTTTTACTTTTTGATGGAAGATTTACTAGACTCTTTTAAAATACTTTCTAGAGAACCAATCATTTCAGCAAGCTGAAATTTATTTTATTTAGACTGAGACGATTTTATACAGTACTGAGCATACAGAATATAACATAAAATTTACACTTGCTTTTGTTTTCTCTTTAATAAGTAGAGCCTGGCATTCTGCTTTAATTCCATAATTTTACAGATGAAGAGACTACGGTAAAGTGACTTGTCCCGAGGCACGCGGCCACCTGACGGCTGACCCGACCCCCACTCAGCTCTTCAGTCCGGCAGGAGGACCCCACGCCACACCCACCTCACTCATCCGCCAGTACCCAGACAACTCGCTCGAACATGGATTTCGTGAACACTGCTTGAACAGTGTGCTGGGAACTAACAAGCTAAGTACACTGCCTGATTTTTTTTTTCACGTAAATCTAATTTTTGCTTATTACTGCTGTACCAAAAACACCAAACAGAAGTAAACCGATCACTACACATGGCTTGTAGCCTCAGCCTTGGTCAGCAAGCTGAGGGCTGTGTGCGCAGCGAGCAGCTGTCCCTGTGGCTGCCCCGGGCATGGCTCACATCCTGCCCGGTGGAAAGTGCAGGGCTGCTCCTGCCCACACAGCGAGGACACCGATGCCACTGTGAAGGCACCGCCACCCCAGGGCCAGGCACAGGCCCACCCTCGAAGTCAGCAATCTCCTCGAATCTTCACTGACTTCCAAACCCTGGGGGAGAAAAGCCAGTGCTCGGCGAGGCACAGCATCGGAGCCAGCGCATCTCATGGAGTCGGCCTCTGGACTGAGCACGAGGATGAGCGCGGGGCTGCGGGCCAGGCCTGAGAACAGTGCCCTCAGCAGCGGGGTCGGGCTGGGCGCTCCGGACCTGGCACAAAAGGCGGACCCCACAACAGCTACTCATGTTTCCTCCATTATCCAAAGTTAAAACCCTTAAATATTCAAATTTTCTGATCTATAGATGATCAGAACTATAATACAACAGCACTTTTCACTACAAAATCATCCCTGGATTTTGTAGAAATTATAGCCCTAAGAGAAAGCAAATTCACTCACTCCGGACACACCTCCCGAGCTACGTTCGGTGGGGCCCGTCCCAGGCACGGCTGCAGCAGAAGACGAGTTTCCCAAGTGCCTGGAGCCTGCTGGCCAGCAGGAGACGACGACCAGTGGGGGACCATGGGGAGGGGCCAGCAGGATGCGCGACAGTGGGAGGGAGTGGCCAGGGACGGGCAGGACTAAACAGGCACCCCCACGAGGCTGAATGTCACCTGTGAGGCCCATGTGCTGAGACACTGCAAGGCGTCACCTGGGGGGAGGCTCATCAGGTGTGCAGGGCAAAGGCATGGGCTAGGCCCCACAGTGGCATCACAGTGTCTACAGCCATGGAAATCTTGCCCAGTGGACAAGACCCTGCCCTGGGGCACCGTGACTATCAGAGGTCGGGCAGCAGGTGGAAGGAACCGGGAAAAGAGACCGGGCCCCAGAGGGTACAGGTTGCCGGAGCAGTGAGAGACGGAGGGAGGGTGGGCACGGAAGCAGAGGAGACAGGAGAGAGGTGGGACGCTGCTCTGAGGGCAGGAGTGGGAGGTGAACGGCCAGGGTCCCCTGCCTCTGGAAACGCGAGGCCATCTCCTTGGCACGGCAGTTTCAAGAGCAATACAGTTGGAGGTGGCTCTTTTTTTTATTTTTAACCTACCAAATTTGTATGTTTGGGGTTTTCTACTCAGAAGATATCAAGGAACCCACACGACAGCCAGAACGGATATAAGTCACCTCATACCCCTCCTCTGCTCAAACCCCAAAGAGCATCTCATCTCATTCAGACACAAATCCCCAAGTCCTTACCAGAGCTGCCCGAGGCCCCTCAGCCCCCTCGGCCCCCTGCTCTGGCCACACACACCCCACCACGCTCTTGCCTCGAGTCCCCTCACACTGCAGGAGGACCCGGCCCTGGCCTCAACAGGCCACTTTCTGAGAGGGGCCCTTTGTCACTCCCCGGCCACTCCCTGCCCCATTTCCCACGGCTACTGTGCTTCCTGGCCTTTAGGACCCAGCACAGTTGTATTTATGCCTCACTGAAAATATGTTTTCAACGAGAGCAAGAATTTTATTTCATACTATATCCCTTGAATCCGGTGAAGTGTCTGCCACACAGTGGAAGCAAAACACCTGTTGAACTAATAATGCCACCAGTGAATCATCAGACCAGAAACGTCAAGAGCTGTTTGGAAGAGGAAAGGAAATGCACCTACGTGTGGCCCATGGTGGTGACACCCAGCTTGAAACACAGTTATTTCCAAACCCTGAACGTGTCTGCGCGGGCGAGTGCACCCAACGCACCGCATGCCGCTGTTTCAGGCCCTCCCGACACAGGTGAACTCACAGCATTCGCAGTTTGTGGAAACTGAGATCGTCCTGATCCAGCCACGGCCCTTTGTCGTACTTGAGATACTCGATATCCTCCACCACCTGAGACAGAGAAAAATTCCAATTTAAATAGAGAACCTCATTTCAGAAATTTAAGGGAGGTAACACTTTAGTACATTTACATTACTGTAATACGCTACAAATGTTTGCAAGAAAAGTCACACCACGGAAGTCAAAAGGAACAGTAAGGTGGATGGACGACCTGTAGTGGAATGGGGACCCCAGTGTTGTGGGATGTCCCTACAGCCTCGCCTCGCTAGCACCCCCGGACTACGGGGTGATACAGAAACGACCTCGCAGGCCGGGAGAACAGGGCAGACAACGAAAGAATCGAGACTAGAGGGGAAAACCGGTGTTCGTGACTGAATATTCACTGCTTCCCAAGTGCCTTCAATCCGGAAGGCAAGACCTAGCCACTCAAAGTGACGAGGGAACAAGAACATAAACACTTCCTAGGGAGATCCAGTAACCCAAGGCTCCCAGCCCCATGGCCTACTGTCTACACAGCCCAGACATCCAGAGGGGGGACCTTTTCATAAGCATTTTCTCTGCAAAACATGCTAAACTCGGGGACTCTCTCTAGTTTCAAGAATTTGAGTATATTCTATAACGAACTCAAATAACATAGTGTTAGGGACAAAATACATTATTCTTCTAAGACACATGCCATCTAAACACTCTGTCAAAGGTATAAAAATAATCCTAAAACAAGCAAATGAGCATCCCGGAAACAGAAGTTTGGGAAGAAAACAAATGTAGTTTAATCAGTCCAAATAGAATGAACCAAGGTCTCCAGAGAACTCTTACAGCGGGCAGAACCAGGACCGGGGCCGGAAAGCAGTTTCCACCTGAAAGGAGAATGCTGTTCTCTTGTCAAAAAAAGAAACTCACGCGGATAACTCTCCTCTCATCCTCCTGCTGAGCAGGTGAGGTGTGTTTGTTACAAGTGGTCACCTCTGCAAGGCTGTATCTGCTAAGAGGGCACAACCTACACCTCAGTCCCAGATCCCAAAACTTGTGTTTTCTTCTAGAATTGTTAGACCTTGTTGTTTTCTTTTAGTAGTTTAATGCTTAATATATAAAATAAAATTTAAAAACTTGTTTATTAACAAACGGATGTTCAGCTCCCTCAGTACCATTTAAGAAATAATCCATTTTCTTCTACTTCATTTTTTAAATTATCCTTTAAGGAACTGACTTTACCAAACTAAAGACACAAACACATACACACATCTGTTTCTGGATTCTGTTTTGTTCCATTAAGCTATTTATTAATTCTTGCGTTGACACCACAGTGCTTTCATCACTATAATTTTACAGTTTGCTTTTTGTATTTGAGACGGCAAATGTCCCTGCATTGTCCACTTTCAATGTTTTTTTTGGGGGGGAGGGCTACTACTCATCAAATCCCCTGGAACTCTTCTGAGATCGACTGGACCTTCACAAATGCACTCACTAGTTTAGGGAAAGCTGTCGTCTTTACAAGACTAAATCTTTCCCATTGACTAATCCAACTTTCAATTTTACCATCTGTTTAATAAACAAAAACAATGGAGCAGATGAGCCAAGGTTCGTTGCATTTTCTCATCCATCATTTTAAGATCATAAAATCTGAATTATTCAAAGGAAAATCAAAACCTCCTGGCTGGGTCGGTACTGCTTTCAGGCTATAAAATACTGACGCATTTCTTAAGACCAGTGAGAATCGAACTGACAGTGTAACGTGCCAGAACTTCACACAGGAATCACGATCACGAACTTTCAAACGTATTTCGTACCTTTGATGCGTCTCGAGCTTCCCGCGGGGTGTATATCAACACCTCACACTTCTCGCTGAAAGGAAAACAAGACGTAACTCAATGTGAACTTTTCTAAGCTGCAGTTAATGTACAAATGAACACACACCACTGACGCCTCCTGCCACGAACACTCAAGCTTCATGTTCTTTAAACCGGGTGCTGCGGGCACGTGGGCGCTGGCTGAGGACGTGTTGGAAGAGGCAGAGGGTGCAGACGTGCCTGTGTCCTGACAGTGACAACAGCAGGTATGCCCCTGGCTCCCCTTCTCCCTGACTACGCTGGTCCCTGGCCCAAGGGTGTGACCACAGCCACCACAGTCTACAGGGGACAAGGTGCACGGGTCCCTCGGCTGCTCCACATCCATCTGCCACCACAGGAAAGGACAGAGCAGCCAGGGCCCACCCTAGACATAGGCGCAGAGAGCAACAAACACAGCAACGTGGGACCCGGGTTAACTGAGCTGCGGGGAGTCAGGAATCTAGGAGACAAATGAACCCTCAAAACAACCTGTTTCAACCAAACTATGCAATAGGGTAGCAGCAACTGAGTTCCTTTAGTACTAAGTCTGGATACAGAAAAATCATCACCAGGTCCCAGAAGGAAGGGAGCAGCAGCCCACCGCCTGCAGCCCTCGCCCATTCCCTCCATGTTCACACTGGCCGTTGAGAGACCGGGTCGTCCGGCCAGGAGATGACGGAAAACCAGCAGGCTTCTAAGTCCACACCTTGTCAAAGGGAGGCGCTGCCTCTGCCCTCACCTCCAGACCAGGGGAGCCTGTGGGCCCCTACCCTAGCCAGAGGGCTACCAGGCAGACCAGAGCAGCAGGCCTGCTAGAATGCCCGTCACAGCAGAGATGCTGGAACCCCCATCGGCAAGAGGGACAGAAGAATGTCAAGAAGGGACTAGTTTCCCTTGTATCATCGCATGGCATAAACAAGGGGCACCTCCGCATTTAGGTATCTTTACCCAGATGTAAGTGTGTGGAGCAAATAAATACTCCAGGAACTTACAAGCTTTTTATTCTCAGACTGAAATCTACGTATAACCCCTACTGTATCAAACTTCACCAACTCTGCTGCCCATCTTCAACAGACCACTGGCTTAATTAAATGAGTTAGTATAAAGTACTTATATGGTATTAAGTGTCATTATTACTGATATAATTAATTCCAAAGTGCAGGAAAAATGAAGTTGTTAAGCCTGTAATCACTGTACAGCACACCTGTTCTCTATAAGCCGACAGCACGTGACTCACAGGGTCATCCAGTCGGACAATATCTTCTCAGGGCAACCAGATCACTGCCCTTCCCCTGTCACTAACATCAACGTGAGGGCTCAAAAACCACGAGCACGATGACTGGTAACTCCACAGAGTTGGGAAAATAACTCGCTGCACTTGCCATGAAGGTTGGGAAGTCAAAGGTCACTCTAATTGAAGGACTTTCTGCTTCTCCCCTCACCTGTCTGGAGCTACCTATTGCTGCTACGCAGAGAGAGGTGCAGTGTGACAAAGTGGAGTCACCTTCCTCTGCAGGCCACACAGGTGGACGCTAAACCCAAGTATGCAGGAGACAAGGCTCCCGACCTCCCTGATGATCGAGGGAGTGAATGGGGCTGGCACAGAAACAACAGGACATTTTCTCACACAGGAGTATGAAGGTCACAGACTATTGGACATTCTTGACACACCTGTCACAAGCATGGGCATGAGAGATCTGGAAACTACGTGACAGGTACTTCCAACACACAGAACTGAACAGACATGAACTGACCCCACAGGTGATACAGACAGAACGAGACCTCGGCCTGCTGAGAGCAACCTGGTGGGCCAGTTTCACCACCGGACATTCCCACCTCCTCTGTGCCCCAGTCCAACAGTGCCCACGGCGGGCAAAGCACTGCGCGCATGCCTCAGCAACAGGAAAACAAAACCCGCCTCTGCCCGGGCACGCCGGCCTCTCGTCCCCACTAACTCGTGAGGGGAGGACAAAGGCACGAAGGCCATAGCGCAGGGTGAGCCGTCTGGGGGACGAGCCTGTTCCTACAGATCACGGGGCCAAGGACAGCCACCAACGCGTGCTCGTCACTGCTGCGCCCACGATGATGCGCCAACACTCCCAGAGCCTGCCTGCTCCCCACCTGTCTTAGAACCACCTGAAACAACAGACGTTTACAAAACTCGCTAAGTGCCAGGCTGGTCACGCAGGGCCCCCCTGCCTATCTCTGAAGTCTCAGAGGAGAAGTTTCTTTCTCCGACAGGCCAACCCTCCTGTCTCGGGCACGACTGCATCTCGGCTAACATGGGCGCTGACGGCCAGCTGTCTGAGCTGACTCGAGATGTGCTGAACAAAGGAATGGCCAAACGTCTGTTCAACTGAGCAACAGCTCACGCTTATTTATGATGCACTCATAATCAAGGGAATGAGGATAAAAACATGTACTCCTAGGATCTGCATGATAAATACTAACAAAACCAGAAAATATACATTTCTATGACAGCTCGTTGTGGCCCTTAAAATCCCACCATACAAATATTTCGGGCAAGGCTGCAATGTTCTGTATGTGTTCATAAACAGCATACACAAAAGCAGCAAAGCGTCCCCACCTACCACCAGGTGCACAGGAGAAACTGCTCAGGTGAAGACGAGACGTGCAGACCTTCACCAATGACAGCCTTCATCCTGCTGAGCAAATCTGCTGTTTCAAACACTGGTATGAAAGCTAAATATTTCTCCTCACTCAATTTTGATTTCATTATTTGCTTATGTTCTAACAATGTCACTGTCTGAGGTTGCTCATTATAAATAAATAGGATTTAACTAAATGATGGTTGGAATAAACAAGCTCAGGAAACCTAAAATTGTTTCTTTGAGAAAATACCTTCTGAATTCTAAAACACAAATGACTTGTAAACTTTAGCTTACAACTTATTTGTTATAGGTTTCCTGAAATTCTGTGTAAAGTAGTTTTACGGTGAATTTCTGAGAGAAAACCTTAAGATCTGAGTCTATCACAAAGCTGTAGTGTGATCTTGAACTATAACTTAAAACGTATAAAGCACAATGCATGGAGTACTTCTGGTCCTTGTTCTTCTAAAGGTGACAAATGACCCTCAGTTCAAGCCGCTCCCATAAATCGGTACAGCTTGAGCTGCCGGAGAGAATTCACTTTAACAAGGAACAGGGACTCTATCTTCGAAGACAAGAGCTGAAACCACAGCAATACCAAGCAGTGAGAAAAAAATGCTTGAGGCTTGATCAATCTACGGGGGCTGCACAGTAAAAGCAAATCTCACCTGCATGAAGCTGCAACCAGGCATTATTTTTCTGATATGGTAGCTAAAAGTTCCATTTGAGAATTTATGAGAAAGCTCTTCCTCAATGATGCTTCTGAAGCAAGATGCCCAAGAGGAATTTTTGAAACTGAACTTCTAAGGTCAGCTACGTTTGTTTATACTATTTATTCACATAGCTCTACGTAGTCCCCCCTTGGCAAAGATTTGTAAAACTGCTTTGCTCTTCACTTCTGGTCTTGGAAATAGGGCAGTACAACAGGTTGAAAGGAACCTGGAGTTTACCCTGTCTTTTCTACCACCTGAGAAAGAAAAGCTTATCACAAGCAGGCAGAGATTATACAGCCATCAACACTTATGGCTTAAAAAGAAAAGAAAGAAAGGAAAAAAAACCTTTTCAATTGAAAAACAAAAATTTTCTTCCAAAATTACTATACCTTACGTGGTTTTTATTCACAACGTTATAGTTACTTTGAAATTTTAAACAAGAGCATGAGATTTTTAGGTATCAAAAAACGCTTAAGTTTTTAAAAAGCATGAGAAATACTACTAAAAACCTTCAATAAAAGCATTACTCAAAGAATCTGCGTTTAACTGGACTTGAGTGACAGTGGCAAATGGCATTCCTTACACACAAACACAACGAATAAGCCCGGGGCCACAGAGTGACAAGCCACAGAGTGGGTGAAAACACTCTCTCTGTGCTGTCCATGGAGAACGGAACAGAAACGGAGGGAGGAAGGACAATGGTCTGGTGGCAGTTACTCCACCCAACCCACTGCTCTCACTGACGCCAGTCACCAGGGTCCACACAACCGTTTACCCTTCACAAACCTCTGCGAACGCACCCAGCACATCCCAGCAGCCTTTCCAGGTAAACACGAAGGCTTACTTGCCACCTGAAGTAAAAGTACTCCAAAACTTTAAAAACCTACACAAAAAGTCTATACGAAACTTTAAAAATCTATACAAAGCAGAAGTAGTACCGACAAAATAAGCAAACCAAAAAAACCCACAAAAAACAAGCTGAAATGTCTCCTGTGGTTCTTGTTTATAAACATCAGGTGACAACACCCCGGACAACATCCACCGTGCTGAGGAAGAGAGAAAACTCCCCGGCTTTTGGGACGAAGCAACTATTGGCAAAGAAGCTTCAGTCCAAAAACCAGCGTGGCTCACCTCATCTCAGGGAGGAAGGTTTTCTTGTAGGCGTTCTCGATGTCCTGAAGATAGGCAGAGGTGACCTTCATTTCGTGCGGCTAAACAAAAGCAGAAACATCAAACTGGGAAACACTTAGACTTCGTTTTCTCTTACCTGTGCAAGTGTAAAAGGTATCGACACTCAGTGAGTACCATTTCCTCCAATAACTTGTGCTGGGCCTTGTAGGGACTCTGGGGTGACAGGAAAGGCCTCAACATCAGTTGGAGTCATTCTCATTCTACCACAGTGGACACCTGAGTCTGCCCAGGTGTGCCCATGGCGTGACCGTCCTCCGTGGGCTCTGAGACGCATACTTAGAACAGGGCAACGCAGCAGCCCCTGCTGCAGATGGCCCGTCTTCCCTGTCCCTTCGTGCCCGAGTGCAGGCACTGAGAGACCACAGCAAAGGAGGGCGGCCTCTGCCATCTGTCCTCAGCTCCCTCCTGCCACCTCGCCCTCTCCGCCCTGTGTGTCTCCCGTGTCCCCACCTTCCTCTCCTCCTCCTCCTCCACTCTCCCATCCCCCACCCCCTTCCGCTTTCTCCGCCCTCACCTCCCTCATCCTACGAAGTGTGCTAAGCCCATTTCAGAAATTTAAAAATCCAATTGAGTAGCACGTTTCAATATCTAAAACTCCCTATAGTTCAACACCAATATTATCCTCTCACCCTGCTTTCCTTTCTCCATGGCATTCACCTCTATTGATACATTCCTTATTTACTACGGGTCCCCATTAGAACAGCTCTGGAGCGAGGCCCCCGGCCACCCTGCTCAACGACGGCCCCAGCACCACCAGAGCAAGCAGCACAGTGAGTGCCCAGTGACCACTTGTGGGAGGGAGGGAGGGAGGAAGAAACGGTTAGGCCTACTGTTCTGACTCATAAGACAATGGAAATATTCCAAAACTCCATTATGGTGACTGTTGAAAAAACCTGGTAAATTTACTAAAAATCATTGAGCTGTACCTTAAAATGGGTGAATTTCATGCAGTATAAATGATACCTCACTAAAGCCGTTCAAGAAAAAAAAACAACCAATCTTTCCCAGAGCGTCTGCTGAGTGCCTGTAATGCCAGCGGTGAGACCAGGCACAGAAATGCAACCCGGGCATCTCTGCATCTTCACCCCGGTCAGAAAAGGGGATGTTTTCCCTCAGGAAAATACTGAAATGGGGAGTGTTATTTTTGATAAGGACCTGGCATCAGGGCAGAGACGGTCTTTGTCAAGCTCTGTATCCTCCGAGTACCTGGAGCAGGTGCCTCACCTGTGTGAGGTGCTTGGTATCAGTGGAGGGAATGAAATCGGCAAAATAATAAATGAGAAACGTGATCTGAAATCTCAACATTACCTCTGTTCCAAGTAATATAAGACTAAATGTAGACTGATTATAAAAGGAACTACAGTCTGTGTATTAAAAACACAAGCATCTCAGATATTTGACTTGTGAATACTAGATAAAACCTTTAGTTACTGATAACTTTGCCTGTTTTCTCAGAGTTTGGAAATGTTTTGGGGATGTTCCCACCAGCTATTACCAAAGGCTACAACAGAATCATAGACTACATTGAAAAATCAAAACAAGAAAACATACTTATTATTGCTATAATGAATCTTTTTAAAAATGTGGGCATTTCAGCTGGTGACAATATGCATCTAAGACTTTTCTTGGAAAAATAGAAAAGTTGACAGCTCTATTTTGGACCTCAGAATGTTTCTGAAATATATTGTTGTCCCAGATAACAAAAGAATTCTGAACGTATGCCTTCATTTTTCTCAATGTCAGTGTAATAAGCAAAGGCATCCAAAATTATTTCATTGAGAAACCATGAAATATTTTTAACTTGCAGTTCCCTCCTCTTGCCACTGGATGGCACGTTTCTGCCAGTCTAAATTACAGACATACTTAAGAGCAAACTCTCGATATATGAAAGGTACAGAGTAGCAATACACAGGGACAGACAGACGTCTCCCCGTTTACTGAAAGAGAGAGAGGAGGAGAGTTGGTCTCTTGCAATCTTTCAGTAGCAGCAAAGGATAAATGGAGCTTTTTTTTTTTGCCCTGAGAGAACCTCCCGTTCAGAGAGGTGTCTAGGGAACACGGACGAGCACTGCAGCCCTGAGCATGGGCACTGAACGATGACCAAACGGGCACCCTGCCTTTCATCGCAGTGTCAAACAGGAGATCGTATTTTCTTCCAGTAAAAAATGCCGCAGCCATAAAGAAGCACGAGCCACAGGGCCAAGATGGTCTTTGTTGATCTCTATATCGTCCATCACACCTATGGGGCCACAGGGTGACCTCAGAAGGCAGAGTTCTCGGCCACCTAATTACGACTCAACCAAAACTAAAAGAATAAATGGATGTATGTGGAGGTCACTGCTCTACTATTCCAGAATTGCTAAGTAGGAAAAAGGGGAAAAGGCACAATTAGAGTCACACAGGTGGGATATTAGAAATTGCTTTCAATTTGTAGGAAAATGACAGGACACGAAAACCCCATTAGAGAACAAAAAGGCAGAAGAAGGTCAGGGGCCTTCCCCATCCTCATGAGAACAGCTGAGGGGACTCCGGGACAGGGTGGGGCCGGGGGGCACTGGCGGGCGGCAGCTCCTCACAGGGGCAGTGCCAGGCCCAGCCCTGGGCCACCCCCCTGCAGACGTCCCCTCTCTGCAGGACCCACTGCGCATCACCCTCCCGGCGAGGACCATCAGGAATCCGTGTCCCACTACAGACAGGACTTCCAAGTGCTGCCCCACATTATTATAAAAATCACGGGACCGATAAAAAGATGCTTGGCCTTCGATTTAAATCTGACTTACATCTCCTTTCTTCTGAATCCGACTCTGGATCTCTGGAACAGGCACGTCGATGTAGATCACCACGTGGGGAGGCAGGTACTCGCAGATGGTAACGTTCTTCACCTCCTTGTAATGGTCCACACCTGGCACACACAACAAAGAGGCACAGCCTGTCATGGCACAGCCTGTCACCCCACAGTCCCCATACAGGCTTCTAAAAGGTACATGAAATCCTCAGAGCCATGCATCAATCTGCAAGTCACACAGTGGTCACAGCTCTGACCGCTGACCACGCGCATGGCATGTGACTGTGTTTCCGGTGCTGGGGGCGTTTGCACACGGCACCTGTGCGGTCTGGTCTCGGCTGCCACCACCACTCCAGGGCTTTCTCAAGACAAGTGTGTCCCCTGGCAGTGCTGAGCCCCCAACTGTCCCCTCAGGACTTCGGCACAGACATTCAACTGCCTGCAGCGTCACCTGCGGCCTGGATCAGGGGCACCTCACACTCGAGATGCCCAAGCGCGAAGCCCCTCGCAGTCTGGTGCCCTGTGCATCCTTCCTCCCAGGTGGCCACCAGCCAGGGCAGGCCCACCGCTGCTCTCCCCCGTACCCCACAAGGCCGCCCGCCCAGGCGATGCCCTCTGCCCAGTGAAGCCCCCGTTGGCACAGCGTCCCACCCCAACTTCCTCCCGACTGGGCTCCTGCCCCTTGTATCTCACCTCACCAAACACACCCTTCAGATGAAAGCCTGTGATTATTTTTAACTCAACTCTAACCACACCCCTGCCATGCTTTAAATCCTCCCATGCTTCGTCAGTACTTTCGGGACAAAATCCACATGTCCTAGCCGAGGGCGAGCCCCTCCTCGTGCAGCCCCTTCCTGCCCCTCCAGCACTGCTCTCCGTGGCACCTGGCCCTCCCTGTGCGACCCTGGCAGCCTGCTGCCACCGCAAGCCCTCCAACATCCCCGCACCTCCCTTGCCCAAAGGCCACTCACCATGAAAGCTGTCCCTGACAGCACTCCCATCTCCCAGCCAATCAGACATTTCTCCTGTGTGCTTCCGTAACACCTGTTAGTAACACTGAGGTGCTTTAAGTACACTACATTACATCTACATTGGCTTGATGGCCTTCCCCCGACACCCAGGACCGTGGGAGCCTTGTCTTGCATGTCTCATGTTCCCAGCACCTCAGGCACGGCACGGCACACGGCAGGCACTCCCGAAACGCGTGCTGACCTCAACTGCTGCTCGGCCACGTCCGGCGAGCGTGTGCCCCTTGGTCATAAGCAAGGCTCTGACTGATGGCTCTTTCCAGCTACAAGCATGTGGTGGACTATCCCTAAACACCGGACACGTACGCAGACCAAGAAAGAGCGAACACCTCATGCTCAGGATCAGCGCTTGCCCACTCGGCTTGCTTTCGTCTCCCTGTTCATTAACGGACAGCGCCTGCTCCGACCTCCCAGACTGCAGCTGACCGCTGGCTCCCACCACCAGCACGATGACAACGTCGCCAGTCAGACTGACCACAGGCCTGCTCGAAACACTGCCCCGACACGCCCTAGTTACAGACACTCCAACCGCCTGTGGCTCCTCAACGTCAGCCTGCTTCTAGCCAGGTTTTCATTCCTTGCCATTTGCCACTGGCCAGACCTTAGATTCCCCAACACAATGCCACCGTCCCTAAAACCTGAGAACAGTGACGAGTCAGAGAAAAGAAAGGGCTCTGATACCGATGACATCGCAATCAAGCATGGACAGGCACAGGGAAGATAAGACATCCCAGTTGCAAACTGGGGCATTCGGCACAACTGCATCTGCAGGTCAAGGGAAGCTCAGGTCCTGACGGGCGACCCAAGCGCCGGGTGCTCTCGGGGAGCCGTGAGGGCCAAGGGCCAAGCTGTGCATGCGCGAGTGTCCAGGGCCCCGCTCCGCTCGCACGGGGAGACGTGACAGGACAGGAAACACTTGTTCAGGATAAAAAGAAGGTGGAGGAACCTGTCAGACCCCTTTCCCCTTTTTCCTGCGGAAATTCCCTAGTAATGGCGTTTATCCATCTTTGTAACGGACATTCATCAACACGCTGACCGCAAGGCAAGTCTGTCGCGGCCTCTGCGAGGGCACACGGCACCCACGCACGCTCGTCTGCGCCCCCGACTCACACTGCTTTCGGATGTATCCCTGGTTGTACATGGCCTCCAGGAAAACAAAGTCACTGAAGATGGAGCGCTCCAGCACCACCCCTTGTCCTGTTCAAAAACAGGTAAACAGAAGGTAAGAATCAGGTAACAAAGCACTGTACACTAGCAGTGTCATTTTGAAAACAGAAAAAAAGTCATTTACAATTCCATTTCCATACCAAATATGTTCAAAGGAACACACATATCTGTAACTGGAAACCATTTTCAAAACCATAGCAATTTTTTTGGTTTTCAGCAATAGAACGTGTTTCACTCAGTCAGCTGTAAGAAAAGCATCCAGTTAATACAAAAACTGCTTCTCTTTCAAACAATCTGTCCCACCCGCGGTGCCCACCGCAGTCCTGCTCCAGCCTGACCACTCCGGCCAGGTCTGCTGAGGCCGGCACTCCCCCAACCTCGCCCCACCCACGCCCGGCCTCACCGGCATGCGACCATCACTGCAGCCCCTGCGACGCTTGCGCAGCTCAGGGCACAGGCCCCCAGCTTCCTGGCCCATCTCCCTGCAGTCAGTCCCGCTGTGTCCGGGCAGAGGCCTCTCCACACCTTCCCCCCGCAGAGAACGGGCCCCGGCACCCCCACTCACTCAGGACCTGACGTACTTGTTTCCAGGATGAGTCTCTGTCCCCCACTAAAATATAAGCTTCCCGCCCTGTGGCATCCCTAGCTCCAAGCATGGGCTTGGCACGCAGCAGGCACGCACCAAATATTTAATAAATAGGTTAATATAGTACGAAAGGAAACAAGTTTTTATTTAATAAGTAAAACGTTTGTTTTTGAATCTAAGAAATGGCCAGGAGATAGGGCTGAAGCGTGCTTCAGGAAGAACCTGGAGAAGCCCGATGTCAGCGTGAAGTCCAAGCTCTGTGTCAGTTCCTGTGAGTTGGGTCCTGGTGAGGAACCTCAGAAGGCAGATGGCACACCACACTTTTTTCTTATGAGTAACACTAACCAAAATCAGGGCTTACAGTCATATAAGAAAAAAGAATCACTAATAAAATGATGAAAAAGCAAGAAAATAACCAGACCCTCAGAAACGGTTTGGATGAGGGCATTACCATGCGTTTCGTGGATGTACACTGTGTATGTGAGAGCCTAAAGGAGCGCAAGGCAGTGGCTCCCCAGCAGCTTTGGGAACCAGCCTCATCGGTTATCCAGGGTGTGGTTAAAAATACACTTCTTACAGCTCGGACCCAACGAAGCCAACTCTCTAGTGCAGCTGAGCTTCTGCACGTAAATAAGCTCATCTGGAGCACTGACCATCTACCCGTGTGGCCACCCTGCTGTGCAGAGTAGACACAAGGCCCATGGTAATCACCCAGTCGCCCTCTCTCCTGCACACGTACATGCCATGTGCTTCTACCTGGGAATTCAGAACCGCCACGGCATGGTAGCTTTGACCGACAATCGGCAGTGTATCTCTTGTCCAATTCTCAGGGTGTTTTGGGACCGGGCCCAAGTTTAACACAAGCTGCTGTCTCCCAGGACAGTGAATCAGCCCCTGGCCGGATCTGCCCTCATTCTGCACATGCACAACCTACGTCCCTGTCCCATCTGCCCACCCTCCCTTCATCTCCAACTTCGTTTCCTGATCCCTGTTGCCCATCTCCCAGTCTCGGGACCTTGCCTCACTTAACACACAGCCCTCGCCCATTTCTTCCCTGCTTTGGATAACACAGACCCCCTTGGTGCACAAGCCAGTTATACCTTGTGTGCCCCGCCTCCCCCTACTTATGCCATCTCCCCAAGGTTTAACTTCTACTATGTGACCTTATGAATTCCAGCCCATCCCTGGGCCCTCCAAGACAACCCTATTTTGTTGTCATCCACATTTCCATATGACACACACTCCATCTTCACAAGTGTGATTCCACTTCCTCCTGGTGGCTTACATGATCTCTCTTTCCTCCATCATTTTGACACGTTTCATTTATGTGCTTAAAGCACTGGCAGGAAAAGTCCACACAATCCATAAATCTCACTCGAGTACACAACAGTAAAATAACATTAAGTTAACTTTATTCTGACGCAACAACAACACGGATCTCAGGGAACTTATAATCTCATTGAAAAAACAGAACTTACCTCATTAAATACCCCTAAAGAAAAGCTATACTTAGTGACAATTTACAACGGTTGAATTCTAGAACAGAGTTCAAGTACAGAACATGGCCAGCAGCTACGTGACTGACGATACTCCACCTGTGCTTAGCAAGTGTTCCAAGGCGTCCGCGTACTGTAGGAGGCGACTGGCATACAGCCAGGACTGCAGGCGGTAACTGTTGCCATCGTTACTTGTCGGATCATCATAGAATTTCTCCAAACTACAGTTGCCACTGAACTCTACGTCGAGGGGCTTTCCATCTCCTGTAGTGCTGTCTGCATAGTGTATCCCTGCTTCAGGGAAATGCTTTAAGCCTGAGAAGAGAAATGACTGGCTGAGGCCTCGTGCGGACCACTCCCTCCCGTCAGCGAGCAGCATGGACTGACCAAGACACACGGCCCATCTGAATTTCATCACCAGGGATGGTCCCTGAATCCTTGAGGAAAGCTACCCTCGCATCTGTGCTTCATGGCGTATAAAGGGAACACCCAAGATACCAAAGACAACATGCCTGAGCACGTGTGTGAGACATGTATGTGAGCTAAAGCACTGCACTGTGCACTGAATTCCTGCTAAAAGGATGGCTTCCCATGACCACAGGAGCTCCTCTATGTAAGTGGGCAGCTTACAGTGGACAAACATCTGCACAAGTAGTCGAGAAACAGGGCTCTAATCGTGGATTTGCCACTGCCCAGCTGTGCCATCAGCTTATCTTACTGAGTTTACCCATCTGAAAATGAGCGCAATAGTAGGAGCTCTGTCAGTCTCAAGAAGCTGTAGCAAAGATCAAACACGACAGTTCATTGGAAGTGTCCTGCTTACACTATCGAGATAAAATTCCGATTTAAATTGACAACTAGCATAGATTTTTTTTAAAGATTTTCCAAATCTGAAAGATTAAAAGCAGCTTTTTCAATAAGCAAAAATGTAAAATACCTACCTCAGGCTCGATTCTACCTGGTCAATATTAAAGTCAAGTCAAAGTGAGATAAGCAACCATATATCTGAGGAAAAGACGCCATTCTGCAGAACATAAATTCATACCTAGTTGCTCCGCTATTTCTTTTGCAAGCTTGCCTTTTCCAGAACATATGTTGCCATCTACGGTTATCACCTTGCTATATTCTGTCAGTTTTTTGGTGGTGGTTTCACCGAGCGTGAACGCCAAGGGTCCGTACCGCAGCTTGCCCTGCACGCTGGTATGAATTCTCCCCTAAAACACACAACACGCAACAGCACAACGTGACCACTCCGGTCACTACAGGCATTAGTAACTATTAGGCAAAAATGCCAAAAGGTCCTTGGTAATACAAATGTCAACATCTACATCCTCATTACCTATATTAATTTGTTTAATTATCTGTTCTCCCGCCCCCCAGCCACACACGCTCCACAAGGACTCCCGCCCGCGCCCTCCGCCCCTCACCACGCGCTGGGCGCCGGTCACCAGGACCCGCGCGGACGTGGACGCCGCGGCCACCCGCAGGAGCCTCAAGGCCATAGCTGCACGGTCGGCTCCGGCTCAAGGACCCGAGCGGAAGAGGTCGCGGCGGGGTCCTCTCCTACTGCCGGCGCGCCGCCGTGACGTCACGGCCGGGTGCCCGCGGCGCCTGTCGGGAGCCTTCCCAGCGGCGCGGGCCGCCGGGGAGAGCGAGCTTCCCGCCCGGGTGCTGCGGGCCGCCGGGGGCTGCGTGAGGGCCGTGGCGCGGGGCGGGTCCTGAGTCGGTGCGGGTGCGGGTCAGAGCCTGGCCCGGGGCTCGGAGCTGCGCCGCCACTCGCCCCAGGGCTGGGGCCGCCTCCCCCAAACTCCGCAGGCGGGTGTGGACGTCGGGTCGCCTCAGAGAGAAGCTTCCAGCTCCGGGACCGGCCGGGCTGGGGAGGGACCCGGGCCGGGAGCCGGAGGGATGGGAGTGGGGACGAGGGGAGG
>VBSM01003186.1:6737759-6758352 GCA_008086735.1 Cheirogaleus medius
GCCTGATTTGATTTTTGATAAAAGTGCCCAGATAGTTTGATGGAGAAAAATTGTCTTTTCAACAAATGATCCTGAAACAATGGAAATAAAAATAAATTAAGTTAGCTATGTGTGGGGCAGGAGGGAAACTATTACTCTTTGACCAAGTGTCATACTGCTGTAGATTTTTCCTATTGGCATGTTCCTTTTGATACTTTATAAGCTATAGTTTGCTTACTAAAATAAGCCCATTTTAAGTGTAAAGTTTTATGCACTTTGTGAATGTATACAATTATTAACGTTACCACAATCAAGACGGACCATTCAGCTATCCCCAAAGGTTCATTTATGTCCATCTGCAGAAAATGATCTCCACCCGCTGTCTCGAAACTACCGATCTGCTTTCGGTCACTACAGCTAAGATTTGCCTTTTCCAGAGTTTTATGGAAATGGCTGCTTTTGCCCAACACGTTTCTGAGATCTGTCCGTCCGTATCGTTGTGTGCGTAAGGAATCTGTTCCTTTTGTTGCCGAATAGCATCCTGTCACATGGATACACCACACACTTTTATCTATCTGCCTGTTGGTCGGTGCTTGGGTTGTTTCGATATAAATCTTGTGTAGCTATGCTAATGTCAGACGGTCTACCTTACAGCAAGAAGCAATTCAAGAAACAAAGAAGGAAATGTTATAGTGACAAAGGCAGGTTTGTGTGCCGTCCAACCCGGGCAGGTTTTCCTGCAGCCCTTTATGTGCTCTGGGTTTCTTAGCAGCGATGCAAACCCACTCCGTACGCAGTATCCACCTGCACCTCTCAGCTCCATCTACTGATGAAACTGCTGATCAGTAGTTTCATCCATGGCTATTAGCAACAAAGCTGTTACGAATACTTAGGCATGTATCTTTGAGTGTGCAGGGATTTATTTATTCTGTTGGATAGATACATAACGTGAGCAGTTCTAGGTTATACAGAACATGTATTTAGACTATATGAGAAGCTGACACAATGTTTCACAGTCTCAGTACCTTTTAACTTTCCCAACAGCAATGTCTGAGGATTTCAGCTGCGTCCCCACTTAGATTTATTGATGCCATTCTTTTAAACATCAGCTATTCTAGCAAACGTGCAAGGTATTTTATTGTGGTTTTAATTTGCCTTTCTCCAATTACTAATAATGTTGAGTATCTTTTCCTGGGGTTATTGGCCATCCATGTATGTTAGTTAAGAACTGTGAAGAATCTAGATTTCACCTACGTATGAGCTAATAATTAAGTCCACCACACTTCATGGATGCTGGCAGAAGACATGAGCTTCCTGGATCAGAGACAAAGGAGTTTGTTACTCATGACAGAAGAAGGCATGAGCCGCACACTTGCAACAATTCCCCTTGCCTGTTTCCAAGTACCAGAAGGATGGAGCTGAGAGGTGCAGGTGGATACTGCGTACGGAGTGGGTTTGCATCGCTGCTAAGAAACCCAGAGCACATAAAGGGCTGCAGGAAAACCTGCCCAGGTTGGACGGCACACAAACCTGCCTTTGTCATTTTAACATTTCCCTCTTTATTTCTTGAATTGCTTTTTGCTGTAAGGTAGACTGTCTGATATTAGCATAGCTACAGAAGATTTATTGTGGCTAACTGTACATGACGTAGATTTCCCCTACACCTGCTTCCATCTCTTCTGTGTACTTGGATAATGTTTAAGGTATGTCTCTTGTAAGAAGCATATAGGATTTTTATTCAGCCAACCTGATAATCTCAGTCTTTTAAATAGAATATTTAATCTAGCAAAATTTAATGTGGATGATGATATCATTTTGTTGATATCTTTGCCTATTTTTAAAATTTGGTCCATCTTTTATACATCTGTTTATACTTACTTTTATCTACTTTCAATTGAGTTAATTTTTAGTTTTTTAATTTTTCCTTTATTACATTCTTATATATTCTTTAACTTACCAAATTCAGTTACTAGATTTAGTAGTTGGATCACAGATTTCTGAGTATTTTCTATGTAGAAAATTGTGTTATTTGTAAATAAACCATATTTTAATTCTTTTTTTTTTTTGGTCCAATTTCTATGTCTTTTGTTTTTTTCCTTGCCTTATTGCACATCCTGAATCCTTCCACACAATGTTAAATGAAGTAGTGAAAGCAGATATCTTTGCCTTATTCCTGATCTTAGGTGAAAAGCATTCAGTTCAGTTTTTCAACATCATGTGTGATATTAGCTATAAGTTTTTGTCGGTGCCCTTTTCTGGCTTGAGGCAGTTTTCTTCAACTTTTCTATTCCTACTTTCTGAGATATTTACTTTGAACAGATGTTGAATTTTTGCCAAAGATTTTTTTTTTGCATTTATTGAGATAATATGATTTTTCTCTTTTATTTTGTTAATATTGTAAATTACGACAATTAACTTTTGAATGTACTCCAATCTTGAATTCATGGAATAAACCCTTCTTGGTCATGATGGGATATCCTTTTTTATATTGCTGGATTTTTTTTTTTTTTTGCTAATATTTTTAGAGACTTTTGTGTCTACGCTAATGAGGGATCGGTCTGTAGTCATCTTTTCTTGTGATGTCTACTGTGTGTTTTGACAGCAGGGTTTTACTAGCTTCAACCACAAGTTGGATAATAACCCCTTGTCTATTTTCTAGAAGAGTTTCTGTAAGAATGGTGCTATTTTTCATTAAGTCTTTGATAGCAAATTTCAGTGAAACTACATGGTCCTGGGATTTCCTTGGTAAGAAAGTTTTGTTTCCAAATTCTTCTTATTTAATACATATACGGCTTTTCAGGTTTTCTATTGTGCTTTATTTCAGGCTTGATAAGGTGAATTTTTAAAATGTTTGGACTTTTCAACTAAGTTGTCGAATTTATTGGCATACCATTATTACGACTCCAGGCATCTTCAAGAATAGTTGTCACCGACAAAAAGAGTATTTTAATCTTTCCCACGTTTTCTAACTGCCTTAATCAAAGAAACCCATATAACGATCTTTGCCACACCTGGAAATTCCGCTGCGGATGAAAGTCACGTCACTGTCGATCACAGGCCCGGAAGCTAGAAAGTCGACGTGACGTCAGAGGGTAAATAAATCGCAGCTTGAGGTCTTCAGCTCCAACTGGAATAACTGCTCGATGCTTGGAGAAGACTCACTTCGGAGGCGGAGAGAAATATCTGATGGCTTGGAGAAGGCTCTCCCACGAGAAAAGAAAATGTGGTCTACCCTGGGAAAGACGGGAGAGCGATTGTGACAAGACACTGAAGAGCAGGGTGGGCTGGAGGGTCTGTGGCGGGAGGGGCAGGGGGTGCCGGGGCACAGGGCTCTAGGGCTGTTCAGACTCTTTCCAGACCCTGTGTTTGCCCATCCCTTGGCTTTGCTGGTCCAGACGGTCTTTCTCCACCCGGCAGACAACAGTTGCCTACAGTCTCCGTGCTTCACTCTCCTGCCGCACCTCTTCAGGGCGCTGCGAGCTGCCTTCTCGCTACCGGCACTACGACGTCTGGAGGAAGGGCTCTGACGGTCCCACTCTCTCTTAGGTGACCGCTCACAAAACAAAAGTAAGATTCTGAACATGTAGGACGACGGCAGCATCCGCCCAAACCACGCAGGGTCGTGGGGACATTTCCGTGCCGGCAAAAACGTGGATCGGCGCCACGGAATGTCTGGGGTCATCCACCTTCCTTCCTCTAGCTTTCTTTGCGGCCAACTTTCTGAAATAACTCTCTGCTGACTCTGAATGTGCCTTGGATCTCTGTTGGGTTATCGATGCTCAGAAGAAGACGAGATTCTGCTGGAAGAGCTTTCCTCCTCAGCAGTGCGATACGAGCACCAGCCACAAAGGTGACCTCCAGGCTGTCTGCTGAGTCTTTGCGTGCAGAGCTAATTCCAGGATGGAAATTGGTTTGACTGGTTAACTTGTGTCAGGCTGAGAATTCCACGGTCAAGGAGTTTTGGGGAAAGCTTCTGCTTCCCTTGGCCTACCTCTCCCTTCTTCCTGGGAAAAAAGTTAGCAGTCTCAGCCTGAAGAATGGATATTTATTTGAGGAGAAAGATGCTTGTTCCCATCCACCAGAGCTCAGGAAACCACTCAGGAAGGGAGACGGGCTCCGTGAATTCTTGGACAAGCACCGGGAAGCTGAGTCAACAGCACTTTCAAAACAACCTGCCTTTTTAAAGTAAAGTTATAGATTGTAAAATTAGAAGATGCTTTTTTTAAAAAAAATAAAGGCCACTCTGTTATTTAGAGCATTTACTTCATTTACACTTAGTGTAATTAATTGCATGTTTTAAGTCCCCTGAGTTAGTATCTGTTCCTATTCCCTTTTCTCTTTGTTTCTCTTTTACTCTTCTCTTTTGGGTAAACTGTGCATATTTAAAATATTCCATTTTCTATTCCATGTGGGCATTTTAGCTACATTTCTTCCATTTCTGTGGAACATGGAGGAGTGACCCCAGGGATGTCCACGTCTGACCTCCAGAGTCTGCTGGACACGGCAGAGACTCGCAGGTGTGAGAAGGTAAAGACCTGTAGACGAGAAGATTATCCCAGATTATCTTGGTGGGTCCAGTGGATCACACGGTCCTTACAAGGTAGAGGGGGAGCCCGGGGTCAGGGAAGGAGGTGAGCGGGTGGAAGGCAGGATAGATGCAGCAGCCGTGGGCTGAGGAATGTGGGCAGCCTCCCGAGATGGGAAAAGGCTGGGGATTCCCTGGAAACTCCCGGAGAAATGTAGCTCTTTTCATATCTTGATTTTAGCTCCACAAGACTGGCTTTGGACTTTCTGACCTCCAGATTTTTAAGATAATAGATTTATATTGTTTTGGGCCACTAATTTTGTGGTAATTGGTTACAGAAACAATAGGAAACCAACACAGTTTCAGGGGTTATTCTAGAAATTGAAATATGTATCTTTAACATATCATGGTCTGTCTTCAATACTATACTATAAAATGAACTGTATAGGAATGTTACATTGTATAATTTCATTTACTCCCCACCTGAACTTTTGCTCTTATATTTTCTAAAAATGTTCTTTTATGCTTGTCTGTATGTTCACTTTTAGGTCTCCTTTATTCCTTCATTGAAGACTCAGGGTTCTAGCTCATATTGGTTTCTTTCTGCCAGGAGATCTTCCTTTGGAATTTCTCATAGTGCATGCCTAAATGTTCTAAATGATCTCAGTTTCTCTCTGGCTGAGAAGGTCTTTGTTTCTGCATTCACTTTGAGGACTATGTTTGCTGGACATAGAATTCTATGCTGACAGTGTGTTCCCTCCAGTACCTTAAAGGTTTGGTTCCATTGTCTTCTAGCCTCCATTGTGTGCAAGGAAAAGTCAGGTGTCGTTTTAATGTTATTTCAGTGTTAGGTGATATATTTCCCCCACCCCCTCCCACCTCTGGCTGCTTTTAAGATCCAGTCTTTATTTTCATTTTTTTGGAAGTTTGACTTTCTGTGATGTACAGAAGTGTGTGTGTGTTCATTAGTGTGAGGCCTGAGTCCGTCTGGCTGTGGCTGGGCTAGGTATGTCTTTGTGGCAGCTTTGGTTTGATCTATTTCTCACCCACTTCACATGTTTGGAGGGCTGTATCATGACTTTTCCTTCAGCAGTGGTAAGGATCTGAGCACCAGGGAGACTTCAGGGGTCTGACACCTGAGCCACCTCCTTAGCACCCGTGGAGTTCCCCGATGCTTCGGGCCAGAGCGCCGGGATCTCAGCTTCCTGGGGGTGGCTTTGTCTTTCCTCCCCAGTCCAGATACCTGCTTTCTGTGTCAAAAGAGATCTCTTCTGTCCTGTTGGCCTCTACCAAACATCGGAAGGCCCCAGCCCTTCATCCTGTGACTGTCAGGGAAGACTTGGAGGGTTTCTCTTAGTTGTCCTGCCCCACCCTCAGTTATCCAGAAGTAAAAGACAAGACTATTATCTGCTGTGCTTTTTTCACTTTAGCTGCCACACTCTGAGCCTTCTGTGGAAGTGGGTTTCTCTCCGCTCTCCTGCGCCACCCCAAAAACATAATGTGGTAGGGCTTAGAGAGACTGTTTGCCTCAGTGGATAGCTCTCTTAACTCTCATTTTCCCCTGCAAACAGTGGGATTCTACCCTGGCACTAGGTGAAGACATGGTTAAAGTTTTTTGGGTGGGCACAAGCCCACTAGTGTGGGGGGCTCATCCACATCCCACTCTCTCGTGCCGGCACAATGCAACGCTTGAGAGTTCACTGAAATCGGCATATTGTTCTTCTCCCCCGCCATGATGGATCCTTTCCTTCTACAGTTATGTCAAGGATGGGAGCCGCTGTGGAATCATTTTATCCTACAAAATATGTGGCACTTTCTAGAGCTTAGTTCATTTAGGTTTCTTTTTGCCTTCAGTTCACTCATGAGTTTTTTAATTAAATTTTTATTTTGAGATCATTGTAGGCTTACATGTAGTTGGAGAAAAAAAATACAGAGAGTTTTATACTTCAATTTTTACACGTAAGTCCAAGATCCATGTTGTGTTAATTTTTATACAAGTTGTGAAATTTAGGTTGAAGTTTGGTATTCTTATTTTTGTTATTTGTTTGTTTTCACCGATGGATGTACAACTGTTCCACCACGATTTGTTGAAAGGCTATCCTTCCTCCACTAAATTGCTTTTGCACCTTTGTCAAAAATCATTTGGTCATATTAGCATGCATCGATTTCTGGATTTATATAGTATTGGGGTTTTTTAAAAGTATTTGAGAGAATCGATCCACTAGTCAATCAAGCCAACTAGGCCTGCCTAAGCTTTTCTTTGTGGGAAGATTTTAAATTACTTATTCAGTTTTTTTACTTGTTATTGTCTATTCAAATTTTATATTTTTTCTTGAGTCCATTGGGTAATCTGTGATTTCCATGGATTTTGTCCGTTTTCTCCAAATTGTAAGTTTGTTAGCATCAGGTTGTTCAGATTATTTCTTTGTAATCCTTTTGATTTCTGAAGGGCCCATGGTGATATACACTATTTTGCTCCTATTTTTTATGACTTGTGTCTCCGTCTCTTGCCTTCACTCCCTGTTTTATTAGATAGTCTAGATCAGTGTCTGACAATGTTGCTGATCTTTTCAAAGAACCAATTTTTTGTTTAATTGTCTTCCTCTGTTGTTCTGTTTTTCTAGTCCATTTATTTCCACTCTAATCCTTATTATTTCCTTCTTTCTGTTTGTCTTTGGTTAAATTTGCTTTCCTTTTTTTCCTCAGATTTTTAACTTATGTATTTAATAGTAATTATTAGAAATCTTCCTTCTTTTTTGTAGACGTATTTAAAGCTATAAATTTCCCTGTAAGTACTAATTTAACTGCATCCCTTAAATTTCTATACACTGTGCTTTCATTTTCATTGAACTCAAAATGCTTTCTAATTTCTCCTGTAACTTCTTTTTTTGACACATTTTTTATTTATAACTATGCTGTTAATTTCCAAATATTTGTGGATTTCCCAATCTTCTGTTGTTGATTTCTAATTTATTTTTATTGTGGTCAGAGTACATGCTCCATATGATTTCAATTCTTTTAAATGTATCAAGACTTGTTTTATGGTTTAGCATATGGTCTGTCTTGGACAATGTTCCATTTGGTCTTGAAAAGAATATGTACTGTGCTGTTGTTGGGTGTATGGTTCTATAGATGTCTGTTAGGGCAAGTTGGTTGATAGCATGGCTCAAGTGTTCTATTTCTTTGCTAATTTTCTGTCTAGTTGTTCTATTAATTATTGAGAACATTAAGTCTCCAACTGTTATTGTTGACTTGTCTATGTCACTCTTCAATTCTGTCATTTTTCTTTTCATATATTTTAGGGCTCAGTTGTGAGGGTCATATATATTTACATTTCATCTTCCTGCTGAATTGACCCATTTATCAATATAAAATGTTCTGTCTTTAGCAACAATTTTTATTCTAAAGTCTATTTTGCCTGATATTAGTATATCTAATCCAGCTCTCTTTTGGTTACTATTTGTATGTTTGATCTTTTTACATTCTTTTATTTTCAACCCACTTCTGTCTTTGAATGTAAAGTGTGTATTCTGTGTAGATTTCACAACCATTGGATCCTGTTTCTTAAAAATTAATTCTGCTAATCTTTGCTTTTTGATTGGAGTCCATAATACATTTACATTTGATGTAATTATCAATATGATAGGATTTCTGTCTGCCATTGCAACATTCATTTTCTACATGATTTATGTCTTTTTCTTCCTCCATTTTTTCATCACTGCCTTCTTTTATATTAATATGTAATTTCTAGTGTACCTTTTTAGTTCCTTTGTTATGTTTTCGAAGTAATTTTCTTAATAGTTTTCCTGGTGATTAACATTAGCATCTTTTCCAGTTTGGGTCAATACTAATTTTAATAGTATATAGAAACATTATTTCAATATAGCTCCCTTCCTTTTCCCCTCCTTTGTGCTATTATCATACAAATTACATTCTCACATAAGCCAACCTACACAGTTTCATGATTAATGTTTTATGAAATTATCTTTTATATTAGGAGAAGAAAAGCACTACCAAAATGCATCTATATTGACTTTCATATTTACCTATTTAATACCTTTACCATTGCTCTTTATTTCTTCATTTGGATCTTTTTTTTTTTTTTTTTTGAGACAGGGTCTCTCTCTGTCCACCCAGCTAGAGTGCAGTGGCATCAGCCTCGCTCACAGCAACCTCAAACTCCTGGGCTCAAATGATCTTCCTGCCTCAGCCTCTTGAGTAGCTGGGACTACAGGCATGTGCCACCATGCCCAGCTATTTTTTTCTATTTTTAGTAGGGACAGGTTCTGGCTCTTTCTTGCACAGGCTGGTGGCAAACTCCTGACCTCACGTGATCCTCCTGCCTCAGCCTCCCAAAGTGCTAGGATTATAGGCATGAGCCACTGCACTCAGTCTTCACTTGGATTTAATCCAGATTTCATATCCTTTCTTTTCCATCTGAAAGGCTCTTTTTAGTATTTCTTGTAGGCTTAGTAATAAATTCTTCTATTTTTAAAAATCTGGGAATATCTTAGTTTACTCTTCATTTTTGAAGGATGGTTTTTCTATATATTGATTTCTTGGTCAACAACTATTTTCTTTCAGCAGTTTGAGTATGGTATCTTCCTGCTTTCTGACCTCATGGTTTCTGATGATAAATTAGTTGCTAATCTGATTAAGGATTCATTATGTGATGAGTTATTCTTCCATTGCTGCTTTCTCTTGTTGTCTTGGGCTTTTGAAAGTTTGACTATAATATGTTTAGGGGTAGATATCTTAGATTTATTATACTTGAAATTCATTGACTTGAATGTATATGTATTCTACACTTGAAATTTTATGTGTAGACTAATGTTTTTCATCAAATTTGGGAAGTTTTTCAGCATTATTTCTTCAAATCTTTTTTCTGTCCTTCTCTTCTTTCGGGACTCTAATTATGTGTATGTAGGCACACTTGATGGTGTCTCATAGGTTTCTGAAGCTCTATTCTTAATCATTCTCTTATCTTTCTGTTCATCAGACTGGGTAATCTCTATTGACCTATGTTCAAATCTGCTGATTCTCTCTTCTGCAATTGAGCACCTCTCATGAATTTTTCATTTCAGTTATTATACTTTTTGTTTCCATAATTTCTATATGGAGGTACACACACATATATATGTCATTTATGTGTAATGTATGTTATATGTGTAATTTCTATCTCTTTATTGATATTTTCTATTTGATAAGACATGATTAACACATTTTCTTTGAATTTTTTAAGCATGATTTTCTTTATTTCTTTAAACATATTTATAATGGCTGATTTCATTTGTCTGTCTAGTAAATCCACCATCAAGGTCCCATTAAGGACAGTTTAAGCTGAGTTACTGATTTCTGTGTGTGAGCCATACTACCCTGTTTCTTTGTGTGTGTCATAACTGTCACTGGTAAATTGACATTTTAGATAATATACGGTGATGACTTTGGAGTAAGTTTACCCTCAAACTCCGCTGGTTTGAGATACCATTTTGTGTATGTCTGTTTTCAGACTCTACAGTTCATTCCACTGCTCGTTTGTTCTTCTACTAACAATTCAGTTTTAATTAACTTATCTGAATCATTTGGGATGTTTTTGGCTGAAAGTGACAAATATTTTACTAAAAGTAGCTTAAACAATAACGGTTTTATTACCGTGCGTGACAGGTCAGGAAGAGTTGGTCTGAAAGTCGTGTCAGGTGCGCAGAGATGCAGGTTTTCCACCTTCCTTCTCGCCGTTCCTCGGAGTGTTGACTTCACACTCAGGGTGGTTGACTCGTGGCATCAAGATGGCTGCTGCAGCTCCAAACGTCACACCGCCTTCACACGTCCAAAGACAGAAGGGAAGGGACCACGGGAGAGTTATTTAGGGCCAGGGTAGCCGTGAGTGATAGAAAACCCAAACAACATGGCTTGCATAAGAGACAAGGCCCCTTATTGTTATGCGAAGGTCCAGGCAGGTGACACAGGGCTGGTGACAGTAACTCATGTTTCTTCTGCATTTTGGTCCCACCACACTTGAACTTGAAGTCCTGGTTCGACATGGTGCCATCTGTGTTATAAGCAGCCTAGGAAGTTTCTGAGAAGCTGTCGTGTGACACTTTGGCTATAGTATCTTGATCAGAACTTAGTGACATGACCACAGCCATTTTAAAAACGATGGAAGTTACTGTCTTTATTCCGGGTGGCCATGGACTCATGGGGATCCTTGTACAACATCACACCAGAAAAGGGATGTCAGAGGGCAGGTGTTCATCTTCTCTAAAGAGTGTATCTTGCCCCACCGTCTGTGTTGTTCGTGAGGAAAGTATTTCCAGATGATTCCAAGATGGTTTACATCCCACTGGTCCCAACTGGGTCAAATACTGGTACTGCCAGCTGCAAGGGAGGCTGAGAAAGCTAGGATCCAGTATATTCAGTTTCTGTCGTGGCAGGTGCTATGCTAATGGCCAGATGATGAGGAAATGGCTGTTTCTATGGGCAGCCAACAGTACCAGATGTGATTACTTTTATAATAAATATTAACATCTGGTTGAAAAATAATCTCTCCTAATTGTTTTTTTCCAAAGTTTTGTCATTGTTGTGCCTTTCTCTTTGTGATTGACGTTGGAATTTAAGCAGCTCATAAAATCCCAGTTTGTCCAGGCCTCATTCTACAATGGGATACAGCTAAGTGAATTTTGGGTATGTCCAGGTTCTGATTCTGGTCCCATGAGATATTGAGCTATTCAGAGCCGGTGTTTTGACAGCACAGGCAAATGAGGAGCCTTTGTGTAAGAATGGACTTCTCCTCTGGGCTGCGGGTCATGAGCCTTAACTTGGCAGATGCTGGTGGTTTGGCAACTTGAACCCCTTAGAAGATGCGACTTGCCAAGCTAGCTCACTAGGGGCTGGGGTCAAAAGCCCAAGTTCGTTACAATATGCAGCCTAATCAGACAAGCTCCCTGGGAGCGGGTTGTTAGCCAAGCTCAGCTCATCAGGATCCCCAAGTTGTCCAGGCTGAGCTCTTGGGGGGTTACGTCCCCATCCTCCCTGTCTCCACATGCAGATCCTCCACGGGCCTTTCCTTGGCCACGCTCCAGCCACGTTTGATTAGCTCATCAGAGACTCCTTAATGAGGCAAGAGTTTCAAGCCTGTTAGCAGCAGAGTTAGTTTGCAGATGGGACCCAGGGGAGTAAGTTACTTTAGGGTGGGGAAAAATAAACTCTGGCATGATTAGTAAACAGCCCCAGGTGATGGCTCACTCACTCCTGACGGGGCTAGAATACAGAGCAACTCTCAAAGGACAGCTTCCGTGTAGGGTCAGTGGGACCAGGGCTGTATTTGTACTCAGGAGACCTGGGCTTGGGTCCCGGTTCATTCACTGAGAGTGGTCTCTGCAGAAAGACACTAAGCATTGCCAAGCACCATTCGTATTTGACTCACTGTGTTGCTAGAATGAATTTAAGTATGTAAATGTCTTTCTAGCTGTACAGTATAACATAAAAACAGGTCAATTAACATTATTATTTTGAAATATTTATTTGAATGTAGTATTTTTTTTTTGAGACAGAGTCTCACTCTGTTGTCCGGGCTAGAGTGCTATGGCATCAGCTTAGCTCACAGCAACCTCAAACTCCTGGGCTCAAGCGATCCTCCTGCCTCAGCCTCCCTAGTAGCTGGGACTACAGGCATGCGCCACCATGCCCGGCTAATTTTTTTCTATATATTTTTAGTTGGACAATTAGTTTCTTTCTATTTTCAGTAGAAATGGCATCTTGCTCTTGCTCAGGCTGGTTTTGAACTCCTGACCTTGAGCAATCCACCCACCTCAGCCTCCCAGAGTGCTAGGAATACAGACGTGAGCCACCACGCCCGGCCTTGAATATAATATTTTGAAAAATGATATGCTAGTTCTTATGTGTTCAGAAATTTTAAAACCCTTTTTTCATCTTTTGAATCTTTTTAAGATCCCTCTTTATCAAATAAGATTAATATGAAAGTTAGTGAAAATTTTATAATAAATATCCAAATACTTGGTCGACAGAGGTGTCTTTATCACACTGTTACACAAATTAAAGCTGTGTTGGTTCAAGATGGCTGAGTAGGCACAGTCGCTTTTCTCTCTCCCTCCCCAGACCCCATTAAATGATGCAAAATATAGTTCCTGAATGTAATAAATTCGTAATAATCTGGAAAACTCAAGAAAGAATTTCATCAGCAAGCAGGCAGTTTGAAGAATTCTTCAGAAAAGAAAATATCTGTAAAGTAATCAATATGGTATAAAACCCCAAGACATGCAGGAGAGGGTTGCAGTGGGGAATTCATGGTGGGGTTGTCTGAACAGATGCAAGAAGCAGAAAGAGACTCTGGGGAACTCACCAGGTGGTTAACTTGGGAGCTACTTTTGAATCAATCTAAACCAGCCAGTTCCTCTGAAATTTTCTTACAGTAAAAATGGGGGTGTTTGTCCACAGGTTTAGAAAGTGATGTGTTGTGGGAACTGGAGTCGTAGAGAGAGGTACGGCCCCATGTAAATGGTCACAGACTCCAAAAGACAAGGTTCTGGCACATTCTGTTTATCAAGAAAACAATGAGGCAGTTGTACATGATGTATTCCAGGAAAAATGTTTCCAAGAAGTAAAAAAACAGGGGATAAAAAATAATGAAAAATTCTGAAAAATAAGAAGGTGAAAAGTATTTTTGAGCCTCATGACTTTTAATGCAACATACAATCTGTTTAACGACAGATTAGATGTAGCTAGAGAGGGCATCAGTAAACTGGAATACACATCAAAAGAAAATAACTGAATGAAAAATGCTTATAAAATGCAAGAGACCTGGGGAATATGGTGATAAAACTTAACATATGTATGATTTGAGTCCTCAAATGAAGGAGTAAAGGAATGAGCTGGTAACAATGTTTGAATAGATAATAGGTGAGAGTTTTCTAAAATTTGAATGTTCCAAACATAGCTTATGACTAAGTCATAAATTGAAATCTTAATAAATTTTTTAAAAAATGCTGTTTTAAAAACCAGGTTCTTTAGTCATATACAATCAAATTAAAAATACTGAGTGAAGGAGAACAAAGAATCCTAACCTTTGCAAATTAAGAAACCTGCTTCTAGATATGCCTTGGGCCAAAGGGGGAAATCAGAAGAGGAATCAGAAATTGCCTGCGAAACAATCAAACAAGAAAATCTCTCAGCAGACTTGCGAGGTAGTGCAAAACCTCAGAGGGCATCTTACAGCCTTAAATGTCTTTACAATCAAATGTAAAAATGTGAAATTTAAAAACCAAATATTCATGTTAAGAGATTAAAAATAAAATATAAAAAGCTTAGAAAAATTAAGATGAAGGTAAACATTAATGACACTTAAAATTTATAGAAAGAATAAACTTCTTGGTGGTACTATAATAAGGAGAGGAAGAAAGGCACATTCTTCATCAATAGCATGTAAAAAATGAAAGAGCAAAGTCGGTAAAATTAGGGCTGAGTATTAAAACAAATACTGATGCATTATAGCAAGTATTTCTTCTGTATTTCTTGATATACTTAAAATTTATAGAAAGAATAAACTTGGCAGTACTATATAATAAAAAGAGGAAGAAAGATGAATAAAATGAATGATGAATAAAATACTAAAAAAAATACTATAAGAAAATGTTTTGTGTACATCTAAGATAACAAACACATAAATCTACAAGAGATAGATAATTTTGCAGAAAATTATGAGCTATTAAAAGTGACTCAAGAAGGCAAACATTTGAATGCATTTATTACCATGGAAAGAATGGATGAGTCGGTAATGCAGAAAAGTCACCTGAGCAAATAAGTTAACCTCTGAGCTTTCTCTAACAGTAAAATAGTGGTGATAATAAGTTTTCCAATGCCCTTTAAATTAACTTAAGTGGTAGAGAAACTAGAAAGCTGTCCAATTCGTTTTACAGTATAACTTTAACACCAGACCCGGATAAAAATAGTTGGACAAAGTTAAAACTGAGGACTTATCCCAAGTATTAACATAGAGAAAACATCTCAAAATAAAAATTGTTAGTGATCAGAGCCCAGAAATCTATTTTAAAAACACTATTAACGAGTAAAATTTATTCAGGAATGCAAAGAGTTGTTTATTATCAGGAAAACTATTTATAAAATAAATTAAATAAATGACAGAAGTAAACCACACATGCTCTTTCATTTTCTACATTACGTTGACGAAGACTGTATCTTTCTCCCTTTTTATTATAGTACTGCCAAGTTTATCCTTTCTATAAATTCTAAGTGTATCAAAAAATACAGAAAGGGTACTTTCTATAATGCATCAGCAATTCACAATTAAAATTTGGATAGTCATGGGAGGAATTCACTTAAATATAATAAAGACAGTTTACTAAAATCCTACAGAAATATTCTAAGCACTGAATCTCTGAAAATCTGAGCAGCTGCTGGGTGGCGCCCCCCAGAGGCCGGGGCAGGCTGCGCAGGGCCAGGCAGGTGTTGAAGGAACAGCCCTGGGGGGTCCTCCCTGGTCGGTGACCACCTTGCAGGGGTGCAGCTCCTCCCTGTGACTCCCCAGGCCAGGGGTGTTGGCTGCCTCTCGAATCTCCTAACAGTTCCCCTTTTTGCTCTTGCAGCCTGTTAAGCCATGTGCAAGCAATCATTTCCTGAGATAAATCTCCTCTGCTTGAAAGCCCCAGTGGTGTCTTTTCCGTTTTCCCCACGGCACCCTGACCGACGCCGTCCTTGGTACCCGGGGTGGTCCTAGCAGTCAGATCTTCAAATAGGATCGGAGATTGTGTTGCTTATTATTCATTGTTTCTAGTTTAAGTTCAGTAATAGCCTTCATGCCAGTGAAAAGTGAGAGGCATCCTCTGTGCCACCCGGGAGCATCGTCACACTTACGTGGTCACCTGCAGGGGCTTGGGTCGAAGCATCTCTTGAAGGCAAGAACTGAGAAGTCCAACCATCGCTGCTGCACCTGGCTCTTGGTTACGGCGATCGCAGGTCTGTGTGGGGGTGGGCGGGGTATTTCTGACTGTACTGGCAAACGTCCTGAAAAGCAGGGGCTGCTCAGGGCTTTCCACACTCAGGGATGATCATGCCCAGAGGACTGGAGAGTGTCTAGGGTGGCCCCAGCCACTGCAGATAAGACCCTAAATTTAATTGTGCAAGGTGCAGAAATACAGCATAAGTTTAGTTCATGGCTTCAGCAAGTCCCTTACCATAGAGGATTGTTTGAGAAGGAATACGTCCTTAAACTTAAAATGCAGACTTGTGGTGGATCTTAATGAAACTGAGAAACTTAAACCCAGGTCTCCCTGACGTTTCACCCTTTTCTTGCTGGAGGGGCCTGAGAACAGCTCGTCTGAGGCGGTGACCGAGAAAGGGGTCTGTTGTCCTCTAGATACCCCTATGGTGCTCCCTGCCTTTAGCCCCACAGGTGAGTCAGGTGTCGGGAGTCCTAGAGGTAATGTACCTGCACGGAACTGGGTGCGTTTGCAGGTGCACGACAGCAAGCCACACGCTGAAGCATTAGGTTTTTGCAGTGAGAAAGGTTTGCTGTCAGGTGGCCAAAACAAGGACTCAAGAGTTGGACTCAAATCTGTCTCCCTGAGCTGGGGGTTGGGGCAGGTCTTAGAGGGTAATGAGGCGTGATCTGCTTGGATCTCGCAATGGGGTGATGCCAGGAGACACACTCTGGCTGGATCCTGCCACACGGTGTCCCTAATTAAGTCCCCGCTGCTCCTCAGTCCAAGCACTTAGGCTCTGCCATGGCTGCACGCTTGGTTCATGTGGGTATGCTCGGGCTGTGTGACCTTCACCCTAGAGGAGAAGGTGACCTAAGTTCCAAAAGAACTGAAATATCTTACTATTTTATATTGATCGAAAGCTGGGGACAGGTGAGAGATTTTAGGAGGTGAGCCAAGCGGCCAGAGTGTGACGATGGGGTGAATGGTGCACGAACCGGAGATTCTGAACTTACTGCATTAGCTGGATGGGTTAAGGGTGGTCCTGGTGGTTTGTGTGGTTGGCGGATGGAAATCTGGTAATAGCATCGCCAACACTGAGTGAGTTTGCAATGCACCGTCCTCCCAGTGTGATGAGAAGGAAGGAGTCCAAAGGCTGAGGAAGTCAGAGATGTTGGAATGGACTTATCTTAGACACTGCAAATAATAACTCAGAGATACTAAAAGAAGGAGAAGGAGAAGAAGGAGAAGGAGAAGGGAAGACATATAAGAAGGCGAAGTGAATAGCAATGCAAAAGCAAATTAGTAAGACAATCTTGACTATATTGATAATCAGAATGAACTCACCAATCAATATCAGAGATTATAAAATTGTATTGAAAAACACACTATCCAGCTATATGTTATTTATGAGAAACATTGTTAAACCCATTGGTCCATAGAAACATTTAAAATAAAAAAACAGAAAATGTATCTCAAGCAATTACCAACCAAGTGAAAGCTGGCAAGCTGTACTGATTTTGGTGGGGAGGATCCTAGACTTTTAGACAAAGTACCTCACTAAACAGAGGGTCACTACATAATGCCAAAAGCTTTCACTTCCAAAAATATAAACAGTTTTAAACATGTAAAAATATAAAAGAAATAGCCTCAAAATATAAAAGAAATAAATGATGTAATGACAGAGAGATTTCTATAAATCCACCATCATAATAGTATATTTAAATATATTTTTTCAATCATTGATAGGTTAAGCAATTAAAAACAATTCATCTAAGATACAGAAAAAATGGATAACACAATTAACAAGTTTGATCTTAAAGGACATATACAGAATTCTGCATCGAACTTAGATTTTCATCTCAAGATTTCATAGAACAATTATAAAAATTAATCGCATGCTAGTGCATAAAGCAAGCACCAGAATATTTCCAAGTATAATTCTCATCCAGGCCATGTTCTCTGACAAAATGTGATCAAATAGATGCTAATAAAAATATAACTAAAAAATCTTAACTATCTGGAAATTTAAGACACACCGTTGCACATACCTCACAGGTCAAAGAAGAAACAACAAGGAAAACTCAAACTAGGTAAAACTAAATTACACTGAAAACTCTATACCCCAACATTTAGGAGTTGCAGCCAAAGCAGTACTTACAGGAAACATTCTAGCAATGTTTTCAACTTGATAAAATGTATCTACTTGCAGCCTACGATAGACACCATGATTAATGATGAAATATTAGCATAGTTTTCACAAAAGACAAGAAAAAGAGTGCTCAATATCACCACTAAAATTCAATAGTGTATGGAGAATCTAGCCAATGAAATAAAAGAACTAAAATATTGAAAAAGGAATCTGAAAATTTTAATTCAGCCATCAGAGAAGCCCTGAGCAGCAAGGTGACTTTGGGGCAAAGACCTGAAGGAAGAGGAAAAGAACTCCAGTCAGAGAGAATACCACATCGAAGGTCCTGAGAGAGGAGATTTCTTATCTTCACAGGAATATTGGTGTCTGGATTGGAGGAGAAAAGAGGAGGAGCTGTAACTGATAGGCATAACTTCTTCAGTTTAAAGAGCATCTAAAAATTGAAATAGTTTAAAACTTTGGAAAATTTGGAGATTTCGCATAAAAACCAGAATTTAACTTAGCTTTGGGGAGTTTAAGATCTAGTGGCCCCGGGCCTGCATGTCTGTACCACAGTTGGTGGCACTGCCGTGGCAGCTGCCACCTTTATCGAGCTCACTACTGACGCTTCAGCTCTGAGGACAGTGTCGGTTGGGATTCATAACAGCAGTTGCTCTGCAGTTTCTCTTGTAGTAAAGATCAACGTTTCTTTTGCATGTCTCTTCTAAAACATGAAAAAATTAAACAGAGTTTAATTGGACTGCATTTTTCAAGAAAAACAGGAACCAGCATGTTTCTTTCCAGAGGTAAAAAAAAGTACGTATATACATTCCTACGTGTTAAATATGCAAAGAGCATATGAAAAAATACAACCTTAGGGGCCACTTCCTAATAAACCGTGGTAACAATGAAAGAAAACACAATATGACAAAATACTTGATAAGCTAAGACTGTACTGAGATTTTAAAAAGATTTTTTTTGATGCAAAAATATAAAATGATATCACTATGAAAAGCAACATGCTTTGAATTTTAAAATTCTTAAAACATCAAAACTTTTGAAGTTGGTGGCATTATTTAAAAACAAAAACTTGATTTTATGCCCCCCAAATTATGCTGCTAGAACAGAATTAAGTATTTGCAGTTGTCAGGCCAACCACAAACAGTGTTTCTCAGCTGAGGACCCAACCAAGAAGCTCCAGGACAAGTTTTGTGGAAAAGTTGCAGTTTGGAGGCAATTTTCTATTGCAGTTGCTGAGAATATGAATATAAAAATTAAACCCACTAGATTTATTTGTCTTATCAATGAGAATTTTGTCCAACATCAGGAAAATAAATCTATAAAAATACTAGAAGAAAATATGGGTGAATTGATTCTTGGAGTAGGGAAGGCATTTTAAAGCAGATTAAAAACACAGAAGCCGTAAGAGAATTTGACTATATCAAAACTTAAAAATATCTATATGGGTAAAAACTGGGAATATTCTAAAAGCTGTAGCAAGTCGAGTTCCCTGGGGAGTTGTTATAGGTTGGATATTCCGCCAAAAAAGATACACTGGAGTCCCAGCCACGGGGACCTGTGAGCGTGGCCTTATGTGGAAACAGGATTGCTGCGGATGGGATTAGTTAAAACAAGCCATGCTGGAGCAAGGTGGCCCCCGTCTAGCGTGGCCGGTGTCCTTATGAGAAGCGGAGAAGAGACACAGAAAGGAGGATGCCGTGGAGACAAAGGCAAACACAGGAGAGGCCGTGTGAAGACACAGGACAGGCTGGGATCCTGCTGCCGCAGCCACGGAACCTCCAGGCCGTGGGAAGCTGGAAGAGGCGGCGGGGAAGGACTTTGCCCTTCAGGTTTCAGAGGAAGCCAAGCCTTGCCAGCGCCTGATTCTGGACTTCTGGTCTCCAGAACCACGAGAGGAAACGTTTCTGCTGTTTACGGCGCCCAGTTTGTGGTGCCTTGTCGTGGCAGCCCCAGGAAGTGAGTAAGGCAGATGCACAGGTGGGGCTGAGCAAGTGGGGCTGAGTGCACAGGATGCTCGCTAAGGAGCATGCTCAGAGCATGTGTTGCGCACTCCCAGGAAGCTGCTCAACAGCTGCTGTGAATGCACAGCCAAGTTCACTGTCGACTCAGGAAGGGAGCTGCTACCTTGATCCAGCCCCAGCTGCTTCTCAGAAGGGGAGTTCAAGGGAAAATAGTTACATGGTTTTGGGGTCTAGTTTAAGGAGGAAGGTCTTTCCCCTCGGAGGCTTGATGGAGACTGGACACAGCCAGTCGTCCTGCTGTGACACGGTAATTGGGATTGGTGAATGGAGCGGGGAGGGTCTTACCGCAAGTCTCAGCAAAGAGTCGCTGGATGGGCCTCGTGGTCCCCAGTTCCAAGAAGAAGAGATTCCCGAAGAAACCAGAGCAATTTGCCTCTTTCTAGGCGGGAACTTCTGAACTAATCCAATCATGTCAGTGGGAACAGCTGGGCAGTGAAGTCACGTTAACGTGGACGGTCTCAGTTTGGACTCTACTCGGCTGTGGCTGCAGATGGTTTCAGTTCCCCGGCCGGGCTGGGATCACCCCAGTCTGAGCTCAAAGTCAGACCACGGATAGGGGGTGGTCAACCCAGGACACGGGGCTCGAAGCAGTAACAGGAAAAGTGAGGGGTGGAGCAAGGAGCACGCTGGGATCTCTGTAGAGGTTAAATTGTTTGCAGGTGTTTGCACGCACGCAGGAGATATAGGGCAATTACTGTATGAAATCACCACTTTTGCAGTAACAATTGCCAAGTCAGCAGACTTTAGCTGCTCTTGTCACAGAAGAAGAAACTATGTCAGATGACAGATGTGTCGGTCACCTTCACTATAGTAACCATTTTGCCATCTAAATGTATCCTGCAGCATCATGCCGTAAACCTCAAATATTCACAACAAAATTAATTAAGATAATTGATTAATTAACTAATTGATTAGGTAATTAACTAATTAATTAGTTAATTAATTAACAAGTAATTAATTAACC
>VBSM01003186.1:6765418-6784878 GCA_008086735.1 Cheirogaleus medius
TTTCCTTGATTTTTTTTTTGTTTTCTCAGAGACGGGGTCTTGCTCTGTTGCCCAGGCTGGTCTTGAGCTCCTGGGCTTGAGGGACCCTCCCGCCTCCAAGTCCTACCGTGCTGGGACTGCAGGCCTGAGCCCTGGCCTGGGGTTTACTCTCCATGTCACCTCTGCGCCGCTAATGTCCTTGTACCCGAAGGTCGCCCTTCGGCACATCCCCCAGTTTGCATCTGCTGCGGACAGTTCCCTCAGTTTTAGCTCACTGGTGAGCGTGTCTATTTCCCCTGCACCGATTTTTATTCTTTCATTTATTAAATTGAGAAACAATTCTCACGTGACAGAGAACTCACAATTTTAATGATTTTAGAGTGTACAAACCAGAGATTTGTTCGCTTGGTTGTTTTAGTATATCTGCAATGCTGCGTAACCATCACTGTTACCTAGTTAGAGAATATTTTTATCCCACAGAGAAACCCCACCCTACTCAGCCGCCATTCCCTGCTCCCCCCCAGCCCTGGCAGCCACTAATGACCTTCAGTGTCTCTGTTCACATGCCGGCCCTGGGCATCTCCTATACATGGAATCACACAGCATGTGGTCTGCAGCACTGGCTTTATTTACGTGGTGATGTTTTCAAGGCTCGCTGTGTTGCAGCAGGTACCAGAACATTATTCCTTGCATGGCTGAAGCCTGTTCCATTGCGTAGATACACCAAATTTTGTTCATTAATTTGTCCTCTGATGGACATGTGGGTTGTGCCCATTTTCTGGCTATTCCAAATAGTGCTGTTATGAACATTTGTGTGTCAGCTTTTACGTGAACGTGTTTTCAGTTCTCTTGGGCACACACCTGAGCAGAGATGTGCTGCGTCATACGGTGTCTTTGCATAGCTTTTTAAGGAACTGCCGGGCTGCTTTGCACGGTGGCTGCACCGCTCTTGCGCTTGCACCAGCAGTGTGTGAGGGCTCCGATTCTCCCACATCCTCACCCACACTTGTTCTTCTCTCTTTAAACCTTTAGTCCTGCTGAGGGTTGAAGTGATATCTCACAGTGGTTTGGAATTGCATTTCCCTGACGACTGGGGATGCTGAGTATCTTTTCTAGGCTTACTGGCCATTCGTATCTCTTCTTTGGAGAAATATTTATCAAGTCCTTTGCCCATCTTTTAATCATTTGTATTTTTGTTGCTGAATTGCAAAAGTCCTTTCTATTTTTTGGGTACTTGGACCCTTATCGGATAAATAATTTGCATATATTTTCCCCATAATATGGGCGGTATTTTCACTTTCTTGATAGTGTTCTTTGATGCACAAAGGATTTTAATTTTAATGAAGCCCAACGTAATCTATTTTTTTCCTTTTGTTGCTTGTGCTTTTGGTGTCGTATTTAAGAAACTGTTGCCTAATCCCAGGTCACAACCATTTACACTAACGTGTCTTTCTATTCTAATAGTTTTATAGTTTTGGTCCTTATAGTTGGTTCTTGGTCTATTTAGAGTTAAATTTTGTATATGATATGAGAGTCCAACTTCATTCCTTTGCACGTGGATATCTAGTTGACCTAATACCATTGTGCTTTTCTTGTTGAACAGTCTTGGCACCTTGTCGAAAGTCAATTGGCCATAGATGTGTGAGTTCCTGGACTCTTGATTCTTACTGCATTGGCCCATATGTCTGTCCTTATGCAGTGAACGCTCTTTTGATAACTGTAGCTTTGTCAAAATTTTTAAAACCAGGACGTGTGAGTCCTCCTACTTTGTTTTTCTTTTTCAAGGTTGTTTTGTCTATTTGGTATTCATTTCTGCAAAGAAAAGTAATTGCAATTTTGATAGAGATTGCCTTGAATCTGTATGTCCATTTGGGGAGCACCACCGTCTTTCGATTTCTTTAAATCTTCTTTCATTTCTTTCAGCAATGTTCTATAGTTTTTCTGCATCTATTGAGGAGATCACGTGTTTTATTTCCTTCATTCCATTTTTACAGTGTATTATATGGATTGGTTTTTGTATGTTGAACCAACCTTGCATTCCTGGGATAAATCCCTCTAGTTTCTTAAGGTGGATGTAAAGTTATTGATTTGAGATGTATTTTTAAATATAGGTGTTTATAGCGATATCTTTCTGTCTGAACACTTGTTTCATTGCATCCCATAAATGCTGGTATGTTGTTTTTCCCTTTTCATTTCAAAGTATGTTCTAATTTCATTATGGTTTCTTCTTGTACCCACTGGTTATTTATGAATGTGCTGTTTAACTTCCATATACTTGTAAGTTTTCCGTATTTCCTTCTGTTATTGATTTCTAATTCTATTTTATTTGTTCAGAGGACATACTTAGTACAATTTTGATCTTTCTAAATTTACTGAGACTTACCTTGTGGACTAACATGGTCTATCCTGAATAATGTTTCAAGTACACTTGAGAAGATTATATTCTGCTGTTGTCAGGCATAGTGATCTATACATTTCCATTAGCACTAGTTGGTTTATAATGTTATTCAAATGTATTATTTCATTGCAATCTTCTACCTAGTTGTTTTTTTGAAAGTTGAGTATTAAAGTCTAACTATGATTGTTGAATTCACCTTTGGTCTTGAAGGACTTTTGGGGTGGGCATAGAATTCTGCTTGGCAATATTTTTTAAGTGAAGTGAAATACCATTCCATTGACTCTGTCTTCCATTAGCTTTTAATCTGATAAGTAGCCGGTTGACAGTCTTCCTTCTGCAGTTGGTCCTTTTTATGGAACTATTTTTTATTTTCTTAAGTTGCTTTGAAGATTTTTCTCTTTATTTGTGTGTAAGTGCTTATTGTGATGTTTCTATTGTGGTGGTGTTACAATTACCTGCTGGGATTTCCAAGGTTCCTGGGTCTTTAGATTAAGTTCTTTCAGTGGTTGGGAAAATGCTTGGCCATTGTCTCCCCAGGTGTGGGTGCAGCCTATTCACCATTTTCCTCTTCTTCAGGAAGGCATAATACACAGTGTAAATCTCTCACTATATTTTTCTTTGTCTCTCGCCCTCGTTTCCAATTTTTTTCAAACTTTTGTATCTTTACTCTTCACTCTAAATATTCTCTACTGCTCTGTTCTAGGTCACACATTTTTTCTTTACTTAGCTCTAATCTGCTGTCAGATCCATCCACTGAGTTCTTAATTTTATTCATTCTACTTTTTAAAAATCTTTACTTACGATTATTTTATAATTTCCACATCTCTGCTGAAATTCTTAGTCTTGACCTTTATCCTTTGAACATGATAACTTCATGCATTTCAAAGTTTATGTCTGTGAACTCCAAAATCTGAAACCTCTGTGGAGTTTTTCTATTATCTATTGCTTCTGATGTTTTAGTTCATATTGCCTTAACTCCTTAATGTTTAATTGTGTGTCTAGCACTGTCTAGGCAAGATTTTCATAGAAAAAACTTGAGCCCTAGGATGGTGTGTCTTCCTCTTGAGGAGGTAGGTTTGGCTTGGCAGGGTGTCGGGGGACCGGCACACAAAGCCCACTTTAACGCAGCCTCGGCAGCAGACGTGGTCAGGGGCTGAGCTGCCCGCCTGCTCCCCACTCACACGCACTGCTGTGGTACACCTTGGTGGTCCCTAGTAGCCACTTGCTCTCACCATCAGCTCCAAAAGACAGGCAAAAACTCTCTACTTGTCCCCTTGGCCTCTCAAACTTCCCTTCAAAGCAGGCTCACATCTCCAGGGGAAGGAGGGGCTCCCAGTACTGGAATCTCGGGTCACAGACGTTCTTTAGTAATTCTGCGCTGAGTCATTAACTCTCCCGCGCCTTCAACCAGGTTCTGTTCACGTCGTTGCTGACCTTCATCTTTCCTACGAGTCTTCAGAAGTTCAGTTTGGTTTTCCTTGTTCGCCGTTACTGGTCGCAGAACTTCCTACCCGGTCTGGGGACTGCGGGCCATGCCAACCCTCAGACAAGGAAACCTCTCAGAGGCGGACTTTGTGCTGGAGGGATTTGAGGGTGGACCTGAGCTCCAAGCCCTGCTCTTTGCGGTGTTCCTGGTCCTGTACGCGGTCACCGTCCTGGGCAACGCCATCATGATCCTGCTCATCACCGTGGAGGTCCGCCTGCACTCCCCGATGTACTTCTTCCTCCGGAGCCTCTCCTTCCTGGACCTGTGCTACTCCTCCGTCATCGCGCCCGAGGCCCTCTGCAACTTCCTCTCAGCCACCAAGGTCATCACCTTTGCGGGCTGTGCCACCCAGTTCTTCTTTTTCTCTTTCCTGGTCACCACGGAGGGCCTCCTGCTGGGCGTGATGGCCTATGACCGCTTCGTGGCCATCTGCAGTCCACTGCAGTACCCCGTGACCATGCGCCCCGCGACCTGCGCCCGCCTGGTGATGGGCACGTGCTGCGGAGGCTCCTTCAACGCCATCGTGCAGACCAGCCTCACGTTCCAGCTCCCCTTCTGCGGCTCCCACCGCATCGACCACTTCTTCTGTGACGTGCCCCCGCTGCTCCAGCTGGCCTGCGCCGACACGGCCCTCAACCGGCTGGTCATGTTCAGCGTCTGCGGGCTCATCATCGTGGCCACCACTCTCGTGATCCTGGTGTCCTACGGCTACATCGCAGTGACCATCCTCAGGATGCGCTCGGCAGCCGGCAGACGCAAGGTCTTCTCCACCTGCGGCTCCCACATGACGGCCGTGTCCCTCTTTTGTGGGACTGTGTTTGTCATGTACGCCCAGCCAGGGGCCGTGGAGTCCATGGAGCAGGGCAAGGTAGTCTCCGTCTTCTACACCCTGGTCATCCCGATGCTCAACCCCCTCATCTACAGTCTGCGGAACAAGGACGTGAAGGAGGCCCTGCGGAGGCTGGGCCAGAGACGCACGGCCACATGAAGGGCGGTGGCCAGAGACGGACACAGCGCCCCGAGGGCTGGCGGGGAGGGCCGGAGGGAGACGCTGGGCAGTGAGGAGCCCCCAGAAGGAATTGCATGTGCGGGGAATCCACCCACCCACACACCCAACGCTCCCTTGAGCAGACTGTGCACCGGCTGTTCACGGGGTGTGGGATGTGGAGCTGGATAAGGCACGATCTGCATCCGGAACCCTAGAGGTGCAGGGAAGGGCCAGTGGCCCCAGTGACCTGAAGGTGACTGAGCACAGCAGCAAGCCAGGAGTCAAAGCAGGGGCTGGTCTTCCGCCTCGCACCTGCTGCCGTTCCCTGGCCATTCCACGTGTTTTAGTCGGAGAGAGGTTAGATGTTGGTGCATCCTGATCAAACTTGCCCGCAAAAAAATATTGGCATGAATTCACCCCCCACTGCTCCTCCCCCCCCCATGCAGGGCCTTGCGTGTCCTGGGGCCTCTCGCAGGCATGGATGACGGGCCTGCCTCCACGTCACCTTCTTTCAGCCCATCTTCATGCATCACCAAAGAGACCCGGGTGAAATAATACCTTAAGTCTATGGCCGAGGCAGTCTCCTCAGCCAGAGACTCATCGGCGGGACTCGGTCTGGCCCTGGGGGCCCAGATCTCACGCGGGCAGCCTGCAGCCGCCCCCAGCAGCAGACGCTGGTGCTCTGCTTCTTGTACAGGCAGCAGAACCGTGAACCAAACACACCTCCTTTCCTGATAAGGTACCAACCCCGGGTATTCCTCCACAGCAACAATGAATGCACTAACACAGGGACACAAGACCCAGTTTATGTGAGAAATTGATAGCAACGCTAATGACAGCAGAGAGTGCTAGAAGGGCACCTGCAGATTTAAAGAGACCTGCCAGCGAACCCCTGGTAAGGGTGTAAATTTTGGATGCTGATTCAACAGCTATAGGACAAAACCACATTTATTACATGTTTGAGGATACTGGACTTTTGAACACTGATGGGCATTTGATGATATTAAAGAATTATATTTTTTAGCTACGATAATAGCACTGTGCGTGCCCTTTTGAAAATACAGGTTCTTGTATTTTAGCGATGCCTGCTGAATACAGGTGAAGGAAATCCATCCTGTGCTGCTGGCTTTGAAATGATGAAGGGCCGTGGCGGTGAGAGGGGGCAGGGGGTGTGTAAGTCTGGCTGTGAGGTCATTGATGTGACAGCTGGGGACAGACATTCGGGGCCCGTGACGCTGTTCTCTCTCCTGTTTCCGTACTTACAGACAGCCACAATCACAGCTTAACCAGGCTATGTCTGTGTCGAATGTTCCCATCCCCCCACCCCCAAACTGAGTTGTCCTTTCAACCAACAAATCAATTCCATATTCAATGTGGAAAATGCATCTTACGTCCTTAAAACTATTTTCTCTTAGTATTGTTTTTTCTATTTCACAATTACACGAGTTATTTTTATATCGGTTATATGTATTGGACCTGTTTGCCTATTAACTTCCATCTAGTACTTGCTTTACCCTTATAGTAATGAAGGTTTTCTCAAGACTCTCCTCTCTGCTATGAATTGGGGCCTCTCTGCCACACACTGTTTCTCTACTTCCCCTGTTTTTTGTGTTTTTTTTTATTATTTTGTTTTTAACAGACCAAGAATTTAATAGAACTTATTTTGGGGAGTAGGATGGAGATTAATTTTATTTTACTTTTAATTTTGGAATAATAATAGATTTGCATGCAGTTGTTAGGAATGATACAGTGTCAATGGAAAAAAAAGAACTATAAAATATTTTAAAGAGGTTTATTCTGAGCTGAATGTTGTGACCGTGGCCCAGAGACATATGGTCTCAAGAAACAGTCAGGGAACAGGTTGGTTTTATGTATTTTAGGGAGACAAGCAGTGCAGGTAAAATCATAAATTAATATCTGGCAGGTGTCCATTGGCTCAGCCTGCCAGGTGGGGCGTCTTGAGGTGGGGCTCAAGGACCCTTAGTCGGCAGTTGGCTGAGAGTGTTCAGCTTTATCTAAAACCCTGGATTCGGGAGGAAGGGATGCTCAAGACAAGAGGGTCTGTGACCTGTCATTGATACCACGCCAGCAAAAGAAAACACCCTGTTTAACTAGATTTTGTAGATTGTAAGGCATGACTTAACCCTAGCCTGGCCTGGCCTCCGGTCTTGTTTGTAAAACTTGGTATCTTATTGCCACAAAGCGTCGGCTTTTTCAACAGCGATGCAAGATCCCTCTCTACACAGAGCCTGTCAGTGGTGTCTGAACTCTACGAGGGAGGGGCACATGGAAGCATATTCGACCTCCTCCCTGTCATGGCCGGGAACTCCGTTTTAATGATTTTCTGGGCACACTTGGCCAAAAAGGGGTCCATCCAGTTGATGGGGGCCTTAGGTTTTCGTATTTAGTTTATAACAGAGATACTAAGATACTCTTCACCCACTTTGCCCAGTGGTAACATCTCGGAAAGCTGGAGCACAGTATCACAGCTAGGAAACCACATTGTTAAAAGCTGCTCAGTCTCACTAGAAACACAGATGTGCTCATTAAAATTAGATACTGCTTTCTACCAGGTGTGCAAATAAGAGGGAAATTGACGGCATTAAGTCTTGGTGGGGAAAATAAGTCCACATCTTCATGCACCATCAGCAAAAAATAAATTGTACATTACTGGAGAGAGAGAGCGTTTATCAAAGTAAAGCCAGGTGACGACGTCATAACCCGCAGATGAGGACGTCATAACCCACAGATGAGGACATCATAACCCACAGATGATGACATCATAACCCACAGATGACAACATCATAACCCACGACGCTCCCCGTAGGACTCCACCCTACACGAGCGTCAGCGGGAGCACGGGACGTGCGTTGCTTCCGTCGAGGTCCGGGGCATGAAACAGCGCGATGGATGCGGGGGAGGAGAAGCACACGCTCCCCGCGGGACCAGCTCGGCGGAGACGCTCAGACTCAGACACTGACCAAGAAGTCACAGGTGGCGACACGTTGTCCAGTGAAAACGCCGCAGGCAGAACTAACGAGTCTTGCGATCCGGTTCACACAACACAAGGCACAGGAGAGGAAGTCGCGGGCACGCAGACATGCGGGGATGCACCGAGCGCGGAGCTTGGGAAGGTCGTGCTGAGTGGGGCCGAAGAGCAGAGTGTTGCCTTTTCATCTCATCACTCCTTAACTGTCTTGATTTTTTTCAAGCATCTATTTGTTCGAAATTTTTTTTAAAACCTTTTTTAGATACGTTGACAAAGACAAAAGAAGAGTGGGAGGGAAGGGTACAGGCTGTCCTCCTGACGTCCCCATCTCACACAAGATGGGGCGGCCTGTGCTACCGGGCAGCGGGCGGGGCCCTGTCCGTTCCCTTCAGCGTCCCTGAGGACTCCAGGCCTCCTGTTCCCCCATTTGGAGGGCTGGGACCCTACACGGACTGGCCACAGACTGCAGCTTCAGGGGCCTGGGAGTTGGGAGTCCTGGTGGTGGCAGGGCCCAGAGTCTCCCTGATTGGCGCCTGGGGACCCCGAGTTCCAGGTGCACCCCGCCAGGTGCATAGACTCGCCCCCTGCAGAGTGACCCCAGGTGCAGGCGCCTCCTTCAGCTGCCGACTCGCAGGGAGATAAAGTGAGGACGGCGAGGTCCCTGCGCCCGTCCCCTCCCTCCTCCAGCACAGCCAGAACCCGGCACCTGGCCACTGTCCCTGGGACCCCAGGGCCACCCTGCCCCATCACATCACTGCGCAGGAGCCACAGCTGACGGGGGAGGGGCGGGGCCCTCGGTGCCCACCCCGCTGCCGTCAGCACAGACCGGGGTCGGGGGCAGGGGCACCGGGACAGCAGGGCCGCCGCGTGCCGGGGTGAGTCAGGACCCTCCCCGGGAAAGGCTGCCGGGCGGGGGGGCCCTGAGCAGGGGGAGGCAGCGGGCTGAGGCCGCAGTGAGCACGGGGGTTGGGGGGGGCTTGCTCCCCGCGGGTGGCCTCAGTTTGCTCTTCTGCAAAGTGCGCGAGTGACCACGGCCTCCTCTGGAATGAAATGGCCGACGTCAGCGCTGCACACGCCACGCTGGCTCTCGATGAGTCGCATCTTTGGGGATTATTACGGCCACCAGCAAGATGCTAGATAAACAAACACAACCAAATGTTCCAAATGTTATTTCCATGGCAGGTTGGAGGTTTTCCTGCCCCAGCAGAGTGCTAGAAGGTTCTTTCAACATTATATAACTGCACTGGGCACAGTTGGGGACACAGAGGTGAGCCTTCCAAGGGACGGGACAAATGAAGTCTCAGCAAAATGAATTTTAAAGTTGGAATAGCCGAAGAAATAACAAACGAAATGCCACCCGAGGACTTCTGGTTGGAACAAAGCATCCTGGATCCCCGCCCTGTGGAAGGGCTCGGTCCACGGCCCCACAAGTGACTTTGGAACTGTGTGAACCCACCCCCTGTGTTGCCAGGTGGCAGATTCTCAGCGCAGACGCTGGCGACCCGTGTCAGATGCTCCAGACAGCCCCGCCCCCAGGCCCCGGCTGGCCCCGCCCCTCTCCAAGCTCATGAATCAGTCCCTGTCAAGGTCAGACCTTCCTCCTCTGCTTCAGCTGCAAACAGGGCAGGACGTGCAGTGGGTGCAGGTCCTGGGTCAGGGAAGAAAGGCCGTCTGGGTGCCGTCCCCACCCCGGGCCCTCCCTGCTGCTAGGGACCCCTCTGCCCCAGGTGCCCACCCTTGGGGACCTCCCTCGGGACAGTGTGCCCCATCTCGAGGCTCCTGCAAGGCATCCTCCAGTGTGGCCACTTTGACCGCACTGAGTGACGTAGGCGATTGTAGCACAGTGACGGTCTGTGTATCCAAACACGGACAAACAGAAAAGTACAGCAAAGTTCAAGCGTTATAATCTAATCTTATCAGTGTGGCCAGGAACTTCCACCTGCTCCCAGACCACCTGCCCCACACCTCTCACGCTGGGCTCTCACGGGCTCTTCAGTTTTGTCCTCCCCATGGGGCCTCTATGCAGCATCCACACGCACATATGTGCGCTATCACATGCACAGGTGTGTGGTCACAGCCCACGGGCTAGGGTGGGCTGCACACTGCAGGTGTGTGGAATTTGATGTGTTCATGCATGCACATTTACACTCACCTAAAAAGTGTGTATCGGCACACACACACAGTGTGTATTCCATGTGAATGTGAGTAGGTGACACCTCTCTGCACCCCACCGTCCCCACCCACGGGGCCCCATGGAATCCCCTCATTGCCAGCGGCCACGGCTCCAGGTCACTCTGTCCGGTGGGCACAGGGCCCCTGGTATGGACACACCAGCATGTCCTCATTCATGGATGAGTGTTCATTTGTTTCCATATTTTTTGTTGTTATGAAAAACATGCTGCAAAAAACATTTCTTTAAGGTATCGCTGGGTCAAAGTGCACATGCATCTTCAGTTTCATCTGTCGCCACGTGGCTTTCAGACGGGCGTGATTCCCCTAAGCCTGGCGAACACACAGAATACACATGGCCACGCAGGTGGTGTGTTCTGTTAGGCCCCTTTGGTCTGCAGAGCGGTTCAGGTCTGCTTTTTCCGTATTTTCTGCCCGTTACCTAAGTGGGCACTGAAGTCTCCTACCGGCCTCTGCAGCGCTATCCGGCTCTCCCTTCAGATGTGGCAGCGTTTGCTGTGTACCGTCATGCAGCACAGGATGACATCTAGGTCAACAACAGACCACATATGTGATGGTGGCCCCACGAGATTATAACACTTAATCTTTGCCGTGCTTTTCCGTGTTTGTACGTGTTTGACACACAGACCGTCACTGTGCTGCAATCACCTGCGTCATTCCGTGCAGTCTGCAGCCCGGGAGCGACCGGCCAGGGGCGCAGAGCCAGGTGTAGCGGCCGTGCCCGGGTCTGTGTCAGCGCTCTGTGATGCCGGCACGGTGAGGACACACACACAGTCACTGAGTGATGCCTGACTGTGCGCAGGTGCCGTGGGGTCCGGGGCGCAGGTACGTACATTATAATTGTGATGTCCTCCTGTCCCCTCCTCCCTGGGGCGTGGGAGGTGCTTCATCACTCTCAGGATGTTTGCTGCTCTCTTGAGTATAACGTGACTTCTTGTTACCCTGACTGACATTTCACCAACTGCCTGTGATCTTGAGTACCTTCAAGTACTTACCGGCCACTTGGATAGGACCTTCTGTAAACTGTCCTTCTGAGTGTCCTGCGCCCGCTGTTCTCCAACGTGTTGCCTCGTTCACGCCACTTTGCTGAAGTCCCGTTCACCTGGCAAATGCAAACACGGCAGCCTGGGACCCGGAACCTGATGCTCCTTCCCAGCTGCCCTCATGCCAGCGTGGTTCAGAACTGGGGAGGAGAGTGCAGCCCGGCACGGGACGGGCTCCGGCCCTGTGTGCCCAGAACTCTGAGTGACCTGGACAGGTCGCTCTGCCCGAGGGGAAGACAGGTGTTTCTGCACGGAACGGACGCTACAGACAGACGCAGAAAGCCGGTGTAAGGGGCAAGCCCCTGTGACCCCCACGAGTGCTCCTGTGACCCCCATGCATGCTCACGGCTGACGCTCATGGCACTTGGTCAGCGTGCAGGGCGTGGCTCTGCGTGTTGCGTGTCAGCTCGTGGCACCGGGCCGCCCACAGGAGCTGTCGTTGTGGCCCCCCCTTCACAGGCCCAGGCGCGGACGATGTCGGCCGCTCGGGCAGTCGGGGTTCAGCAGAGCTCCAGGGCCCGGTGCCCGGCTCGCACACGCTGTCCTGGGGGGGCACGCACCACTCACGCATCAGGCTCCCTGTCCCCTCGGGGACGCCTGGCAGCAGCCTGGCGTCAGACCTGCGTGCACGCTCTCCAACCCCAAGGCACGGATGTCTGCATGTCTGTGTCCCCGAAATCCATCCTGAATGCCAGCCCCTGAGGTGATGGTCGGGGAGGTGACCCGGTCACGGGGCAGAGCCCTCACCAGTGGGATGAACACCCTTGTAAAAGAGCCCCAGAGACCCCTGGCCTTTCCCACCGCGTGAGGACGCAGAGAGCGACACCGTGGGCCGGGACGCAGGCGGCACCTCTCTGGGCTGGTGCCTCTCCTCCCCGGAAGGACCTAGGGTTTGGTAAGTCCCAAAGTCCCTTGGACATCAGCCATGCTGTCCTTTATTTACATTCAACAGACACCAAGCACCTGCTATGCGCCAGATGCTCTGCCTGATGCTGGGGACGGAGGGACCGGGCTGTCCTCGAGCAGTCACCACCGGGACTCACTGCCGCTGCGCCTCCCGGCGACGCCACCCTGTGCAGGGCACTCGCTCCCCCAGCCGCCCGGTGACCAGTAAGAGCCACTGAAGCCAAACTCGCGGGTCGAACTTTGGGACCCGTCGGAAGTAGCAAGTGACTCACGTCCTTGTCACGCTTCGTGGCCGAGAGGGCTCAGGGCTGACCCTGCGGGGCTGCCCCGGGCTAGATGCTGGGAGGACGTGGGGCCTGGCCCATCGCAAGCTGTGTGAGGCGTGGGCAGGAGTCGCCTCCGCCCTGAGACTGGCCCTGCCTGGGCAGCGGAGGCTGAGCTCCTGCAAGTCCAGCTGTGGCCTCCTGGGGACAAAGGGGCTTTGTGTCCGAGCTCCCTTTTCCCAGCGCTTTCTCCTCTTGGCTCCAAGCGCGAATCACAGCAGTGAGAGCTCTAAAGTCAATAACGTCCCTGCTCTACAATGTGGCTTATTTTGGAAGCGCCCGTGGTAGCGTCCCTGTGTCTGTCCAAGGGCCCAGGAGCTCACCTCCCCTCCCTCGCTGTTTCCTGAGCCCTGAGAAGGGCACAGCCTCCTCCTCCTCCTCAAACACACAAAGGCTGCAGGGAGGACACAAGTTTTCCCCACTCAGGAAGGCGAAGCCCGAGGGCAGGGAAGGAAGGAGCCGCTTTCTTCGAAAGTCCTCGGCCGCAGGCCTTGAACTATGAGAACAAGTTTCATCCACCAACAATCCCCCAACCCACAGGCCCCAGAGCCAGACCTCAGGTACCCACATCGGCACTCCCCCCCCCCCCCCCCCCCCCCCCCCCCCCCCCCCCCCCGTTCAGGAAGGGCTCCGTCTCGTCGGCGGCGTCACTTCTTGATTCAGTAGCCTGACAGGGACTCCCAAAGCCTTTACTGTTAGCAGAAAACATTCTCCAAATAAGCCGCCCATGGCTCCCTGCCCTGCAGGACAAGGTCCTTCCACGCTCTGAGTGTGGGGGAGGGAGCTGGTTTTTCCCACGGGGGTGGGAGCTTCCGGAAGGCGGGCCAGGCAGAGGCCGTCCCCACCTGTGCCCGGGACACACAGCCCCGGAGGGTGCTGTAGAAACTGCCAGAACCGTGTTTTCTGCTGCGGAGAAAGACTATGTGGGCAGAGCAAACAGACAGGCGATGGTTAAGTCAGGGTCCTGGAGCCCTAGGGCCAGCGACCTTCCAGAAACCTTCCAAGGATGTGAACGCGCAAGGCCTCCTTCTTTTCCTACGCCAGAGCCTTCTGCAGGCCCCAGAGGCTGCCTGGCCCTCGGCTGGCCCCTCCCCACCTGGCAGCGGCACCGCAGGCTGTGCTTTGCTTCCCGAGGTCTGACGGCCTGGCTGGCAGCTGAGCCCACGGTCACCAGCGACGTCACCTCTTTGCAAACCAGTCTTTCTAAATGAGGCTTACACAGGTCTCTGTGAGTAAGGCAATTAGGCATAAAAAGTGAGAGCTAAAGTCCTGAGCCCCCACCTACAGGACCCCTCTCGGCCAAGGGGACCCCAGAGGAACCCTGAAGCCGAGGTCCCCGCTGTGACGGGCGGGAAGTCAGACTCACCTCCCTGCACCCTCCCTGCCAACGGCCATCGGGTTTTACCTCCTAAGGGCCGGAGCAGCATCCTTTCCTGACGTGACCGCCAGGAAGCGATGCTAACGCTCTCCGGAACACCTGCAAAGAGGGTTTTCGCGTCCTTGTTTCTCCTTTCTGTCACACAGGGGGCCATTTTTAAACACGGACTCCACAAAAGGCCAGAAATCCCACTGCTCCGGCAGGACCCCACGGCTCCCCGGGGGTGCAGCACGCGGGGACCAGTCTGTTGCCCCAGACGGGCGGAGCTGTAACCGCCACCCCAGCACTGAGCACTGCAAGCCCCGCGGGACGGTCGCGAACCTCGATGGACGGCTAATTGCAGGCAGCCACGTGATTGCTTAAGAGTTCACCCAAATACCTCGCTGTTTCCCACAGAGCCTTTCGTGCTTGTTTCAAGGAATCCATGCAGGAAACTGCAAAATCTTCTCTTGAGAATTAACCTTGACCACAGGCACTGCTGACACCACGAGGCCCAGGCATTTCCTGGTCTCAGAACATTCTTCACTTCAACATTCTTCACTTCGAAGCGGACACGAAACAGTGATCTTAATTTTTTTCAGCTGCTATCAATTACTGAGCTGGACCAAAAAGAAACCTAAAAGATAAATAACCCCCCCCCACGTTATATTCCCCTTTGAAATGGACAACATGCATTTCTCACGCAGAAGGCAAAAGCATCTCTTTCAAAGTCACTGTCCCGTCATCCTAGCTCTCTGGGCCTCAGGCTGGCGACGGTGGCTGAGGAGACACGAGGCTGCGGCGCCCACCTGCCCACATGGGGCGAGGGACGGGGCCAGCAGGACCCGCGCACGGCCGCACGGCGCTCTGACTCACACGCCACCGCAGTAGTAGCCGTCAGTCTCCCGACACTGCCCACAGAGAACAGCGCTTGCCATGCTGACAAACACGGCTCTCTCGTGTGCGACACACGCGCACACACGTGCACACACAGACTTTTAGGGATTGTAACAGTCACTCAAAAATAAAAGAACTGAAACCACTCTGCATGTGATGTGCTTTCTTTTAATTGAAACAAAGACAGCAGCTGGTCACATTAGAGAGTAACGGCATCGTGCAGGTTGTTAAGACTGTTCTTCGCTTTCTTGGCTACCCAGCTCCTAATTTCAAATGACGGCCACAAGTCCTTTAAAGCCATTGGAAATTGTCCTCCGAGAAGATCCGCCACACTGCGCTGTGCAAGCCGTGGCCGTAACGTGGCCGGGCAGTGCGTCACTGGACGTCATCGTCATCAAAGAGATCCTCAAAATCTAGGTAAATAAACAAAGCCATGTGTTAATGGCGCTCGGAAGGGTAAGCAACTGAGGGAATCACTTCAGAATTAATTCTATGGGAGTTCAAGATACAGAGAAAACAGCAAACAACCTAACTGAAGACTTCTCCCATGACAGACTTTTATCCACCAGGGCTCACAGATGTAGTCCAAGAGGAAAGCATTATTCAGTGTGTATTTTTAATCTGGTTTTTATTTAGAAGACGATCTTAAGAAAGTGCATGCAGGGGTGCTCTGGAGCAGGCGGACAGCCACCGCCTAGCGAGGCTGAGCACGGGACGCGTCAGTGCCCACATCTGCACGTGTGGGCGCCGCTCCGGCTATGGGGAGGGCAGAGGCGAGGGGAAGGTGCTGGCGGGGCCTGGCAGGACAGAGGAGCGCCCAGCCGCTGGGCACCACGGGAACTTGAATGTGGGCGGACTGGAGAAAGCAGGAGGGCCAGGCCACGACAGAACTGCGCCCTGTGAGGGAGAGTGCAGGACGGCCAAGCCCGTTCCTACAGGAAGAAATGCAGCAAACACACCGTAGACTGCCTTGGGCAATCAAAACTGTGGCCATGTCGTCCTTCTGTTCACTTTTATAAATATTCCAAACTCCCCTTCCTTCTCAGTGGGAAAAGACAAAACGTAGAACCCATCTGTGTGCACGGAAAATGTGCAGTGTGGTCACAAATTAGAAAGAGGACGTCCAAGTCCTCGGTGGTCAGACAGAGCAAAGAGGCAGCGACCCCGAGGCACCTCTGGCCACTGCAGAGGGTCCTGGCTCTCCCCAGCTGCACTGACGGGCGCCACACCCTCTGCCCACTGACCACTGCGTGTGGTTCTGCACTCTGAGAACTTCCGCCCGGGCCCTGCCCCTGGCTGACTCCTTCACACCCTTCACGTCTCTGCGCTGCTCTCACCTCCAGAGAACCTTCTCGCAGGTGCTCCTAGAGACAATCCCACCCGTCCTGTGTCAGGGCTGACCACGGTAGCGTCCCTGCTGACTAGCTTGTCTAGACCCGCTGCTATTTTGTAAAACACAGTGAGGGAAGAGAAATCTTGTTCGTGGTTAAAACCCCGCTGCCCAGGGAATAACAGCTCACCAGACCCCGTCTGTCTGGTGAACAAAAAGGACGTGGCGGCAGCCCTATGCGAAGCCCACACAGAGCTCTCAGCCAACGGCTTCCTCAGCACCCGGGACGTCACCCCCTGACGGGGCAGCGTGCGCTTCTGGACTTGGTCAGGGGGTGGGCGGAGGGGCGAGACGCTCTTCCACGTTCCCTTGTCCCAGCTGTGGCGCAAGGGGAGAAAGGGGCCCACACAGCTCCCGTGTTCAGGGGCTCACCTGGCAGGCCAGGCCTGGTCCCTCAGAGCTGCTTCCCCATCAGAACTGAAGGGCTGCTTCCAGAAACCACGGGGACTCAAACAGCAGGACACAGCCGACTGCCTCTAACCCCAGGGGCTGGCAGAGGATGAAGGGACTCCAGAGGAGAGCGTCACACTGTGAGTCTCCCAGGCCAGCGTCAGCAATCACACAGTCCTGCCCACGTGAGCAGCCTTCAGGGTCAGCCCGCGTGAGCTGCTGTTTTCACAAAGGCAGCTTTGGGGAGCACTCCGCACCCCTGCGCAATCGGCCCCTCTCACAGCCACGCCCCCGCATGAAGAACTGAGAAAGGCTACTGGGCTCTTAAGGCTGGGCCCCAATGTCACTCCTCCCAGTTCTGACTCCAGTTGGGGACAGCCAGGATGTGGCCCCAGGGGAGCAGCCAGGTGCCCTGGGGAAGCCTGCACCCCAATTCAGCTGCCTGGCTTCTCCCCTCAGCGGGTAACTGGCTGACAACAGCAGACGAAGGAGCATGGACTTGGGGTTCCAGGGGCCTTGGGTGAGTCGGGGACCACGCGGCAAGACGGCATCCCAGCCGCCACTAGAAACCAGAGTTCTCTGTGGGGCAAGCACCACGGAATACAGTAGGGTGGAAAAAGGAGAAAAATACCACTTAACTCCCCTGAGTGAGAAACCCTTCCTGTGTTTCTACGTAACTGAACCCTTAGTAAGGGTTAACATGATCCGAAGGAGCAAAGCCTTAAGAAACCAGAAGAGAGCAAGAGAAATATCCCTTTACCATATCTGAATATTTTACACATTTTATGTAAAGTCAGTTTTTCACCGTTTATTTGGCATGTTCTTGGCAAACAGCATTAAAGCTCTTAAACACAAGGCAGAAGCATGTCCCGCGCCCTATGTTCAGAGGCTGGGGAAGGGAGATCACCGAGCGTGGCTGTCACTCTGCAAAGGCAGCCGAGGGCACAGGAATCCCGGGGCACACGGGGGTGGCTGGGGAAGGGGGGGGAAGGGACGTGAAGGCGCCATCTGGAGAGCACTGGGACGAGAGAGCCCGCCGGGCGAGCCGACTGGGTTCTACGCCCGCGTCCCAGGCAACAGGCCAGACCCGCTACGGTCTCGGGGTCCACAGGCGTGCGCTAGCACTAACGCCAGAGCTCACGCTCGACTGCCGGGACACACGACACGGAGCAACTTCATGCTACTTTTCTCCTGAAAACCAGGGCTGATGGCCAGCGCCCATACCAGTGCCATCACTCGCATGACCACACTGCGTCCTGACAGTGGCACCGAGTCTGGGCTTCACTGTCCTTTGATCCAAACTATTCATGTCACAAAGCTGCTCTACTGCCCTAACCTGCAGAAACATCCAGATTGCATCTGGCACCCCAAGCCCGGCGTCCTTACCGTTAAAAAAGTCTGCATGAACGGCCTTTTCATTGGCTGCCAAGTCCATCAGGAGCCCGGTGCTGCCGCCTGCCTGGAACGGGAAGGCAAGGTTCTGTCAGCTGCGTTTTCCGAGAACAGGCGATTGGCACATTGCAGTGTCCACCAAAAGGAAGGGGGGTGATGGGAAAGTGCTCAAGTTGGAGTCAGAATCACAGCGCCAGACAGAGGAAGTGTGTGCCAGGGGGACTGAAAACAATTATGAATATCAACCGTTTTTAAGGTCTCTCAAGGTCACGCATTCCTTGATTCCTCCTTGCCTTTTGAAAAGAAACCTACCATGGCCCAAAGCACAGCCACTTCTCTGTAAACCTCGAGAAGAGGTTCCCAGCCCCCACTGGACACCACCAGAGGCCACAAATGTGCAAGGCCGCGCTGGTCGTTTCTCCACTCTGGATCCTTCCTGCTTTCTGCTGAGAACTAAACCACCTCCCTCGGGAAAGTGACCTGCGCTGGCCGTGAGGTTCTGGAGGGGGCTGCCAGCATGGGACCCTCACTGCCACGGCTCGGCTGTGGTGGCAAAACCATGCCACGACCAAAGCCCGGCAATCTGATGCACTCCGGATTTTCAATCCAGTGTAGAGTCGCCCAGGGACAAGTGGAGCAGAGTGCTCTGACAGCAGCACCCTGGACAGCTGGCCACAGGTCCCCACAGCTGCACTGGCTCGCGCATTCCCAAAGCTGCTCGCCCACCCCGTCCCTGGTTCTCAAGTAGCCGAGCACTGCCCGTGTTCCCTTTCATGGATGCCCTCAGCACCCCAGGGAAAACCCAGGATTCCAGCTTCCTCCCTTCTCGTCTCAGCCTCCCTCCCCGGCCCCATCGCCACATTGAGCCGCACAGGCTCCACCACTTAGATACTGGGTTCTGTTCATCGCCACTCCCACCTGCCTCATCTAGACCCTCTTCAAGTGTCCTGTTCCCATTTTTCTACTCTCTCGCACCAAACCTAGTCCCTCCTACAGAGCAAATCGGAGCCTGTCCCTCCCCACTGCAAAGCCCTCCAGCCGCTCCATATTGCTTCGGGCAGTGACTCTGAAACAGCACTGAGGAGACTGGATTTACGGGAAGTGCTTCAGGAGTGGGTGCACAGAGCTACCGTTTCAGCAGGGCCACAAACTGCTTCATGAGCTGGCACCGTAAGCTCCGCCACATCAAACTGCATGATGTTCCCTTCCCTGAGTGAGCCGTGGGCGTCACTAACGGAAGGGAAGGACTCTGCTCCTGCCAGGCTCGCTTCCTTCACCCCCGTCTACTTGGCAAACACCAACGTGTGTCCTTCGGCCTTTGCAGCCACCCCGAAGCCCTGAGGATTCTTCCCCTAGTGCAACTCTAGCTTTTTATCACACCTGGCGTTTGCAATCAGCCTCGCTCCGCCACACCAGAACCTCCAAGAACAGGGCCCGCGTCTGACCACCTCTGTACCCGGCCCCCAAGATTTGTGAAAGAGAACCTGAGGCCCTGACACCCAGGCCCTGACCAGGCACCCCGAGCTACGCTGTAGTGTTGCTGTATTGGACATAAACCATACCAGGGAACACCCGCGTCAGACAAGGTCACTCTGTGACCATGAGGGAGTCAGGACGACAAAACCAGACCGCTTCATAACCCGGTATAATCACAGAAAAGAACTAAGTCACTGTGCAAAGCACGAAAATGCCAAACACCCCTCTCTCTCCCCCCCCCCGTTAGCTACCATGG
>VBSM01003186.1:6799466-6814170 GCA_008086735.1 Cheirogaleus medius
CACTGCAGGTGGACCTGCGCCCCATGGGAGTGGCCGCCTCCCGCTCCCGGCATTCCCAGGAGAGAGGAAGTGTGAGCTTCTCTCCATTGATCACATACGCTGACATTCTGACACTCACCCCCAAACCTCCAAGTGTCGGGGTGTTTCCTCCCTGCCCGGTTCCCTGGTCAGAGCTGGGATTTCCTGCTGCGTCAGCTCTGGGAGGCGCACCTGTCCACTCGAGGTGCCAAAGCATGGAGACCTGCTCATACAGGAACAACGGCTATATCCACATTTTAACTACAACCGAGCATGCTCACGCTGGGAAGATTAGAATAACCCACTAGGAAAAAAAGAGAGCAAACTGATAATAAAAAACACCTGTGACCCCACCCTCCAGAGATGGTCGCCGATGATTCCGGGTGTGTATTTGTCGTCAAGGCTTTTCTTTCTATTCTTTTTACAAATGGCACACTCCATACTTTGTCTTGTGACAGGCTTTTTTTCCCTTCGGGTGTAGTACGAGCAACTTCCCAAGCCGATGAGTCTCCACTTCCACCACGACTCACGGTGGGATTTATTCCATCGATTTGTCCGTGGTTTGTTTCCAAGCTATGGTTGTCGTGAGCAACGCTGCGCTTGTCTTCGTTCTCGTCTGAGCGACTGCGCTCTGTGACTTTCTCAGAGAGGAACTTGGAGTGAAGCCATGGCCCCCACGCTCTCCCGATGGTCTTCCCGTGAGCGCCATCAGCGCCCGCCCCCGCGAGCAGCAGGGGACCCACCCCCGAGCACACACCCAACCCTGCTCCCAGCACTCGAGAGACAGACCCGTGCCACTGTGGTCTCTGAACACGCTTTCCTGTTTATTATTGTCTCTGCACGTGTTTCCCGTTGTCTCGTTATTTCTCAGATCTTGATTCAGACAGCTAGTGTTTTCTTGGGGATATGAGAGAACCTTCTTTCCAAACGGCTTCAGGACGAGCCCCTCGCGTCCCCCCACGCCAAAAAGACACCTGCCGTCGGCTCGAGGAAGATTTTCTCATCATGTCGAGAAAGTTCGTTGTATTCCTGGTTTACTGAGATTTATTTTTGTTCGTGTATTTATTTATTCAAAATAAACGTTGCATGTTTGCAAATGTCTTTTGGCATCTATCCGTCTTGTGGGTGCTTTATTTTTTAGCTACTGAAGGGATACACTTTTTCGGCCCATTTCTGACTTAAATCTCTCAGTTCAGAGTCTTCTTGGTAACATCCAAGGGGAGCAGACCCTTTGCCAGGCAAGCTGCTAAGAGGGGCTGGGCTCTTCCGCCACGGCCACGGTGTCAGGACAGCCTCCGCGTGGCCTGCGATCTGCGCGTGGCTCAGCGTGGTGGGGACGGGTGCAGGGCAGGCTGGGGCGGGAGGGCTCCCCCAGCACCGGCTCCCCCAGTGCCCCTCCACGCCCCGTAGAGTACACGGTACCCACGGCCCCGTCTGCCCGGGCGGCTCCCGGGTCCCTGCGGCACAGAGCTGGCCCCCGCGGGAGGCGGGCGCTGACCTGTCCTCCCTCATGCCAGGTGGTTGTCGGCCTTGTCTGCCCCGGGCGCTCACAGCCTCCCTGGCGAGGCGGGCTTTGTGTGGCTAACAGGAATTGTCCGGAGCAGGGACAGCTGTGGGTAACAGCCTGCAGCGAGGGGGTCTGAGCCTGGCAGGGCGGCAGCTCCCGAGTCCTCGGCTCCCTGAGCACCGGAGAGATGGCGCCCGCCCCGTGACCCACCGGCTGCCGCACCTGCTCTCCCCGAGTGTCTGCTCGAGGCCTCCCCACCTTTCCCCTGCAGTGTCTGGCTTTTGTCTCCGGTTGTGTCGCTATGTCCCTGGCCATCGTAGGCACTGCAAATACCTTCACCCGCGCTGTGGCTCATCACCGGCTTTTTAACCTGCGGGAGGAATCCAGCTTATTAACGAGGGAGCCGGAGAAGAGGTTCGGGGAGCCCCGTCTCCTCCCACCGCCGCGTCTGGACCAACAGACTCTCTGCCGGCACGTCCGCCCGAAAATTATGAGATCTGATTAGAATAAGGAGGGAGAATACATTTCTCACAATACCTTCTGCTGGAAAGTCATAGTTAAAGCAATTCGGTGCGGTGCAGATTTAATTAAGATTGGATCGCAAGCCCTGGAAATGGTATTAGCATTCGGCGTTTAGCCTCCTGGAAACTCACCGAATGTGACGGTTAAGATTCAGGGGATTTGAAATGGATTTTTTTGCAGGCTGGGCTGCCATGTGCCTGTTAATTTGATACATTTTGGAAGTTATTCGTGTCCCCCCAGCTTCCTGTTTCGAATATGTCTCTGATGGAGGAGGGAGCTCCCAGCCCACGTGCTGCGTCCTCAAGCGTGGCCAGAGAGCCGGGAGCTGGGCCCTGTCCCCTCCTCGTTCAGCCACGGCCTCCTGCCAGGACGCTCCCCGGTGGCAGGTGGTCCACGTGGGGGGTTAAACAGTCATGTCCACCAGGACCTCGGGATGTGACCTTATTTGGAAACTGAGTCTTTGCAGATGCAATTAGTCAAGGCTCTCGGGATGAAATCATCTTAGGTTTTGGGCGGTCCCTGAATCCAATGGCAAATGTCCTTGTAACACGGAGGGAGTCACAGGGGAGAGGCCACGTGAAGACAGAGGCAGAGTCTGGAGTGCCACGAGCCACGAGCCACGAGCCACGGAAGCCAGGGCCCCTGCCCAGAGCCCAGAGAAGGAGCAGGGCCCCACTGGCACCTTGATGTCGGCCTTGTGGCCTCGGACCCGTGGGCCGGTGATGCCGGATTTTGCTCTAAGCTCCCTGCACCCTGCTGTGCGTCCCCGCAGCTCAGCGGCCTGCCCCGTCTCCAGGCGGAGCTCGGGGCGCCAAGGCTGCTCCGGCTCTGCCTCCAGCCCCCACGGGATGTCAGTCGCAGTTTGGGATGGGGAGTGCAGTGTGACAGTGACCAGCGGCCCCTGGAGACGAGGCGTTGGCTCTGGGAGGATCTCACTAGGTCAGAAGAGCCTGTGCTGGGACCTCCCCCGACCCTCTGCCCACACCGGCCCCTGCGTGGTGTCTAGTCCTCGGCTCGGCCGGCTGTGACCTCGGGTGACGGTGTCCCCTCTCTCTCTCGCTTGCTCCCATCTCTCCTTCTAGGAGTCAGATGCCCCCTCGTCCCCTTTGGAAAGGCCCGTGTGTTGGGGAGCTGGGAGAGACCACGGGCCCACCGCCGCGAGGACCCGAGGCCGGCCCACAGCCGCGTGAAGTGGGTCCTCCCCTCGAACCCTCCCGAGGACGGCGAGCCCGGAGCCCTGAGCACAGAGGCTGCGTGGCAGTGAATGTCCACAGCATTTGGCTGCCGCGTTCTGGGGTGATGTTTTACAGAGACATCGATAACTAATACAGCTGTCAGGTGTCCCCAAATGCCTTTTAGACATTGTCAAAGATATCACTTTTTCTGTTTATGCCGTCGCTGTGATGGCTTCCTCACCGTTCCTGGACTGAACACCCTTTTGTCGTGGGATGAACTGTTGCCGCGAGGCCCCGCTGCCCGCCTCGCTCTCCTGCTTAATCCCCCCGGGGCTTCACCGGCAGTGGCCGTGGGCGCCACGGGCCGGGCGAGCAACGCCGGGCCTGCGAGGGGCCTCACAGCTCATGGGCCGGAGTCTGTCAGGCAGCCTCAGCTGGCCCCGGGCTCTGGGGACAGGGACAGCCGGACCAGCCGTGCTGACGGTAACGAGGAACCCAGACTCAGTCCCTCCACCCGGAGCCTGCTCAGCCGCCCCGTCTTCCAGCCTCCCGCACGCTTCCAGGGCTGAGCGCACGGCGTGGAGTCTCGCGTGTCCAGTGTCAGACACGGCCACTGATTTCCACTCTGGAAGCTAAAGGTCCGGCCGCCTTGCACCAGCCCCGCCCCCTCCACGCACCACACGGCACCGCCCCGCCCCCCACGGTTGCAGCGCAGTTTGCGTTAACTCCCCGCTCAGTCTGCGTCATTCTGACCGTGCGGATATCCGCACCACTGAGCCACGGACTGAATGAATGACACTCACGTTGCTTTTCTGACGCTGATCTTTTCCCGAGATTCATCGCTGCCTTGTTTGTCTGCTCCGTTTTCTACAGACCTGCCGAGAAGCGTCCCCAAAGCCTTGGTTCCACGCTTTACTGTGTCTGTCCCCCTCACAGGGCAGTTGCCCGGGGACGTCCCCAAAACCCCGGGAATCCCCTCCCCTGTTGTCCGGATTTCTGCGCCCCCACTCTCCTCTTGCCTGAAACCCCCCCGAGGCCCCGAGGAAGGGGCGAAGGGACCTATTTGATTTATCCACTGCACGTCTACAACCTCACCCACGTATTCCACTGGATTTTTAATGTTTTTCCTTTTAAATTTATAATTCCATATTAGCTTGTATTTCATATTAGAAACTTTTTGTTGTGTCTCTTTCAACTTTTTTATGACATTTCTTTTTACCTGACTGAATTAAAAAGCGCAATCAAATTTTTGTTTTTAAAAAATGCTTTCAGACTTTCTCATGCTAACGAGGGACCTCCCGTCCTCAACATTATATTACATAATGCTACCGTGCGAGTTTTTAAAAGATATCAACCTTTTATCCACTTGTATCCATATAGTCAACAGACACGTGAGAACATTTCATCTCACCGATAGACGTGAAAATCCCAGTGGGAACGGCGAGCCGGCCTTTTCACGGGGCGGCCCGCACACACAGGCCGGCATGGCCGGCGCGGCGGGGCGAGGGCCGTGTGTGCCTGGGAGCCGCTGATGGCAGCCCGGGCGAGAACCGCGCACACACGGGCGCCGCGCCGACACCCGTCAGACGCCGATGTGTGCGCGGTTTTGATCCAGCGATGCCACTTTGTTGTCCGGAAACACACACGGAATACAGAGATGCTCATCGTAGCGCCGGTTTTGATTCTGAATGACTAGAAGCAAGCCAAGTGTCCATCAAAATGAAGTTGATTAAATAAGCCGCTGCACATCCATAATTTATCACAGCGCCTGCCACGGATGGAGAGATACGTGTGTGTGTGCATGTGCGTGTGCATGTGTGTGCATGTGTGAGTGTGTGTGTAGTGTTGCATCTATACTTATCAATGTGGAAAATTTCTGTGCGCAAACGCAAGCAGTAATGGATAGAATGGTGCTAATCATATGATCCCATTCTTGACGAAATGCAGACACATTGAAAGGAAATACGCCAGACCCTCCTCTCCGGATGGTAAGATTTCAGGCGATTCTTTTTTCGCTTTTTTATTAATTTTTGATAAAATTGTGAATTTGAGACTTTTTAAAAGTTGCAGTGGACAGTATCATTTTTAAAATAAAAACAAACAAAGCTGTTTTTCAAAGGAGCTATGAAATTGGAATCGGAACCACAAGAGACCCACGGACACCAAATGAGAAGGTTTTCCTCAGTTGCCCTGGCAGGTGCAGAGCCGCCGACTGTGACCGGCTGTGACCGGCTGTGACCGGCCGTGACCGGCCGTGTGTCGGGCTACTCTGGGTCCACCTTGCCCTTCCAGCGGACGCTGGGCTGGGGGAGAAGCCCCAGGATCCCTCTGCATCCACGTGGCCGCCCACGTCAGGCGAAGTCTGCTCCGGCTCTCGCTGGGGCCAGTCTGGCCCGTTGGTACCGAGAGCCACGGCCACCGAGACAGCCGGGACCTGCCGCTGCCCTGAGGAGCTCGGGGTCTGGGACCAGAGGGGTCATGGGACAGGCACAGGCCCCAGGGTGCTGTGGGGGTGCAGAGTGGGTGTTGGGCTGCACTTGGGTCCGGAAGTCTTCCTGGAGGAGGCGGCAGCCGAGCCGGGTGGTGGAGGAAGGGCGGGGTGCCACAGGGGGACAGCCGGGCAGTGTCAGGGCAGAGGCTGTGCTGAGAACTGCCAGGCAGCCTCCTGCCCACAGCTGCCACGTGTGGATCCTCACCAGGGCCCCGCTTTGTGCAGGGCAAGGTGTTGGGGTCAGGGGGCAGAGAAAGGACTCCCCCTCTCCCGGGACCCTGTGCCAAGAGCAGAGGAGGGTGTGAGCCGCCGGAGTGTCCGGCGGGGCCCAGCGGAGGCCTGGAGCCTGGGGCAAGGCGCAGCCTCTGAGCGGCTCAGACACGTGGCGGGGGTTGCCGTGGCCTCTGTGAGGTGGCCAGTCATCCAGGACACCTGTCAGTTTCCACTGACTCCTGCTGTCCCCAGCGAGCCCCGAGGACACGTGGCCAGCAGGAGAAAGAAAACGCTGGGGATGTGTGAGATGCAAGAGCTGGAGAAATATCGGGAATCTCAGCAATCACTCCTCACACTGCTGCTAATTACGCAGAGATTAAACTGCCAATAACTCAAGCAGAAACCTTTCCTTGGACACCTCTCCCCACTCCCCGCGAAGGCGCCGACTGGCTCTAATTAGCACAAAGATCACAGTCCTCTGTCCTTCCCTCCCCCCTCCTGGCTTTGTCCCGGCCTCTACCCCCCGCCATCCTCAGTCCCCAGTCTCCCCCGTCCGTAAAGATGATGTTGGTGACTTTCGTCTCCAGGGTCCAAACCTGGAAGTCCCAGAGCACGGAAGGATGGGATCTGGAGACGGATGCAGACCTGCCCCGTGCTGGGCGTGGTGGCTGGGATGGCGGGACACCCATGGGTGGCTCGGGGCCAGCCTGGGTCTCGGGATAGGCTTGCACGGGGGCTGGGGGACCTCTGGGTGCCAGCAGAACCCCTGCTCCCTGCCGCCACGTTGGCTCCGGGAGCCACGGCAGGTGTCTGCTGGTGGGTGGGGCAGCCGAGGTGTGTGAGAGCCGAGCTCTCCACGTAGGGCCCGGCCAGGGCCACTGGTCAGCCGGTGGCAGTGGCTCCAGTCCCTCCCAGCGCCTCTGGGGGTTGTTTAAAGTCCTCTCTCCCCGTGAAGACTGTGGCGGCTCCTCCCTCTCGGCATTCCAATGCGAGGCTCTAGAAGCCAAAGCCCCGGTTCTGCCTGGAGGCTCCTCTTCCATCGGCAGAAGATGATTTGATTATTGTTAATGGAACTTGCCTTGAATGATGACACAGCAGCTGGGAAAGGCCATGGAGGCTCTGAGCTGTCGCTCTCCCATACTCATGCAAAGGGAGGCCAGTGTGTGTGTCGTGCCCCAGGCTCAGCACGCCCTGGGCAAGCTCACCTGCAATCCGGGCTCTGCCTGCTGAGCCCTGGGCCCCTCCAGGGCTGCTCCCCTCCCCCTCACTGCCACCTGCCAGTCCCAGCTCCCAAGTCCACCCTGCCCCCTCTCCCTCCCACCCCCAACCCCAACCCCAATCCTGCCGGCCTCACCCACAGTCGTGACCCCTTCCTTTCCTCCTGACTTGGTCACGTGTGCCAGAAACCGGTGTCCCAGACAGAAATTCGGCCTTGTCTGTCCTGCCCACCCCCTGCCTCCCCGGCAGGTAGAGCCTGCAGGGTCCACGCCTTGGGGTGCTGAGGGCCGCAGGGAGGCCGCCCTCGCTGGCGGAGGGTGCAGGGGCTCCTCCCGCAGACTCACAGGTGTCCCTTCTCCAGAAGGAGGGGGCTCTATTACTCACAGCAAAAAGGTGCTCAGCTGTGTTTGAGTAAGGTGTGGACGGGCGGCGGGGAGGACTAGAGAGAGGGAGGGAGAGAGGAGGAAGAGAGAGACAGAGAGGGAGAGGGAGATGGGAAGAGGCCACAGTCCTGGGGAACCTGAGCATAATGTAAGAGCTGTTTCGGCCAAAGTACAACCTCCCCTTCCCCGCGAGCAACACGCACGCAAGGTCTCTGGCTCTGCAAACCCAAAGGGACCACCCCGCACAGTCACTAAAATGATGATGATCGGGGGAGGCCACGCCAGGCTGGTCCTGCCCTCCCAGGAGTCCAGGGCCCACAGGAGGGGTGGTGGCTTGGGAGCCAGCCCAGGTGACAGAGCCAGCTCAGGCCTCTACCCCTGCCATGGACTCACCCTGGTGACCTTCGAACAAACACAGTCCCCAGCCAGGAGGAACTTTGCCAGCAGTTCTTTAAGTAAACGTGTTCATCTCTGTAGGGGGTGAATTCACCACCCGAAATGAAGACTCTCCGTGTCACATCCAAACAAGTGACTGCGACAATGCGGTTGTTGGAAACAAAGCCCCACGGAGGGATCATGGTGGATCAGTGTTCACACACGCAGCAAATGCAAACCGCCCTCGGCACCGCGGAAAGGCAGGGCCACGGCATGAACTTCAGGCTAATTTGGTCTGAAAGAAAAGAAAAGCATCCGACTACAGGATCACTTGATAATGATCAAGGTTACTGTCCACTTCGAAGCTATTATTCTCAAACAAAACACAACAAATAAACGGTATTAAACTGTATAAACAGCTGGAAGCTATACAGAGAAAAATCCACAGACGTCCCATAAAAGTGGGCGGCATCTTTCAGTCCTAAAGAGATCAAGTAGATTAAAAAATGATCAAGAATCTAGAATCTGAGCAAAATAAAATTAAAGAGACGTAAACATCTTGTGTGAAGTGTGTTTCACACACACAGAGAATGCACTCATTTAAGTACCCAGGAAATATTCACGGACGTAGATCGTGTGCTGGACCAGGGGAGTCCAAACATTTTCAGTCGTGCACCCATAATACACGGATATTGATTATTAACACTTTATACATTATCATTCGTAACATACGATATACAATATATCATGTCCATCATGAGACAGACACAGTAGACACGCAGAAAAGCCGTGGCAAAGGCGCATCGAGCAGAAGTTTCCTCTTTTCTTCCTCCAGACTGACGTGTGCACCTGCCTCGCTTAAAATAGAGAAACCACTATTCTGTTTTTGTAGCCAACATAACACTCCCCTAAACTCCGCCAAGCACATTTTAGCTGAAGGAAACACTGCAGACTTTTGATATAAACATCTTAAAATATTATAAGTAAAATGTATTGGTACCTTGAAAAACAACGTCCCCACGTTACTCTGAGAACACAAGGTTAAGAAGTCGATTAATTTCACATGTCAACAGGTGAAAGGAGAAAAGCGTGCGTTCACGGCAAAACCTTGGACAACAGTGGAAAACGGGACATGAACCAGATGCCCATCCAAGCTGGAGTGAACGGATAAGGGATGGGCCGTCCTCACGCAGCCTGCTACACGTGGCCACCCGGAAGAATTAGACAGAGCCACATGTCCTGTATGGGAAGAGTCTCAGCATTAATTATTAAGTGCAAATAGAAAGCAGGAAAGCAGCTTAAGTATATTAATATATAAATACTCGAGGCGTAGATATGGTAAAACACTGTGCATTTATATCTAAATACGATGTATGATTTACATATAAATCATGTATTTATAATTCCCAATTGATACACAACACGAGGTATAATTCCCATCCATAATTTATATGTGCATGTGTTTAATCCCCTACATATTCTAGACCTCAGCCTGGGAACACGACAGAAAACTGCACTTACTACACGCCACTGTGATCCAAACCCCCCAGTCCCCACGCCGGGATCGGGCCCTGGCGAGCTGCTGTCCAGGAGACCCCCTCCCCCGGCCACCCGGCCTGGCGTGGCGGCTGCTGGGCAGGGAGCTGCTCTTTCGGGGAGGGTCTCTGCTGTCCGCTTGCCCAGTGGTCAGTCGGTCCCGAACGGCACCCGGAGGGGCAGCCCACACCCACCTGGGACCGGGAGCCTGCCGGGCGTGGAAGACGGGGCCCCTGTGCACCCCTCCCCCCCGAGGAAGGAGGAGGCTTCCTTCCTCGTTGCTTGAGCCGGGCCTGTGACCCCTCCCGTGGCGGTCCTCAGCCACGCCGGGCCTGGTGCCACGTGAGCGATGACGCTCCTGCCTTTCTGGTCCCACAGGTGTGGCCCACCTGCAGCAGAGAGGCCTCCCTCCGCCCTTCACTCTGTCACCAGAATTTGTCATTGCAGTGGAAGGCCACACACGGGGACTGTCACCCCTTATAAAGGGAGGCCTCCTGGGCCTGGGCCTGGGCCCTCCTCGGGGACGTCTCCAGCCGCAAGTCGGGGCCTTGCTCTTGGGGAGGGTGGAAGCCACTGGTAACCTTCTGCATCATAGAGAATTCCAGAACACGACCCGTGGAGCGGGGGGCCCAGGCAGGCCCCTGGGTTTCGCATTAAAGAAAGGAGGGACCCTGAACAGGGCTGCCCCACAGGGGTCCCAGAAAATTTCACCTCTGTAAGGGAGGGGACAATTTGGGGAAAGTGGTCCAGAAGTGACCAAGCCCTCGCCTCTGTCCCCAGGCATCTGCCTTCCAAACGTGCTGTCCCCGCCCTGAGCGCATGGCTGCTGAATTCCCGGCCCAGAAGGTGTCCCACTTGTCTCCTGGAGAGGCTGCTTCCACGCCCACGGCGCCTCCGTGGCCACCCCGCCCCCGCCAGCTCAGAGCGCAGGGAGGCGGGGCCCTTGGCAAGGTGCCACCCAGTGGGGGCCACGCACGTCCTGGCCCTTTGCCAGGGAGGGGCGCAGTCCCCACCCAGAGGGGCTCTAAAGGGATCCTATGAGCCCGAGAACGCGGGGACTCCGCCCTGGGACACTGGGTGGGCAGCGGGTCCCTGCGTCCCCCACTGCCTGTCCCTCCCAAGACGGGGGCAATGAAGACACGGGGGCGGGGGGGAAGGGCTGAGCCCACCTGTGCTCAGGGCCCAGGAGGGGCGGGAAGCCAGGGGCCCAGGCATCCTCCCAGCCACCAAGGGATGACGCAGGCCCCAGCCCCACGCAGGGTCTGTCCTTGCGCCTCCTGACAGGCTGCTGGCCCTGCCAGCGCTGAGTGGCGGCTGTGTCCGTGTGTGACCTCCGGCAGGCTCCCGCTCACTTTCCCAGAGCGATTCTAACGACGCAGCCGAAATGGCCAGGAGGGGAGCGGCTCCGCTCAGCCCGAGGCCCCATGCACCCACCAGCCCCGCAGCCGCGTGCGGGGCCCATAGCCCTGCGGGGTTCCCCACAGAACCCACCTGGATGCCCAGGAGCTCGGCTCTTGCAGGACAAGAGGGGTGGGGGTGGGGTGGGGTGGAGGTCCTGCAGTTTCGCAGCCCCTCTGAGCCCCCGGATCTCCTGACGGCTCCCCCGGAGGCCCCGGGACCCCTCAGCACCAGCACTACAGAGCCAGGGGCACCTGCTGGGCGGGCTGGCTCGCGGGCACTGGGCTGCCTGCTTCTGATGCTTGATCTGATTCGTTCTGATCCACGCGTCGTTTGTCATTCTGAGCACGACCTAGAAGCCAGGAAGGAGCGGGATCTGCCCCAATCCTGATCGGTGCAGGGCACAGGGGCACGGACAGGAGCTCGTCCGTCATGCGGCCTTTTGGCAAAGTGCCCGGCATACAGCCAGCGCCCTGCACAAACCCCTCACGGTCTTTCCACGGATGAGAATCCAGATACAGTGACAGGTGAGGGGTCTGGGCGTAGGTCCCCCTGCTCAGGGGAGCTGTCAGCCGTCATCAGCATTCACTGCGCGCAGCCCCTGCGCTCCTCGTCCGCATTCTGGTCATGTCCTGCCCAGCTCGGCCCTGACAGCCAGGGGGCCTGCCTCGAGCTGGCCCCGCACGCTCCAGCCTGAAGGCAGGTGAGCCCTACGCCCTGGAGCACGGCCACTGGCTCCCGCCTGAGGGATGTCCGGCAGAGGGGCTGGCTGGCCCCTGGCTGTGGCCTCCGGACCGGGCATAGCTGCAGAGCCCGCTGTGGATCTGAGCCGGGCGAGGTTTGGAGCGCCAACTACATCCCTGGGAGGAATTTCAGGGTGACTTTGTTGTCAGGGAGGCGACGGAAGATGTCCCCGGAGATCATGCAGCCCTTGGCACATTGGCCGCCTGACGATGTAGCTGCCAGCCTGCTCACGACTCTGGCCAAGTCTCTGAAAGCTGGAAGGCTGCCGGATGGTGGCTTGGACACCGTGTCCTCGGTCTGGCCTGTGTCACACCAGCATGGGCCCTGGGCACGCGCGGGGCTCCTCGGCCCACGCACGGCGATGCAGCAGGTGGAAGCCGTGTTGGGAGTGGGTGTCTGGGACCGGGTGGCCTGCAGGGACCTGCTCAGATCAGTATGCCAGTTCCCTTCTCTGCTGCCACCGGCTCCCCCTGACTCTCGGAGAAAAGGCCAAGCCCCGGGCAAGGCCTCCCAGCCTGGCCATCTGCCCCTCTGCCCTCTACCCCTGCCTCCCGGTTCTCCCTCTCCCTGTCCTCTGTCTCTGTCCTCCCTGTCTCCGGGGCCTCGGCCCCAGCTCAGCCCTCTGCACCCCTCCCCTCCTTCCTCCTCCCCTTCCTCCTCCTCCAGCTGCCTGCAGCTCACCCCGCAGACCTGGGCCTGGCCCCTGCCTGATCCCCTCCCCAGCAGCTTTTCTTCCCTGGCTCATCCCAGCGCCCACCACTTAATCCCCGAGTGGCTGGATGCCTGAAAAACAGAATGACAGTAGTGCCACCCCATGGCTATGGGCAGGGGCAGCGAGTCACGTCCTTGGGCCATCCCTGCTGAACGGGCACTGGACAGGAATGTGACTGGGGAATGGAGCCCAGCTGGGGCTCCCCTGGTGGACCAGGAGAGATGGAGATATCAGGTCTGGAGCCCTCTGCCCAGGGTTTGAGGGATTTGAGGGAGGGCAGGCAAGGACACGGCGGAGGGTGGGGGGGCCGAGGCCTGGTATTTGGGCCCAGGTGGAGACTCTAAGCAAAGGCAGCCTCAGGCCCTGAGGAGCACCCGGGTTGGTGTTCCAGGTGAGGCTGAAACCTAGAGGATGCAGCAGCCAGGCAGCAGCTCTGCTTGTGGCCCACCTGCGCCAGCCCCGCCCACTGCTGCTGGCTCCACCCACCGTGTCCGGCCCCGCCCACTCATGCCTGCCCCGCCCACCACTCCCAGCCCCGCCCACTCATGCCAGTCCTGCCCACCATGCCAGCTCCGCCCACCACCACCAGCCCCACCCACTCATGCCAGTTCTGCCCACCATGCCAGCCCCTCCCACCACTCCCAGTCCCGCCCACTCATGCCAATCCTGTCCACCATGCCAGCCCCACCCACTTATGCCAGTTCTGCCCACCATGCCAGTCCTGCTCACCACTGCCAGCCCCACCTACCGCCCTCTTCTGGTGGCAACAGGTGGCCTGAAGGGACCAGCCCACACCCTCTGAGGTCCCGTGCTGGGCGTGGCCTCAGGCGCTTGCACACACATCCCAGACAGTCTCGCCCTGCACGGCACGGATGACAGGCCCCGATCCTGCCCTGGGACAGCGACCAACCCTGCGCTCCACAGTGGACAGGCCCCTGCCTGCTCCCCTCAGACAAGGACACGGCAGCTCTCTCTGTAGGCAGCTCTGGGGCCACCAGCCTCCCGCCCCTCCTTGGCTCCTGCCCTGCCTTGCCGGGGCGGCGTCTGGCAACGGTCCCCTGTATCGCACAAGGGGTGCCTGGAGGCCGGGAGCCCTGAACCCCATCCGCCCAGCCCTCACCTGGGCCTGGACACTCTGGGTCATTCCAGATCCTTCTGTCCTGTGCTGGGCCGTCTCCCCCCGGTTGGGGCTCTGGCCAGCGTCCTACAGGACAAGCTCTGAAGGACAAGCAGGGACGGGCGGCTCAGCAGCCTCAGCTCCCAGCTGCTGGGACGGTGGGACCTCCGAGCAGCCCCCGCCAGCCACGGGGCTGCGCCTGAGTCACAGCCGCTGTCACAAGGCTCTGGGGCAGGCCCGCCGGCCTCCCCTCCGCAGGGCTGGCAGCAGGCCCAGCCAGGCGGGTCTATTCTTGGACAGCCCCGGGCTCCTCGGGACCTTGGAAGAAGGGTCAGAATTCCCACTGGGGCGATTCTCACCGTCTGAAATCCTATTAGGTTTCGAGAACAAGGAAACGCCACAGAACCACGAGTCATCCTAGAGATGAAAGTGGCTCTGGAGGAAGGCGGCCAGCAGGGCAGGAGCGCCTGGCACCCGGAGACGCCACCGCCCCACGCACACGCCAGGGCTCCCTCCCACTCCGTCCTCCTCCGTAAATATCCCTGAATGCGCTGAAAGGGATGTGCCGCAGGGACAGTTCAGCCACAGGGACAGTCCCGCTGCCGGTGAGGCCCGGCCCCGTGTCCCGAGGGGCAGAAGGCTTTGAGGAGACCCCACCTGCCCCGGTCTGCTGAGGGGCACAGGTTGGTGGCAGCGCCAGCAGGGAGCCAGGCCACAGGGAGGGAGAGAACCAGCCTGCCTTTTCTTCCCCAACGTGGCAGGGCTGTCCTCGACGGGCGCGCTGCCTGGCAGAAGCGTGGCGCTCCATGCAGCGAGGGAGGACAGCGCCCGGCCACCAGGCAGGGGTCCCAAGCGGGCGAGCAAAGGTGGCGGGAGGCGGCCGGGCGTCTCCAGGAGTCGAGAACCGCTTGCTGGTCAGCTCTCGAGCCGGCCTCACGGGATCCGGAAAGCGCCAGTTCCTACGATGCCGCCATGGATCGCCGGGGCTGAGAGTCTGCTGGGTCCCGGGGGGCTATGCGTACTGAGGCCCCATCCAGCACGGGTGGGATTTGGAATCCAGCCGACGGTGTCACCAGAAGACACGCGTGTGCGTGTCAGGGGCAGGCGCGGGACACCTGTGTGTGCTTCATCTTCCCTAGTGGAGTCTGTAGATAATACCTGAAATGATAAACCAAGGAGTAGCAACATACGCATGTTCATTCATGAGTTAAATAACAAGAAAAGGGTCCACTAACAGAATTGGATTATTTGCCTGGAGAAACAGAAAGCTTTGGGGGAGGCAGGGAGGCGGGAAG
>VBSM01003188.1:0-10338 GCA_008086735.1 Cheirogaleus medius
AACCCAGAGGACAGAGGTCGCATCCAGGGTGCACCACTCTGAGGCCCCTGGTTCCGAGAGTGCACACGCACACAAGTTCCAGATCCCACCCGGCAGGCTCGGGGTCCCTGCAGATGCTGGTGGCGGGACACCCCCTGACTGCGCCAGTCCAAAAGCAGGGGACGCTCGGCTCGTGCCCAGACACACACGGAGAGAGGGTAGCCGTGTCCTGTATGAGATGCCTCCTAGGCACCCTCCAGGGCTGGGCGCCGATGGCCAAAGCGGCTGCACACCCTGCGGCCCCTCCCAGGCTGGCGGAAGGTCCCTGCTACCCCCTCCCCGGACGCCAGTGCTGGGGCCGCCAGGCTGCCCACTCAGCCCCCCACCCATGTGTCTGCTCTGCAGGTGGCAGGGGCTCAGGGCACTCTGTCACTGTGGGGGGAGTGGGGGCCTCAGCCCTCCACACTCTCCCCTGCCCACCCCAGTCCCTGACGCCTGGAGGCTCGGTGGCAGAGACATCAGCAAAGACCCCTGTCCAGGGCCAGGGAGGGTCTGGCTCTGGCCCTGGGCCCTCCAGGAGGTGGATTCTATGGAAACACCCTCAGCCACTGCCCCAGGAGGAGGGAACCCGAGTGTGTGTGAGTGGGAGTGTGCGTGGGGGGGGTCACCACCTCCTGTCTGGGGGCCCAGGTAGCCCTGAGGGGCCCTGCTGGACCCCAGGCAGCAGCTGTGAGCACCAGGCTGTTGCTAGGCAACCTGTGCTCAGCTGGGCTTGCAGGGATTTCAGGCGTGGGACCCTCTGGGGCAGACTGAGGCTTCCCCCTCCGACAGGGAGCTCCAGCAGTAGGGGGCTCCCAAGGCAGAGGACACAGGGCCTCTGAGGGCTTCCTCCTGTGGTGGGGCTGGGCCCGTATGGGAGGAGTCCTGAATGTGGGGTCCCAGAGGAACCCAGAGGTACCAAGAGCCACCCCCTCCCCACTTCCCAGGCCGACGGTGGGGAGGGCCGGAGGGTCTGCACAGCCCACCTGTGAGGATGGCCACGCTGTGGAAGCAGCCGTCCAGCTTGCTCAGCAGGATGGACAGGAAGCTGTCTGCGGCCAGCACGCTGGCGTCCCGGGTGCTCTGGTCGTAGACCACCACGTCCTGCGGCTCCGCAGCCTCTACCTGGGGGCCGCGAGGATAGAGGTCAGGGTCTGCCGGCCCCTGTCAGACGCCCTGCCCCTGCCCCGCCCCAGCCTGCTGCCGCTGGCCCAAGGGGAGGCCATACAGGGGGCCAGACAACGGGGAAGGGGCAGCTGTCACCTGGCAGAGGCCTCCCCACACCTCACATGCTCCTCCTCCTGCGGGGGGGACGGGACAGGTACAGCTGTCCACAGCCACATGGGCAGGTGCTGCCCTGTGCAGCCACACCCTCACGCACTCTCACACGGGCAATGGGACGGACACTGTGGGCACCCTTGGGGGCCAGGACTGCAGGGAGCAGACAAGGTGAGTGTAACAGGGTCCCTGGGGCCTCAGCCCTCCACACTCTCCACCTGCCTGCACACGGGGGGTGGGCATAGGATGTGGCCTGGGCTGGCTCTCATATGTCTGAGCTTGGAGGCTGCCTGCTGAGCCTGCACGGCCCTTCTTCCCTCCCCAGTCCCCAGGGAACCAGGGCAGCAGGAGGTCCCCCCACCCCTGCACCGATTCAGGGGCAGCAACTAGAAGCTGGGTCGGTTCCTCTTGCCCTCCCCGCCCCCCAGCCCAGCCTTGGGGCCAGATGTTGGGCGGCTTTTGCTCTGACAGCACGGTGCCCCGCCCCCCAAGCACGCAGTCGGCCCTTAAGCCAGCTGAGCTGCCAGCCCCGTGCTGGGTGATGTCACCGGCAGCCAATGGGACCGCACTCCAGCCAGGAGTCCCCGCTGGGGGTGATCAATCAACGGATTCCCCTCATTGGAGGCTGCAGGGAGCTGGTTCTGTCCTTGGGGTGGGCTCCAGATAGGCGCCCAGCCCACCTGTCCTCTCCTGCCCTGGCTCTGGGCGGGCAGGTGTGTGACCGGCCCCTCCTGCAGCCTACAGGCACATCACCCACGGCCCCGCAGCTGGACTCGGTCCCTCCAGGAAGGCCCTCTCTCGGGCCACAGAGAGAACGCTGGGTCTCAGCACACCCCACGGGGTGGGGACACGGCCTGGCCCCTCCTGTCCTCCCAGCGGGTCCGGCACCTCCCCACTGCATTCACACCTCACCCCTCCCCTCAGTGCACCTCTTTCTGAGCCTGGGCCGCTGGGGACCCCGTCCAGGACTCCACCCTGTCCCACCGTGTGTGTGTGGGGAGGAGGGGTGACACCCAGACCTCCATGCAGAAGCTAAGGGGCACGTGTGCAGAAAGAGGCAAGCTGGGGGGCACCCCACAACGCCCGAGCTGTGACTCCCCCCCAAGAAACCCAGTTTGGTTTCAAGAGCAGAGAAGGACACTGCCCCAGCCGGGGCTCTGCAGCTGCTGACCCGGGAGGTGACGGGGCCCCCGCAGGAGGCGGCCGGCCGGCCGGGTACCTGGCTGCGTACGGCCGGCTGGACGAGCTCCGCGATGGTCACCTTGCCCTGCTGCAGCCGCCGCTTCACCAGCTTGGAGCAGCAGATGTTGACGGAGCTGAGCACGTGCCAGCTGTTGTACTCCACGAAGGAGCGGCTGTCGATCACCAGCGGCCCCCCGGGCCCTCCCCGCAGCAGGCTGGCCAGCTTCTTGGCATCCATCACCTTCCTCGGGAGCCGGTCCCCGGCCATGGCGGGGTCCTGGGCAGTGGGGTGACCCCTGAGGACACGAGGAGGGGCTACTCTGGCGGCCTGGGGAGTGGCCTTGCGCTCGGTGCCGACTAGCACATGGCGCCACACCTGCGGGAGAGGAGGGGGTCAGCAGGGTGGCAGGCCCCAGAGCGCACCCGGCCGGCGCCCAAGATTCCTCCCTGGGAGGGATCAAAGTCTCGTAGGGTTGGAAGAGCCCGCAGGGAGAGACCCTGTCCCGCCGCCACTGCCCACGCCACAATGCCAGCTCCCGGCGGACACAGCAGGGCAGGGCAGGGGAGCCCGATGGGACACCCAGAGGGCCCGTCCTCAGGACCCTGGGCACATCACAGCCATGCATTCCAGAATATTCCATCCTAGCCCCGAGGTGTACGCCTCTTCCCGCTCTGGCCTCTGCATCTTCCCAACCACCCGGAGCCCAGGAGGCCAGGGGTCCAGAACGTGCCCCTCCCCTCCTGGCTCAACCCCGGGGAGCCCGATCCACGGAGATGAAGTTCCGGGGCCGCTCTGTAAACCGATAATCCGCGGATGTGGGCGCTTTCCAGAGGCAGGTGGACAGGCGGGCTAGGGGCTCCTTTGTTCCTGCCATGGTCCTAGCTCTGCAGACTGAGGTTTAGCTCCCTGCCAGCCCACTGCCCAAGGGTCTAGGGGCACAGGCCCAGCCCTTGCAGGGCGACGTCTTGCCCTGAGAGCGGGGTGGGGCCGGGCGCTTCAGGGCGGTTCCCCAGGGCTGGGAGTCCCGGGACGGGTTGAGTCTGGGACCCTCAGTGCAGCCTGCAAAGGCCTGGGGCACGGGGGTGCCTGGAGGTGCAGCTGGGGTCTGGGGGGCTCAGAAGCCCCCTCCTTCAGCTCAGTGGCCAGCCTCTGCCACCCCACCCGCCAGCCCCGTCTCCTCTGCCACCTGCCAGGACTGGCCTTCCCCTGGGCCCACCCCAGACTCACAGACCCAAGGGACACACAGCATCACAATGACAAGTTTGTTTTAAATGTGGGGAAACTGAGGCTCAGGGCAGGGATGGGACCAGCACAAGGTCACACACCAGACTGGACAGGGCTCCTGGGTGTCGCCCACAAGGCCGGCCTTCCCACCCAGCTCGGCACTGGGGGAGGCCCCCAGGGCCACAGTGGGCAAAGGGCCCTACCCAGGCCCCCAACCCACAGCCACAGAGACAGAGGGTGCTGGGGGGAGGTGCCCTGAGGACACTTGTACCCCACAGACAGCAAAGCTGGGGACAACAGTGCCACCACCGATTCTGGAACACCCCCCTCCCCCACCACTCTGGGTCAGCCCCCAGGCTGGTGGAGCAGGGGCTGACGGACGGGTCCACAGAGCAGAAACCGAGGGGCAGGGCTGAGACCCCCACCCCACTCGGGAGCCCCGACCGCGGGTTCTCCTTTTCCCAGACACTGCTGGCCTGGCCCTTCCTTGTGGGCACCATGGCATCTGTGTCCACCGTCCCCAGTACCCTGCTATAGACGTTCCCCTTCCTCCTCGCTCCTGGGGGTGGTCAAAACCCCGGCCCCTGGACAGGCAGCCTTAGGCTGAGGCAGCACAGCTGCCACCAAGGAGCCGTGACAGAACCTGGGACCCCATCAGACACCCCCTCCAGGCCTGGGTGCCCATCTCCACCCTGGGGGAACGAGGCCCGGGGTTGAGGCTAGGGAGGCTGCCCCTAGGGCCACACTAGGCAAGTTCAACAGCAAAAGGGCCTGTCTGCGAAAGGAGTCCCCGATTCAATTCTTGTACCGGCTGTTTTGGGCAGTTTCCCCCCGCCCCCCCCAGTCCTAAACTGAATCTCGCGCAAGGCGGCAGAGGGGAGTCTGCCAGGTCCCACTGGCCAGGGCAGAGCCTCCCGCCCTTGGACAAAGGACCAACAGCCCCACTCCAAGGCCCAGGACCCCAGGGGCTGCAGTGAGGTGTGGACGCTGTAGGCCAGGAGTCTGCAGGCAGAAGCCACAACGTCCCCCCTCAGTTAAGTGGGGGTGGGTCACCTCTCACCTAAAACAACGGAAACAAACAGGACTGCCGGCCATGGGTGGTGCTGGGGAGACCCTCGCCCCCTGCAGACGGGCCTGGCGTCCACGCCGCCCGAGAAAAGCCTGGGTGGGCTGGGGGTGGGCGAGGCAGGGGCTGCGGGGGTGGGCAGAGGGGCCTGCACCTGGCCCTGCCCCTGCCTCCCCGGCAACCCTCTCAGCTCCCGGAACCACCACAGCGTTGTCATTTGCAGCCAAAAGGGACTCGTTAGCAAGTTAGCACCTCCGACGTAGCCATGGCAACAGCAGAGGTGCCAGGCAACCGCTGCTCCTGCCGCAGCGAGAGAGCAGGCTCCGCAGCGGAGTGGGCAGGTTGCCCTCCTCGCGCTCTCCCTCCCTGCCACCCACAGCAGGTGCCCAGGAGCGGGGCCAGCAGTGACCCCTAGCCGCCCTTCCTCCAGCCCCTCCCCTGCCCTGCCCTACCTGGTCCTGACCCTCCTCCCTGTCCCAGCACCGCCCCCTGCAGCTCAGGGGCTCCCCTCCCCCTCTGAACGAGCACCCCCTCCTGCAGGAAGCCTGTGTCCGGTGCTGGCCTCCTGGGGCCCATCCTCAACCACTGGGTCTCCTGGACCTAAAGCTCCTGAGGGGCAGACCCCTCACCTCTGGCCTCCCCCCATGCTATGGATCGGGCTGTCACTGGCGGGCTGGGGGTGGGCCGCGGGACACTCAGGACAGCCTTGAGCAGACCAGCTGGGCTGGCACAGGCCAGGTGGACGCAGAGGAAACAGAAATGAGGATGCCGCCGGACCCAAGCCCTCCTCTACTCCCTGCTGTTCAGGAGCCTGGAGCTTAGGCGGGTGAGCAAAGCCCAGGGGAGTCCAGGCACCTTCATCAAGGGCCCTCGAGCAGTTTCCCGAGTCCAAAGTCAGAAGGAGGCTCCGCTCAGGCCCCGCCCCTCCTGGGAGCCGGCAGGCAGCCGCCTTCCTCAGGGGCCAGGTACACAGCGGCTGCGGTGCGCATGCACACTGCTTGCTGTCTGTGCCTGCCGGCACACGCCCCTTTGCACACTGACTCCTTACCCACAATCCACCTCTCCTGTGTGCCATTACGCGTGAACGCATGTGCACAAATGTGTGCACAAATGTGTGCACCGGACACTGGGCGCGTGCTGGAGCGTGCACATACACGCGCACATGCACACTCACGCTCACGTCCTTGCCTTCTGCTTGCCAGATTCCTCTAGAATCCAGCACCCCTGCACCCCAGCTGCCAGCTCCAGGGTTTCCTCACACACATGGGCTTCCACGAAGGGCCTCCATACAACACGATCACGGCCCTGAGCATGTATGTGACCAGCGACAGCCCGAGTGCTGGGCCCACCCCCAGCCCCCAGATACAGCTCCCTCACCAAGTCACCTTCTGCTCATCAACTAGGGCTGGGACACGCTGCCTGCAGAGGTGGCAGGCAGGGCTGCTGGCCCCAAAGGATGGCTATCCAGGTGGTGTCCCTGCCCCTCGCACACCCAGGTGGCCCTGGGAAAGAGGCCAGCAGCGGAGGAGCCCGAGGTGCTGAGAAGTCGGGCCACTGCCACCTGGGACGCACTCTAGAGAGATGGTGGCCGGCAACCTCTAGGAAGGAGGAGCCCACGTGCTCACACAGGTCAGCACACTCCATCTTCTTGGGCTCTCCCTGGGTGGGCGCCCACCTCAGCCTCCCCCCCAGGTCATCGGGGCAGGACCCTGGCTGACCTTCAGTCCGCTTAGCTGGGCCCACAGCAAGGCCACGCAGAGCCAGCCCTGGCCCGGGGAGGCTGTGGGTGGGAAGAGAGGGGATGGGGTCTGGGCTGAGCCCCGGACACTGACACGATCCACATTTTCTGCGTTCTCACCTGGCCCGTGCCAGCCCCACTGATGTGAAGGGCTTCTGCTGGTCACTGTGCCCCACGCTACATGCCAGGGCCAGCCTGGAGCTTCCACAAGGATCGCTCCTGAGCACTCTGGGCAGCGGGGCCTCAGTCCATGCAGTCTCCGTGGCCAGAGTTTAGCCATCTCTCTCTCTGCTTTCTCTACAAGGAGCACACCTGGGCCTCCCCAGCCCCTGGCCAGTGTCCTTCCAGGCACGCACCCAGTTGAAACTTCTGGGCCCCGATGCCAGCCTCCCGGGACACAGCCCGACCCTAAGCATCTTTCTGCATCTCCGTTCGTGGAATTTTGTTCCCAGAGGCAGCCCCTGGACTCAGAAGCCTCTCCTAGGGCTGAGGGCAGCAGGGAATAGAACCCGCCCAGTGACTTTCCCCCAGCCCTAGGCTGACTGCAGCAGGACATATGTCAGTGAGACTTCAGGATGAACTCCCAGCTCCCAGTCACATGATCTGCCCATCCATGTCGGGTGCTTGCTAGGGACTGTCCTCTAGGTAAAGGGCTGGGGCCTTGGATGCTACATGCATCCCCAGGGCTGCCCTGGGAGCAAGAGTGTCTGCAGGTGGTCTGTGCCAGGAAGGAGGGAAGAGAGTGGGGCACCTGGACCCCCAGAGGCGGGGCACGGAGCAAGAAGAACGCGGCCTCCCTGGCCTTCAGCACCCCACCCCCACCCCAAGCCGCACAACACTGCAACGCTGCAGACGCGGCTCCACATCCTGCCACCCCTCCTCCATCCCAGAGTCTCCCAGCCCCTCACTGCAGCGCCTCCGCCGACTCCCCCAACAGAACCAGGACCCTGCAGCAGGGAGTCAGAAGGCAGGTTCTCCCAGAAGGGATGACCCGGGGGGCTGGGCCTATTGCTGCCCCCCTCAAGGCTAGACCATTAGGTACCCCCCACCTGGCGTGCTCGCCATGCCAGGTGGGCAGAGAGGCCTGGGGAGGAGGGGCGCAGGCGGCCTGGCTGTGCCAGCCCCTCCCCCAGCATCGCGGCTGCCTCCGCAGCAGGCAGAGGGATGGCCTTTATTCCGCGGGGCCAGCTGAGCACCCCGGGGCAGGGGTGCTAGGCGGCCTGGGCAGACGGAGGATGGATCTGCACCCTCCCAGCCGAGCACGGAACGAGACCTTTCCTGGGTCTCCCAAGGGCCAAAGGCCGTCCCTCCTGTCGCCCCGGCCGGCTCAGTGCCAGGGACGACCTTCTCCCGCTCCGGCCCATGGAGGGTGCTGCAGGGGGTGTCTGGGGCGGGCTCGGGAGGATCCACGCTGGATCTCAACGGCCCTTCTGGGTCCTTGATTTTTGTCCTCCGCCTCCATACGAAGGAATTGCGGGGAGAAGGCTGCACAGCGGCCACTGGGTGTGGGCTGCACCGGGTCCGCCGGGCGCTGCGGGAGGGAAAGGGCTTCCCGGCCTGGCGTCCCAGCAGCCGGTCAGGTGCCGCTCACCTCCCGAGCCGCCGCCTCCTCCTCCCGGGCGCCAGACGGGCGCAGCCGCCCCCCGGGCCGCGCCGGTGAAGCCCGCCCGCCGGCGACCGCGGCGCCCCCGCCCGCACCGCGCCTCCGCTCACCGCGCTCACGCTCGCGTCCGGGGCGCTCCGGGGACCCGCGCCGCGCTCAGGGCGCCCACTCCGCCGTGCAGCCCATCGGCCCAGCGGGGGCCCGCACAGCCGGGGCAGGGGCCGGGGGAGCGCGCGGGCCGCGTCGCCGTCGCCGCCGTCGCCGCCGCCGCCGCGGGGAGCGCTCGCTCGAGCCGGGGCGCGCGCACTGCGGGCGGGCACGCGCGCTCGCGACGCGCATCCCAGCCCCGCGGCTCGGCGGGCGCGGCCGGGCGGCTCCGGCGCGGATGGGCTCAGGCTCGGCGTCCAGGCGTCCGGCGGGGCGGGGGCCGCGGAGCCGGCTCGGCCACCGCGCTCGGCCGCGAGTGACAGGCCCGGGGCGGAGGGCGGGGCCGCCGGCGGGGATGAGGTCATGCCGGGCGAAAAAAGCCCCTGACGTCACCTGCAGCCAATCAGCGCGCGCGGCTCGGGGGCAGGTGACGTAAGCCGGAGCCTGAGCTGCGGGTGGAGATTAGAGGCGGCGGCTGCGGGGGGCGGGGGGTGGGTCTCGCCACCGCCCTGCGCCCTCGCCCAGCGCCCTCGCCCCGGACGGGCTCTTAAAGGAGCCATGCGGCGCCCAGTCCCGTGCCAAAGATCCGGCGGGCCGGCAGCCGTGCTCCGGGACGCCACCTCCAGGAAGCCTTCCCGGCCCAGGGCTCTGCGTCACCCGGGACCACCCTGCCTCGCCGCACCCAGAGCCCCGACGGTCCTGCCGACCGCGCCTGGGGTCCCCCGCTCGCCCGCCGCGGCTAGCGCCGGCTCCCTCCCTCCGCGCCTTTGTTCGCGCGGGGCCGCCCGCGGAGAGCCTGGCCGGCCGGCCGATGCGAGCCAGGCGGCGAGGCCCCTGACCTGCAGCATCCGCGCTCGCCTGCTCCAAGACGCCGGCGGTGGGAGCCCCGATCTCCACTTGGGAGGAAACCGAAGCTCAGAGGCGACACGGTTTGCCTCAGGTCACATATCTCATGAACTCTGAGGGACCCCGGAACCCACGGGCGTCTCCGGCGCAGCGCTGGCCCCAGCCCCCATGCCACGACGGAGGCACGAACCGGGGGACTTGGACCCCCAGGGGCCCTCGACGCTTCCAGTGAAGAGCCCCCTGCGCCCACCCTGACGCCCCCTGTCCAGGCGGTCCAGTGTCCGCCTCTGACGACCACTGTGGGAACACAACCGCCTGGGGGCGGACGCCAGGAGTCCAGGGCAGGAGGAAAACGTAGGTAATTACACCCTAGGCACGCGTCGCCAGCATACAGGGCCGGTCGCGCTGGAGCAGGGGCAGTCGGACCACCCCAGGGGGGGACCGCAGGCAGGAGCCGGTTGAGGAGGCAGCTCTGGTGCAGGGGACTCCAGGCGGGAGGGACACAGCAACTCAGGCAGGGAGGCCCGGGCCTTCCCCTTGGGGAGCCGAGGTGGGAGGGGTGAGGCTCAGAGGACAGGTGCAGTCACTGTCTATTGATTCTTCAAATATTTGCCGGGTGCCTTTTGTGGGCCCGGCCCTGGTGCTGGACACGGAGGACACAGCACTGAGGAAGGGGATAAAGACCCTTGTTCTGGGCAGCCAAGGAGCCCTGGGAGACTTTGAAGATAATTGTGCTTGGGGTGTGCCTGACCGTCTGTCTCCCTCCTCACTGCCTGATGGAGAGTGGGGGGGTCCACCTTCCATCCGGGAGTCCCCAGCCAACCTGGGCTTGCCAGGGTCCCCCTGGGGAACGCAGCCCCTTCGCGGGGAGAGGGCCCTGGGAGGCTGCCCTCAGCAGAGGCCGGTTGGAGGGGAGAGTGGCCACAGCAAAGCAGGCCCGCCCTCCGATGAGGCTCTGTACTCAGGTTGGGGGAGCAGAGGCTGGGCAGGCTCAGGGGCTCCCGTCTCCCTTGCAGGCTGTGCTGCCTTCCGCCTCCCAACTTTGCACACAGTTGGCAATTAGTAAGTGCTGATAGCTCTGCTCCCCTGCTAGCCTGAGTCGGGGCAGTGTGTGTCTATGGGGTGGTGAGTGGTGGAGTTCCTGACTCAGGGCCAGCACACGGGATAAACAGACACCTGGAAGGGAGGCCGAGGCGGGAGGATCGCTCAAGGTCAGGAGTTTGAAACCAGCCTGA
>VBSM01003188.1:17788-39951 GCA_008086735.1 Cheirogaleus medius
AAAAAAAAAAAAAAAGAGAAGTTACAAATAACCAATATCGGGAATGAAAAAGGAGACATCACTACAGATCCAATGGCTTTTTATAAAAAAAACCCAGGATATTATGAAAAACTTTACGCCAAACACTTTGAAACCATAGTGGAAATGGACAAATCTAGACAAATACAACTTACAAAAACCATCACAGGAATAGACAGGAAAATCTGAATAGTTCTAGAACTAGTAAAGAAATAGAATCTATGATGTAAAAACTTCCTACGAGGAAAACAAAGAATTTGGTGAATTCTACCAAACATTTGAGAAATAATGAATAGCAATATTACCTTTTTCCAGAAAATGGGGAGACAATTCCCAACTCATTTTATGAGGCCCCCACAACCTTGATGCCCAAATACAGAAACTGAACACATGAGTACTCTCTGACTCAGCAACTCCACTCCTGCGTATACACCCAACCAGAAACGCCTACTTACGCTCAGCAGGCATGTACAAGAACGTTCAGGCAACGCAACATTTTTTTGTGATAGCCAACAGCTAGCAGTACCTGGATGCCCATCAAGACATAATGGGCAAATAAATCATGGTGTGCTCGAGAGCGAGCTGACTGCTGCTACCCGCAAGGAGATGGACGAGTATCACTCACATCACGTTGAGAAGAAGAAGTCCGATACAAAAGAGAACCTGCAATACGATTCCATTCACATAAAGTTCAAAACAGGAAAAACTAGTCTGTGGAATTAGAAGTTAGAAGAGTGCTTATTTTAAACCTCTGTGCCCACGCGCACGCTGTTCCTTCTACCTGGACTGCCCTTCCCCGCACACTGTGCGAACTCAAACGTCTCCTGCATGAAGTCACCTCCTTGCCTCACCCAGGTAACGGATGAAGACCTCTCACGTCCCACCATCGCAGGGCTGTCCCCTGCAGTACCTGTGTGGGGTGAGGGGTGGTTGGCATTTCACACATCTTCTGGCCCCGAGAGGCTACCTCAGTGTGTGACCTGGGGCCCTCACGGAGTGTCCACAGCTCCGTGCTGGCAGGAAGAAGAAGAGACTGCCATGCCTGTGAGGCCACCACGGGAGCACGGGGCTCCCCAGCCACGCACCGTCCCCATGACCAGCTGCTTCCTACCTCACTGAAATTGATGACTTAAAGCTGAACAAGACCTTCTCACTCATGGTGAGGGGCGCAGAGATTCCCCCTAACCTGCTCTGTCATGAACTCCTCCTGCTAGGTGAACCGGAATGTGCTACATTCCAACTCTCAGGACAAACCCTCAGTCACCAAAACTCAGCTGGTCCTTGCCAATAGAAGTTTTAAAAAAACCCTATCATCTACGTCACCACTCACAGATGAACCCACAGCGGCCGCCAGTCAGTCTAAGTCCCGAGCCAGGTGCAGTTGTTCACACCTGCAATCCCAGTGACTCAGGAGGCTCAGGCAAGAGGTTCACTTGAGGCCAGGAGTTTGAGACCAGCCTGGGCAACATAGTGAGACCCCCATCCCCGTAAAACAAGCTTAATTCTCAATAACTGCTACTTCATCATAAATATCTTTCCATTTCATGTATGTGTTGTTTGAGAAAATCCACTGTGCTCTATACTTACACTACATGGGCTTTTCTGTGTGTATCTTACCCTTCAATTAAAAAGGTATTTTTTAAGAAATATATTTATGAAAGTATAACAAGTATAGAGCCCCCCCCAACACACCCCTAGGTGGAATCTCTCCCATGGGTGTGACTTGTGGGTGCTTTTTCTGGACGGTGTCTCATAAAAACTCACTGGGGTCCCTCACCTCAACCCCTCACTCTATCCGTTTACCAAGAGTCCCCACGTCAGGATGCCCTGACGAACGTTGAAGAAAAAGCAAAACAACCCAAGAACTCTCTGTGCCAGGAAACGGGTACCCTGGAGGGGCTGGAGGCATAGGGAAGGGCAGGTGGGGGGGGGTGAGCACCTGTCAGATCTGGGCCGGGCTGGGCCGGGAAGACGGGCACATACACGGCAGCCAGGACTCACCAGAGCGGGCAAGTCATCGCCAGAGCGGGACGGGGGTACTTCTGTCTGATCCAAATCTCACAATGGATGAGCTCAGTAGGTTTAAAAATAAGATAAAGACATAACTGGGTAAACCAGATAAGTTCAAAAGTAAAGATAAAGACATGATTTTCAGGGACTCCTACGTGGCCCCTGACTGCAGCCAGTATCCCGCCTGGGAGGGCGGTCCAGCCACAGGTGTGGTAGTCATCCCTACGCTCAGGTCAGGTCGTGTGGAGTCTCAAAGTTGATGCCCCTCACCTGGTCCTCACATCCCCATGGGGGCGGGGATCACAAAAGGGAGCCCAGACAGCGTAAGGACCGAACACTTGTTTTAAATAGCTCTCTTCAGCCTTATGAGAACTGCAAGAAACAAATCTAAGAGGTTATGGCATAGAAAAAGAATGAAATGAATCTAGAACATCTGAGCAGCTTTCCTAAAAATGTAACTCTTGCAGTCCAGAGGAATCAGGCCAGCAGCATCCTTGTAGCATCCTGCAATGAATTCTGAACACTCACATCCAGATTCTAAATCAAAAGCATTTTGTTATTGCAGCCTACACTTTGCGTAAACAATACTGAGAGCCCACGTGCCCTGAAGAGCTACCTGCATCACCTCACTCAAACCTTGCCACCTGGAGGGAGGTACATTTGGTAGCCCTGGATACAGATGAAACAATCAAGCTCTGAAGGGTAAAGGGCTTGGTCTTTACTGGTCACCAAGCTCCGGAGGCCCCTTTGGTTTCAGGCCCTGAGCTGTCCCCGGAGGTCAGCCACCTCTTTTCTTTGGAGACAAGATTTCACTGTCTCCCAGGCTGGAGTACAGTGGTATCTTCACAGCTCACTGCAGCCTCCTGGCTCACGCAATCCTCCTGCCTCAGCCTCCCCCGTAGCTGGGACTACAGATGTGCGCCACCACACCTGCTAATTTTTCTATTTTTTGTAGAGAAAGGCTTTTGCTCTTGCCCAGGCTGGTCTTGAACTCTAGGCTCGAGCGATCCCCACGCCTCGGGCTCCCAAAGCGCTGAGATTACAGGCCGTCGCACCTGGCCTAGAAACTGCTCTTAATTTAGTCGCGATTCCAACAAGCCTGGACAGTTGGTGCCCGTTAAACACGAAGAACCAGCGATAGATACTCCGGGTCCGGCACCCGCAGCAGAGGTGGGCCTCCTCCTCGCGGTCCTCCTCCTCCGAGCAGTCCGCCCGGCTCGCAGACCCCCCGCACCGGCCCGAGACCCTCGCGGACGCTCGGCTGGAATTGTTTAGAAAAGTTCGTCAAGGACAGAGAAAAATGACATAGAGGATACATTTTTTACCAAAAGTGTTTACACTTTTGGCACCAAAATAAATCCGTTCCCAGGAGACGTCATCTTGGGGACACCACCCAACGCGGCCTCTTAGGGGCTTCCCGGCAGGTGGCGCTCCCAGGACCCCATCCCCTTCCCGGCAGGTGGCGCCCCCAGGCCCGGGCCTCCCTCCGTGTATCCCTCCTTCAGGGCTACGGGAGGTCGCGGCCTGCGCGAGGCCGGCCCACTGCAGGCGAGACCCGGCTCCGCCATAGCCCCGCCCCGCTCGCGAGACCCCGCCCCGCCGGGACTGACTCCACCTCCGGCCCCGCCCCCGCGGGCTCGCCCTAGCCCCGCCCCAGTGCCCTGCCACGCCCCGCTCGCGAGACCCCGCCCCTCCAGGACTGGCCCCACCTCCGGCCCCGCCCCCGCGGGTTCGCCCTAGCCCCGCCCCAGTGCCCTGCCACGCCCCGCTCGCGAGACCCCGCCCACCGCCGGCCCCGCCCCAGGGCCCGCCCCCGCTCGCCCCGCCCCGCAAGGGACCCCGGCGGCCTCAGACACCGTCCCGTTCGGCCCGGTCCTCCCGCCCCAGTCCGAAACCGGCCTCGTCGCGCTGGGTCTGCAAGCCAGCGACAGTCCCTCGGGCGCCTCGAGGTCAGTCCTTCAAGCGATGTGTCAGCCACGGCCAGCCCTTGCCGTCGCCAGCTTTGGTCGGCTCCTGTACACGCGCGCCGGCGTCGCCGCGGCCCCGGCTGCCCGGGCCAGACGCGCCCCGAGGTGGGGCGGGGTAGAGGCGGGGGCCGGGCGGGGAAGAGGCGGGGGCGGGGCGGGCCGGGGTCTGGGGCGGTGGCGGCGAACTGGGCCGGGCGGGGGCGGGGCGACCGCGGACGTGGCGCGCCCAATGGCGTCATCGCGCCTTCCCGGGGCATGCCGGGAGTCCCGGCGCGGGGGGCGGGTCCGCGCCTGCGTGGTTAGTCCCAGCGGGCCTTGGTTCTCCCTGGGGGTTGGAGGCCGTGGCTGCGCGTGCCCCGCCGAGCTCTCTTCCCGCGTGGCGTAACCTTTGACCGGGGTCCCGTCCTGCGAGGCCTCGGGGGTCGCGCGCACGTCCCTGGGGGTCTTGGCCTTCCGGCGGCCCCGGCACGCAGGGGAGCGGAACCGGGCCTGGGCGTCTGGACTGTCGCGGGGTTGGCTGCGATGGAGAAAGGGCCCCAGGCACTTTGAACACTGGTACCGCACAGCCAGGGCGCCCGCGGTTCGGCAGAAGCTGGTGGACTCTCAGCACTCCTGGAGGGCAGTTTGGCCTTAGAACCAGGCAGGCCCCTTTCTGGAGTGGTGGAAAGCCTCGAAACCTGTAAACAGTCTGAATGTCCACACGTAGAGATTGGCTGAGGAATACCGGTGTTTGCACACAATGTGGCCACTAAAAGTTACATCGTATACAGATTCTTAAGTGAGGATTATTATAGCAGTTGCAATCCCTGCAATAACAAAATTGCCACCAATTTGTTATTTTACACTTCTGGAGGTCAGAAGTGCCAAATGAGTTTTAGGGGGTTAAACTCAAGCTGTCAGCGGTGCTGGTTATTTCTGGAAGTTCTCAGGGGAAATCTGCTGCTTTGCTTTTTCCAGCTTCTAGAGGCTGCCTTCCACCTTCAAACCCCTTTGTCTGCCTCCCTCCTTATAGGGACACTGAGTGCACTGGGCCCACCCAGATACCCCAGGATGACCTCCCCATCTCAGAATCCTTAACCAAGTCACTTTCTCGCAAAGTCCTTTTTGCCATGTAAGTGACAACATGTTTGCCATGTAAGTGACAACTCAAAATAAATGGAGGCAAAGATCTTAATCAGTGGAGGAAGAGAAAACCACAAGTCGTATCTGTGACTTTTTCTGAAGTGCGATTTGGGAATTCAGTTTTTAAAGGGGACAGGGCATGCAGAAAGAAAACAGGAGGAGGGGAGTGGGCAGTGAGACAAATGGTCACATTCTTGTGAGGCCCAGGAAATCTGTATTTTACATAAGATCAGGCAAATGTTACAAGAGAAAAGGAATAAAGGAAGCATCCGTTATGTAGCTATGCCTTGGTAGGTGGAAGAATGATCTCATCTCATCTCTGTTCTGCATCTAGGAAGATAAACCTGTAACCAGCTGTGGTTTGGTTTGTGTTTTTCCTGGGCCAGTACTCGACTTTGGCTTAATAAACCTCCATCAACTGAGATTTTATTTGGGTGGATGCATTAAACAGACTTTAGTTTCAGGAGCTAAACTTAGACTCTAAACCCAAAGTTACAAATTGCAAGTCCTTGTTTATGGGAGGCCAGCAAAGAATTTCCTTATAAGTGATCTATGGGGACAGCCCATGTAGCTAGCTGCCTGAGGCCTTTACCTGCTATAGGGATCTGGCTGATGTGATGTTAGTAGCAGCTGTTCATGTGGAAGGGGGTGTTGCAGACTCAGCCTCTGGGCTTGACCTTCATTTGCATGAGGAGTTAGGGGATGGTCCTGAGATTTTCATTTTCCCTTATATAAGATAACTTCACAGGTTTGGAGATTAGGACTAGGACACCTTTTGGGGCCATTCTTCTGCCTACCATACCTGATGTACCATTTTTATTTTTAAAAAACGTGTGCTGTGTACAGACAAGGTGTATCAACAGGTACACAAATGTCAGAGTGCTTATCTCTGGAAGATGAGGATTCTAGAACTTTTCATTTTCTCATCTCTGTCTTCTGATTTTTCTACTGGGAGCACATACTGCTTGTGTGATAAAAACCATGTTAAAGTTGGCCGGGCACGTTGGCTCATGCCTGTAGTCCCACAGCTTCGGGAGGAGGATTGGTTGAGTCCGGCAGTTTGAGGTTACAGTGAGCTATGATCATGCCACTGCACTCCAGCGTGGGCGACAGAGCAAGACCCTGTCTCTAAAAGAAAGGAAGAAAGAAAAGTTGGCAGGGGCTCTAGTGCACTCAGAGGCCCCATCCATAGCGCTCCCCTACTCTCTTTCTCCCTGTGTTCTCACCCTTCCCCAGGCTGCAGTAGCTAGCCCTCCTTTTCCTGTGTAAGGGTGGAAGGAGTGCATGCTGTCTGCACTCCACAACTTGAGCACCTTGGCAGGTGCTGGACACACCCTTGGCCTGCAGGTTCCTGGGGTTGTCTGCACCTGTGTGGACTGCCCCTGCCCAGCCACTAGCTCTCCTGGAACCCTGGACCCTGAGTTGGTGATCCCCACCTCTTTGTCCTGTTGGCACCCAGCAAACTAGGGCAACAAGCAAGGGCTGGCCCAGCCAAATTTTCTTCCCCATACTCAGTAACCCTTTACTGCACAACCCAAAAGAACCAGCCCCTCAGGCCACTGGTCAGCTCCTGGCTCCAGCCATGAAGATTAAGCCAGGTCTGCAGTGAGCACTGTGTAAAGTGCCTTTGAAATCATTCTCCAGTCCACTTCCTGTCCCACCAGCTCCTGCCCCGCCAGGCCTCACTTCCTCCCTGCCACCTCAGCACAGCTGATCCCCCTTACCCCGCAGTAATTGCCCCCACCTCGCACTCTCCCCATTTTAATTCCGTACATGCACCCCCTCGACTGTGAGTCCCTGGGAGCTGACACCTTTGCCCTGTTTTGCTACAACTGTGCCTGGCACACAGTAGGTGTCCAATAAGCATTGGTTGATGGATAAAGGCCTGCGCAGTGGGAACACACGGAGCTCCCGGTGTTCTAAAACACCTGCAGGTCAGTCACTGGAGGGGCGCCTTGAATAAATTAGTAGCCTGGGCCTGTGTGTGCAGGAAGTTCGAGCCCTGTGGTGGAGATGCACAAACTCTCCAGCCGTCCTCAGTTCTTGCGAGCTTAGCGCACTCATCTGAGTCTTGCTCCAATCTGAGTCTTGCTCCGCATGAACCACCTACTCTAGGAGATCTTTTCCTGTCTGTACCAGTCTTGTCAACTGGCAGCGTGTCGTGTGTCAAAGTATTTAACCATTTTTCTACTGATAGCTCTTTGGATTGTTTCCAGGTTTGGATAGTTACAAAATGCTGTGAAAGACATTGCTGAGCATGTTCTTCTAAGCTCACTCCTGAATGTGTCTGTTGCCTGATACACAGAAACAGAGCAGTGTGTGCATGTTTTACACAATTCCAAATTGCTCTCCAAAAAGCCTCATCACATCTCCCCCACTTCCCCTCAGCCACAACAAATTATTGTCACCCTTTCCATCTTTTCCAGTCTGGCAGCAAAAAGGGGTGTCTCAGGTGTGTTTTTCTTCTGTGTTCTGGGGAATTCCTGGAGGCCGGCCTGTACGTGGGGGGAGGCAGATTGCAGGTCCCTGGTGAGGGTAGGGTCTCCGCGAGGGTGGGGGAGTCCCCGTGAGGGTGGGGGTCCCAGCGACGCGGGGTCCCGGTGAGGGGGGGTCTCAGTGAGGGTGGTCAGGGCTGCCTCCCTGCTGGCGGAACTGCCTGGGGCGGGGGGGCACAGCCGCTTGTTCTGGGAGATAAAATTGAAAGGCCAGCTGGGGCCGAAAGTGTGACATGGGACTGGACGTGGTTTTGCCGCCCACCCAGCGGAAAGCAGCCAGGGCTTCGCTCGCGTCTGGGCAAAGGCCCGGCCAGGCCCGGAGGGGTGGAGGGCAGCGCGGGTGCGGGCCAGAGGGTCGGGTGGGCGAGGGCAGGGCGGGGCCCCCAGGGCGGACACCCCGCTGGGGCTCGAAGCCCCGCCCCCGCCGCCCCGCCCCTCCCGGAGCCCCGCCCCCGCCCGGCCTGGGCGGAAGGAGCGCTGCGGCGGCCTGGGCTCTGCGCGCAGGTGAGCGTCGGGAGCGGGCGGGCGTGGGGCCGGGGGCGCCGCCTGCGTGCTTTTCCTGGGTGTCCCCCTGGGCCTTCTGATACGCTGCGAAGCCTCCAGAACTAGCAGGTCCGTGGGACCCGCCGAGCGTGGCTGGTGCCTCCCGGACGGCCCGCCCGGGGCGCAGGGGCGGCAGAGAGGCCTGTGCCCACTGCGGTTCGGATCCCGGACGGACCAACTCGGGCCGCAGCGGGGAGCAGCCCAGCCGGGGGCGCTGGTTCCCCTGTGGGCCTGAAACGTGCTCTTAACCCGCTTGTGGGGCCTCGTAGCGTCTAGAGAAGGTTGCACGCGCGGCATCTTTGGAGGATGTCACATGGGATTCTCATTGGCATCAGTGAACCACGCAAGTTAAGAGGCATCTTTCTGGCCCCAGGGCCCAGCCGGCGTGACGGCAGGGTCTGGCCCAGGGCGTGGGGGCTCAGCTGCCACCTCCACTCCCCATCCGTGTCCTTGATCCCAGACCATGGGGGGAGAACCCCCACGTGCTTTCCCAGGAGGAAGACACTTGGGGTGCAGAAGGCAGCAGTGTTCCCAGGCTGGACTGGGGAGCGGGTGCTGGGGCTGGAGGTCCTCCCGTTGGGACTGGACAGAGTTTCCATCTGCAGCCCTGAGCCCCTCCTTCCCCCACCCCCACAGTGTGTCAGGCGATGACTGTCAGTGCCTGTGAATTCCAGTCTGTTTGGGTGACCACACCCTGGCCTCTCTAGGCCCTCACCCAGGCGGGGCTGGTTTTGTTCTTGTGCTCTGGGCAGTGGGCTGGGTGACCCTGGTGAGTTACTGGTGCCCTTGCCTCAGTTTCCTCTGCAGGCCTGTGTGAGCATATCGTCCCTCCTGGTTGGCACCAGGGCCTCCTCCCTCCACTTTCGCCACCGTCCCTGTCACCCTGACTAGCGCTGGGAAGGGAGTGGGGAGGGCCCCCCCCCCCCCCGGCAGCAAGGCCAGGCTGTGCCAGGCACGGGCAAAACAGGAGAGAGAGCAGCATTCTCAGGAAGCCGGGGGATTCGGGGAACCAGGAACTCACGTGAGGCTGCATTATCCTGTTTGGCGCCTTTGTAGAGGGCGGCTGGGTTGCATCATTCCCAGCAGTGCGTCTTTCCTGGTCTTTCTGTGGCTTTTGAATGAAACCCAGCTGCCCCTCTGCCAGTGTCAGTGTCATGGGTCACTTTGTCCAGGGAGCCCTCCCTGCCTGTCCCAGGGTACCCCTCCAGGCTCCCTACACCCCCGGGGTGGGTCCTGCCCAGCCCTTGTCCCCAGCCACTGCTTGGCAGCTGCTCAGGGAACGTGTCTGCCCGCCAACGGCATGTGCTGGAGCTGGCCTGGGTGGATGTCCCACGGTGCTCTGACGGCTTTGCTTTCCCTTGACCCGGGGCAGGGCAGCTGTGCTGTGCTCCCGGCCCAGTCCTCAGGGACACCCTTGCAGCACTGCCTCCTTCACTCAGGCTCCGAGCTTGTCCCTGGCGAGGTTTTGGGGCCTGTAACCCAGTCTGCCTGACAGCCTGGCTTCTCTGTGGGCTGGCCCAGGGTGACGCAGAGGGGGTCCCCAGCCCCAGAAGGGGGTCATAGAAGCTTATGCCCCCAGTGGCCACCCAGGGAACACCCTACCCTCTCTGTCTTGCCCTGGGGTCGTGAGGCCAGGCTGCATGTGGGCTCCTGGAGTCCAGGATCCTGGGGGTCCCTGGCCAAGTGGGAGCCTGACCCTCCTGTCCTCAGAGCGAGATGCAGGGCAAGTGGACAGGGAGGGTTTCCACAGCCCCTGTGCTGCCCCGGGGTCTCCAGGCCCACAGACCACCCCACTCACACCCTGCCCTTGTCCAGGCAAATAAGAGGCAGGGGCTTCCTAGGCCAGACTTGCCATCCCCACCTTCTCTTGGGCAAGAGGTGCCCACTGAGGGCATGTGGGCAGGAGGTGAGGCTGGCATCTGCATCCCACATCCGTGTCCCCAGGCCTCCTGCCTGTGGTGGCCTCTGCCCCCATGTCTGCTTGGGGGACTGGGCGGGAGAGTGTGACAACGGGGAGGCTATGGCTCTTCCCGAAGCACCAGCCCCACTGGGGTCCTGACTGGGCTCTTTTCCCCCTTTGCAGAATCTCTGGCCTGTCACACGTGGGGGAATTTGGCTGAGACGTTCTCTCTGACACAGGCGACACCTCAGCTCCACCATGAGCGTGGACATCCAGTGTGAGCAGCTGAGCGACGCCAGGTGGACAGAGCTCCTCCCGCTGATCCAGCAGTGCCAGGTGGTCAGGTGAGGCCCGGGGCTGCCTGTGGGTGCTGGCGGGGACAGGCCTGTGGGCATGGGCTCCCGGGCGGTGGCTCCCACCTGGCAGCCAGACCTCTGGCTTCTGCCCCGGCAGACACACAGGTGGGTGTGCGCTCAGGAGCACTTTATTTATGGACGTGAAGCGTGAATGTCATGTAATTTTCATGTGACACGAAATGTTATTCCTGTGCTCTTTCCATCCACTTAGAAACGGAAAACCCATTCTAGACACAGGCTGGGGATGGCGGGTGGGGTCTCTGGCCCCATGGGTTCGGCTCCCCTCTTCCTCTGGGGAACACGGGGGGCAGGACTGGGCTGAGGCCCCTCCGTCAGCGGCCGGGGAGGTGCTGCCTGGCCCTGCCGTGTCGGACTGGCCTCTGTCCTCAAAGTTCTCACAAAGCCAGCAGTGCCAAAGGTTTCACAGCAAGAGACAGGTGCCTGCGTGGTCCTCCCGTGAGCATGTTATCTGAAATAGTTTCAGATCTGCAGAAGAGACAGGAAGGTAGCACAGGGCTCCCGTGTATCCTCCCCAGCCTCTCTCTATGTGAGCGTCTCGCAGCAGCTGGGCACTCGGCAAAACACACGCCAGCGTTGGCCCCGCACGTCCAGCTGCAGGCGCGAGTCTGCTTTCCCACCGCGTCCTTTCCCTGTCCCTGGTCAGCCCAGGATTCCACGTGGCGTTTGCTCCTCCCGTCCCCTCAGACCCTCCCATCTGGGACGGCCCCGTCCCTCCATGTCCTGGTGCTCTGACAGTTGCGAGTGTGGCCAGGCTCCTGCGGGCTCCCTCCGTTTGGGCTTGTCTGGGGTTTTCTCATGGCTGAAGGTGCGCGTTTTTGGCAGGAATGCGCAGACTGCTGTCGGGTCCTGACGGCATATGCCTGTGGGCCTGTCATGGCACCACATGGCCACCTGGTTAAGGTGGGGTCTGCCGGGCTCCTCTGTGCAGCTGCTGTTCTCCCCTTGTCGCTGGCCAGCGTCGGGGGAGGCACTTTGAGATTTTGCCGATACTGTTTCTGCTCAGACTCTTGCCTGCTGTTTTCAGCAGCATCGGTGGCTCATACTTGAACAGCTGTTGCTGTGGTATTGTAATTTTGTCATTCCCTCCACATTTATCAGCGAACATTCTTTTGCGAACAAGAGCTGGCTTTCCTCCCACCTAGAGTTATTCATTTACTCTGGATGACTTGAAGATATTTATTTTGCTGAGTTATTATCAAGCATCATTGTTTATTTTTGCTCACGCATCGCAGCTCTGACTGCTAGGAGCCCCTCCCGCTGGCTGCTGTGTCCTGTCCCAAGCACTTCCCCCAGCCGTCACCTCTCTAAACAGACCAGGTGCGCTCCTGCTCTGTGCCCCACGGCAGCACATGGAGAATACACTGTGCCCCAGACGCATATCTGTATGTGTTTGAGTCTCCTAAACATTAGTTTTGTAAAGCAATTCCTCCTGTTTTGTGTGTCGTTTTTGAAATGTCCCGGTGTGACCCATCTTGCTGATTTCTTGGCCCACTGCTGGGCCACACCTTGTGTGTGGGGTGGTCCTTGAGCCTGAGCTGGCTGTGGCCACATGGTGACTCCAGGGGTCCTGCCCGCTGCAGGCTGGACGACTGTGGCCTCACAGAGGTGAGGTGCCAGGACATCAGCTCCGCCCTGCGGGCCAACCCTGGCCTGACCGAGCTCAGCCTGCGCACCAACGAGCTGGGCGACGCCGGCGTGCACCTGGTGCTGCAGGGCCTGCAGAGCCCCACCTGCAAGATCCAGAAGCTGAGGTGAGGTGGGCGCCCCTGCCCAGGCTTGCAGGGGCTGCGGGCGGCAGCAGTGACTGCGGGTGCGTCACCTTCAGCCAGAGGCACGTGGGGTGGTGTCCACACAGTGCGGGGACAGGGCCCCTCCTGTCACCCTTGGCACCACCCTGCTGACAAGGGCTTTGCAGACACGGCCCCCCCACAGCCCTGCAGACCCAGAGCCCCACCCAGGGAAGGCGCAGGCACAGACCTGCCTCCTGCAAGGTGCTGCCTGGCCCTGGGGAGGCCCTGACGGCCGGTGTGCGCCAGCCTGCAGAACTGCTGCCTGACCGAGGCCGGCTGCGGGGTCCTGCCCAGCGCGCTGCGCTCTGTGCCCACCCTGCGCGAGCTGCACCTCAGCGACAACCCCTTGGGCGACGCGGGCCTGCGGCTGCTCTGCGAGGGACTCCTGGACCCCCGGTGCCACCTCGAAAGGCTGCAGTGAGTGTGTGCTCTGCCCGGGGCCGGCTCCCCGCTGCCCCTCCTCCACGGCTCACGGGCTGCAGGGAACTCTGAGGAGGGGACTGGGGTCTCCTCGTCTCCCACTTCCCCGTCCAGTCGCCCTTGCAAGGAGCTGGCAGCCATCCTGGGACCCCATGGCGGGAACCGAGTCAGGTGGCCCGGCCACCACGCGTGACCACGGCCGAGCGTGTGCTTTCTCCCAGGTCTGGCGGAGAGGTGTGAGGTGTGAGGTGTGAGGTGGGCCTCCTGGTTGGTGAAGGGTTTGAGGTGGGGTGTGAGGTGGGCCTCCTGGTTGGTGAAGGGTTTCCAGTGTCCACGTGAGCTGGAGCTCTGGGCGCCCCTGACCTGAGCCCTGAAGATGGGTCTCTGGGCCTCGGCACTCCCACGGTGCTAAGGGGACACCACCTCCCGAGGCGGCTCCCTGGCGCCGCACCCTCGGCTGGTCCCATTCAGGGGCTGACACCCGCTTGCCCGCCCCAGGCTGGAGTACTGCAACCTCACGGCCGCCAGCTGCGAGCCCCTGGCCTCGGTGCTCAGGGCCAAGCCGGACTTCAAGGAGCTCATGCTGAGCAACAACGACATCGGCGAGGCTGGCGTCCGCGTGCTGTGCCAGGGCCTGAAGGACTCCGCCTGCCAGCTCGAGGCGCTCAAGTAGGCGCGGGGCCGGGTAGTGGGTGGGGAGCGGGGGTGGGGTCCCTGCTCCCACACTCATCTTGTGTCCCAGGCTGGAGAGCTGCGGTGTCACGGCAGCCAACTGCAGGGACCTGTGTGGCATCCTGGCTTCCAAGGCCTCGCTGAAGGAGCTGGACCTGGGCAGCAACCAGCTGGGCGACGCGGGGCTGGCGGAGCTGTGTCCCGGGCTGCTGCAGCCCAGCTCCCAGCTCAGGACTCTGTGGTGAGTTGGCCTCCTACAGCAGGGAGACGGGAACAGTTGTCCCGGGAGCCCTCCCCACTCCCGGTGCCGGTGAAGAGCGTCTGTAGAGCATGTCGCTGCCCCGCAGGCTCTGGGAGTGCGGCATCACCGCCGAGGGCTGCCGGGAGCTGTGCCGCGTCCTCAGGACCAAGGAGAGCCTCAAGGAGCTCAGCCTGGCCGGCAACGAACTGGGGGACGCGGGCGCCCGGCTGCTGTGCGAGAGCCTGCTGGAGCCCGGCTGCCAGCTGGAGTCGCTGTGGTGAGGGGCCGAGAGGGGAGGGGCGAGGCGCTGGGGCTGCCAGCTCAGCCCTGACCCTTGGGTCCTGCCTGGGAGGGGTGTGGCCTGGCGGTGCCCGACAAGGGGGTGCTGGGGGCCTGGGGGGAGGGCCGGTGCAGCCCTGGCCCAGCCCTCGCCTGTCCACAGGGTGAAGACCTGCAGCCTCACCGCCGCCTGCTGCCCCCTCTTCAGCTCGGTGCTGGCGCAGAACAAGTCCCTGCTGGAGCTGCAGATGAGCAGCAACAAGCTGGGCGACGCGGGCGTGCGTGAGCTCAGCCAGGGCCTGCGCCAGCCCGGCTCCGTGCTGCGGGTGCTCTGGTGCGTGTGCGCGTGGTACCTGTTTTAACAGTAAGCGGGGTCAGGGGTCCCTACGCTTGAAGCCTGGTCTCCCCCACTCTAGCAGCTTCCTGAGACACGTGCTATGGAGGTAGCTGTGGACCCTTTGGCTGGGTGTGGGGTCCTGGGCCGCACACGGCCCCTCGGTGCTGGCCGGTGGTGCTGCGTCGTTTGATGTCTTCTGGGAAGGACTCTGCTGTCCTGACCCATGATCCACTGTGATCCTCTTTGGCAGCTTCTAAAGAGCCCTCTGTCCATTGTGTTCGGGGTCTGATGTGCCTGGGGCCGGACAGGGACTGAGACAGAGCTGCTGGGCTGGACTGGGGGAGCAGCTGGTGTAGGCGTATTTCGGGGTCCTCGGGAATACCGGGCGTGGGCCTCCGTCACCATCCCACGGTCACGCGGCCCATCCTCGGTCCTGACCTCCACCATGCTCCCCCCAGGCTGGGGGACTGTGAGGTGACTGACGGCGGCTGCGGCAGCCTCGCCTCGACCCTGCTGGCCAACCGCAGCCTGCGCGAGCTGGACCTCAGCAACAACTGCATGGGAGACCCGGGCGTCCTGCAGCTGATGGAGAGCCTCCGGCAGCCGGCCTGCGCCCTGGAGCAGCTGGTGTGAGTGGACACTGGGGTTCAGGCAGACCAGGGCGGGGGTGGGGAGCGGGGACACCCAGCCCACTCCTTGCCTGTCCATGCGCAGCCTGTACGACATCTACTGGTCTGAGGAGATGGACAACCAGCTGAGGGCCCTGGAGGAGCACAAGCCGTCCCTGAGGATCATCTCCTGAGAGCACCACTGGCCACCAGGCTCCTAAACCTGTTCTTCCTGGACAGCGGCTCAGCCCACCCGCAGGGTGGACCAGCTCCCCGGGGGCTCACTCTGTGGGTGTCCTAGCTTTGCCTGGAGAGAAACGCTTAAATCAACTTATTTTAGAAAATTTTAGACACTTTATAATCATTAAAGCACTTTTGTGGCAGGAGGTGCCCGTCCTTCCTTGTGGGGTCCACTGAGGAGACCGTGCTGCCCAGGACTAGCAGGGGGTCTCGCTCCCTTTCTGCCATTATTAATGAAGCCCACCTCCTGCCACCCTGGGGACAGCGTGTGCCAGCCTGCAGGTGGTAGGCCCTCTTGGCTGTGCGGGGCCTTCGGGGAGCTGCCCTGGCCTGGCAGCCTGCAGCCTGGGCTTCAGCACCGCCCACCCGCCCTCCCCTCCTGCCCGAGCCCCGTCAGCTCTGCGCTCTCTGTGTGGTGTGGGCAGGGTGCACTTCAAGCCCCGCTGGCCTCATCTTGCCCAGGGCAGGCAGCCCCGGGTGACCAGCACCGTCCAGTGGGGGCTGCTCTGCGAGGCCTGTGGGATGCTCATCAGTCTCAGAGGGCCCCGTGCCCGGCAGAAACTTCAGGTTTGTTGCTGTGATGCCCATTAAGGTGCCCCACGATCTGAAGTTTCTGTGATAAATCTGATCCCCTATTCAGAGGAACCAGGGCTCCCTGGAGAAAAGGGTGACCCAGGCTTGGGGCAAGAAACGCACAAGTTGGGCCTGGAGCGTGTTGTAGCTTCGGAGACCGGAGCTGGGACAAGTGAGGGACCCAGCAAGGTGCCACCTCCACCCACCCAGATGCAGCCCCGAGGGGCCGCAGTGGCCAAGGTGGCGTGAGGGAGGCCATCCCTGCAGCGGGGAGACGGGGCAGCCATTCTCGCCAAGGGGCCAAAGCTGCCACACGTGGGGGAGCAGGACGTGCCTCCCGGGGGTGCTGAGGGTGCGTCGAGCTGCTCCAGAGAAGCACGAGGGCAGCTGGCGTGTCCCTGGCCTGCGCAGGGCCACAGAGACCCACAGCGGGACAGCCTCGGGGACACAGCGAAAGACTCGAGGAAACCACTGCAGGGAGCCGACCTGCTGGCTCTTGGGCAGGGCCTGGCTGGGCGCTGGGCAGGGCAGGGATGTCAGCGTGTCCTTGTGCAGAGGCGTCTGGGGTGCGGTTCTCAAGTGCGCCCCACGTTCCAGCCTCACGACTTACGGAGGGTGGAAATTTTCCACTGCACTTTTGCCTCTTCATATGCATTTGAAAATTTTCATGGTAAGGGTTTAAAAATTCCAGCCTGAGAATGTGGCTGTCGCTCCCAGGAACCCTGAGGCCACTGCCAGTGAGTCACTAGCCCCATCGAGCAGCCAGGGACAGATGCAGCGGGTGGGGAGGTGGCCCCGGCATCCCGCACACTCAGGGGCCTCGGGCAGAGGCAGAGCCGGCCTGCTGGCCCCACCCTGCTTTGCGGGGTTTCCCGGGGAGCTCGGAAGGCAGGGAGGAGGAGGGTGCAGACCTTCATCACCACTTTATTTGTCCTGTTTGCTCGTGGGGAGGACCCTAAACTCAGGGAGCCACAGACACGGGTCCCAGCACCCAGTTATAGGCCTCTGGTCCTTGGAGTTTCTGATTCAGTGTACCCTGAGGGGCCAGTCCAGCCATCCACACACCGCCAGGTCAGTCTGCCCGACGAGGATTCGAGGAATGGCTCAGTGCTGCCGCCTGGATCGACGCCTCTTGGCCACCCAGTGTTTATGGTCGACTGTCCTTTGTACACACGCCGCTGGGAGGGGCCTCTGGCCCCCACCACCCTGCCTCGGAGCAGCTGGGGCAAAGGGTGTGGAGAGGGGGCAGGCGGTGCCAGACTGGGCCGTGCCAGGGCCGGGTGACGGGGCACTCAGGGCCAGAGGCCACTGGGCGGAGCGGGCATGAGGGGAGCAGGGACCCTCACTCCAGAGGAACCAACTGCCCTGGAGCCAAGGACACACGTGCATACCACACGCAGTCACCCGTGTGTACACGCTTACATGCACACACATAGATGAAACCGGGGCAGGGCTCCCTTCACCCCCTCCTCAATCCCTGCTGAGTGGTGTGCACAGGAGGAAGGAAAATAAAACCTCAAGGTGAGGCCCGGCAGCGGTTCCTAGTGGGCCTGGGTTCTGGGAGACCCCCGGGGTAGCCGAGGTGCAGGTCAGTTTGGAGCTGGCTCCTCCGTCCCCTCTGCCACCCCAGGCCCTGGCAGGTCTTCATCCAGCCCCAGCGGGTGTTGGTCCCCATTGCCAACGGCTCTGCCCGGGCCGCCCCTGCTCTGCTGCTTCTGCCGCCGGGTCTCCTTGTACCTCAAGGTGATGTCCCTAGGGGTGAGGCAGGGAGGCCCAATCACATCTGCTCCCGCACCAGCCCCCCCGTGCAGGCCCCTGGATACCTGGGCACCTTCATCCCTTCAGAGGTCATGAGGGCCAAGGCCCTGGGAGCCCGTGGGTCAGGAGGGGCCCATGCTGGCTGCCCCAGGGAAGCCTGCACAGCGGCAGCCTGGGGTCGGGCAGTGACAGCTGCTCAAACGCCACTTAAACTGCGGCAGAGCTCGCGCCAGGAGACAAGGAAAACAGCTGGCCGGGGTGGAGGGCCCTCCTTTAAGAACACCACCCCTGCCCCACTGACCGAAGGAAGAAGCGCCAGATGGTCCAGGTGAGCACCAGGATGGAGCCGAGGGTCCAGCACTGGGAGATGTAGAAGGGCAGGGACAGGGTGAGCGTGTGCGGGTCGTACTTCACCACGATGAGCAGCTCCGTGACCGTGATGGCTGCCACCAGCCAGGCCTGCGGGCCCAGCTTCCTGTGGGGCTTCCTGCAGAGGGGGCAGCGGCTGGCCCAGCTCCCCCAGCCCCGCGGGGCCCCCCAGGCTACCACACCCAGGCTCTGCCTCCCGTCCTCCGAGCCTCCTCCCCGCACCCTAGCCCCGCCGGCCTGCAGCCCTCACGGGTCATCCATGAAGTCGTAGATCTCGCGCATGGCCACGCCACCCACGTTCACGAAGAACACCAGCCGCAGGAGGACCAGGTAATGCTCGGGTGGCATCCACAGCACAAACTTCAGGTAGAATGTGTTCAGTTCCGCCAACAAAAACTGGAGGACAGAAGAGGGTGCGGAGGAGCGTGAGCCCTCGCTCTGGCTGCCTGGTCAGCCGCACGACCACAGGGCAGCCCGGCCTTACCACCAGGATGATGCCGCACACGGCCAGCCAGCGGCGCAGGCTGGAGGCGGGCTTCCACTCGAAGCGGACCCAGCTGTAGGGCGTGAACTGGAAGGCGATCCTCTTCATCTTGCCCCTGGGGACCAGAGAGCCAGCAGCCTGAGGATGAGGGCCTACCCGAGCCCCACCTTGCACCTCGGGACTGCTCTGCTCTAGGTCACGAGGCTGGTGCCAGGCCACTCTCTAGCTGTGGGGCGGCGCCAGCCCTGGGGACGGAGGCAGAGCAACTGGGTGTAGCCACCCAGGCACAAGCCCCACCTGCCACGGCCCTCCCCTGTTTAGAACCCGCTTCCAGCCCAGCTAGCGCAGCCCTGGCCCCAGGTGGGCCCAGGGCACCAACAGACAGGAGGTGAGACCTCCCCAGCATGGCCACAGGACTTTTCTTAGACTTTTGTTTCTTTTTTTCAAATCCCAAAGTAAAAACAACAGAGCACCTGCAACTGCTTCATAACAAGACCACACGCAAGGGGCAGTGCCAGGGTGGCTGGTGCGACAGAGTGGAGATTCCGGAAGGCCCCCACCCCCCAGCAGCACGCTGGACAGGCCTGGCCCTCGGGTCCACTGAGGCAGGGCAGCAGAAGCCACCTCAGGTGCCACACCCACCCAGGCCCCGCTGAGGTTCCCAAGACGTACTTGTAGGTTGGAATGTTCCAGAGGCCCTGCCACTTGTAGGTCTTCAGGGACAGCCACTCGAGGGTCTTCATGCCGCAGTAGATGCCCAGCCCATTGCAGACGAGCACGTCCATGATCCACTGGGGGCAGGAACCCGGGGGGAGGCAGACACCCGTGGGACTCCCACCCAGCACCAGAAGGTGACGCCTGGCCCCACAGAGCTGGGGGCACAAGGACCCGAAAGGCCCACAGCCATCCCTATCACGTCCCGCCTGAGCCACTGCCCTGGGAGGCCACGCAGGGCACGTACATGATCCCACCAGCACTCGCTGAAGTTGGGCAGCTGGTGCTCGAGGCTGTACTCCAGGAACTCGAACATCACGCTCACTATCATGCACATCCACCAGTCCCGGATCATCAGTGTCTGCGGGGTGCACACCGGGGTCAGGGCTCATTGCTGAGCGTGCAAGGGATCTCCTCGCACACAAGCCTCACCAATGGGGAATGCCAGCCCCACCTCCCAACCGGCAGGGCCCCCGGCCCCAGTGAGGTCGAGGGTGAGCACGTGAGGTGGGCAGCTGTCCCAAGAGCCTTGATTTTTAAGACTGTCAGCAAATGAGGCAGTGTCCACATGCCCAGGGCCTGAGCTCCGAGCTCCACAGGGAAGGCCTGGTCCCCCCGCCAGGCCAGCCAAGGCTGGACGCTGGGGCTGCTGCCTGGGCGTGTGGGGTTGCTGGGGCGCTGCTCGTGGCTCTGCAGGTAGCGCCAGCCCTCTCCTTCAGAAGTGGGACAGGAGTGGTGCCTGAGCCCAGGCTGGGGCGGGACTTCCTGCCTCTCTCTCTCCCCCCCTTCCCTAACCAGCCCCCACAATGCTGGGGACAAAGCAAGGATCCGTGGGCAGGGCTCCCGTTCCAGCCCTGCTGGGAGACACGGGGCTCCCAGGCGTTTTCACGGACCCTTCGGGACGGCACAGTGCCTCACGGCCAGGGCTCACCCACCCACCACACTCAAAGCGCACAGAGGGTCAACCCTGTGGCCAGAAACAGCCCAGAACGCAGGGCAGGGGAGGGTGTCAGGTCAGAAAAGGAGGCTGCCATACCTTCAGGTACCAGCCGAGGAAGTGTGCGGGAACAAAGCCATCCAGCTTGTCCTGTGGGCGACAGGCCTGATCCTCAGGCACAGCCCCACCCCCTTGCTTGAGCTCCCCCATCGCTGGCAGGTCAGCTGGGACCACAGAACCTCTGAGCAGCACCCGCCAGGCCTGGGGGACGCTCCCTCGGCCCCTGCAGGTGACACGCCAGACAGCCGAGAGAGTAGGTGCCCCATCCCAGGGAGCCCTGTCTAAACTGACCAGCCAGAGCAAGTCTCTGGACCAGGAGGAGACCTTCGTGTGGGCGACAGCCTCACGCAGTCACAGAGCTTGTGAAACCCCTTATGCCTGGGCACCCAAAACCATGCCTGACCCTCGGGGGGCCGGTGCCGCACCTGAGAGGGACCCACCTCAGGGCTCCCAGCCCTTACCCAGACATTGTGGAAGGGGTCGGTCTTGTTGTCTGCGTCATAGATGAGGCAATTTCCCCCGTAGTCCCTCTCTGGCAGCGGGACCCCCAGGCTGGGGTCGATGTATTTCAGAAACTGCCGTCCGTCCTGCACAGTCTGCAAGGCCAACGCCCTCGTTAGTGGGGCCGGGAGTGGATGGCGACTGGGAACATGGGTCACAGTGTGTGGCTGCATCTCCGTCAGCCTGTTGAGTGCGGCGCCCTGTCTCGCCAGCTCTCCCGCCCCTGGCAGGGCTGGAGGCCTGGGGTCCCGAGACCTGGCAAGGTGGTGGGTGCGGGAGGTAACCCCTAGACCTCTCTGCACCTGTGCTCACCCTGGGGCAGGTGGTGGGACTCGGAACCCTGGTCAGATGGGCCATGGAGTTGGCCATGTGTTTCTGCTTTTGCCCGCCACTCCCAACGGGTCTGCAGGGCCAGACACCCTCATAGGAGTCACCTTCGTGGGACATCTCTTCTGTCTTCACATGACACACAACAGCCTTTCCCAGACACACAGACGCCAACATTAGCCAGATGTTCCTCTTGGTCTTAGAACCACTCTGGGACTGTCCCTCAAGGGAGGGGGTTCGCCCCTGAGCAGGCCTGACTCTCCCTTTAAGCCCCTCTGGCCACCAGCCAAGTGACAAAGAGGAGGAGGCTCAGTGGCCTGGAGACCAGATGACAAAGCAGAGGTCCAGGAGGCTCAGCAGGAATGAGAACACGCAGGTGTCTCGGTGCAGGCCCTGACCACACAGAGAACAGGAGACAAAGACAGGAGGAGGCTCCCTGTCAAGCTCGGCCTGGGGCTGGAGCAGATGGGACACAGTCTCAGGGGACAGAGGCGGACAGTGCTGGACACAGGTGCTCTGCCTTGTCCTACAGCATGACACCCCTCCCAGTGGGTCTGACAGACTCTGGGGTGGCAACACTGTCAGCGACTGTGTCTCCGTAACCAAGAGGCTCTGAGGCAGCAACATGGAGGCAGGACCCCAGTCCGCGCCCAGGTGCAGGCCCCACAGCTCCAGGCAGCAGGGTATGGGGGCAGTAAAGGAGTCACTGCCCAGGAGGGAAACCTCACAGACACCCAGCCAGGCGGTCGGGTCGGCACCACCAGTGACAAGCCATAGTGTTGGCGTGTGCCTGGATCCTAGTCGAGCCATGAGACAGACATCACACAAATCCTAATTGATGCCGATGCCCAAATCAGAAAAAAGACATTCCAGGAAAGTTACAGGACAATATCTCTTACGAATATGGATGCAAAAATCCTAGACAAAATACTAGGAAACCAAATCCAGCAGTATACAGAAAGGATTCTACACCATGACCAAGGAGGATTTATCCCAGGAATGCAAGGATGGTTCAAAATAAGAAAATCAATCAATGTAATACGTCATATTAATCAAGGGAAAAAACCCATATCATCATCTCATTTCACACAGAAAAAGCATTTTCATGATAAAAATGCTCAAGAACCTAGGAATACAACAGAACTTCCCCCACCTGATGGGGCACCCATGAAAACCCCACACTGACAGACTCGGTGGGCAGAGACCTGGTGCTTTCCTGAGACCAGGAGGCGTAAGACAAGCACGTCCGTCCCTGACACCTGCAGTCAACACTGCACTGGAGCCTCCAGACTGGGCAGTTAGACAAGAAAAGCAAGGAGAAGGCATTCCGACTGGAAGGGAAGAAGCAAAACTATCCCTATTTGCAGATGACACGATCTCGAATATAGAAAATCCTAAAAAATCCACCAAAAAAAAAACCC
>VBSM01003188.1:81680-93381 GCA_008086735.1 Cheirogaleus medius
CTGTCCCCTCCTCTACCTTTCCCCCCTCCACCTGTCCCCTCCTCTACCTGTCCCCTATACCTCACGATGTTCCCTCCCTCCACTTGGCCTTTCTGTTCCTCTCTGCACTGGCTGTGTCCCTACTCCTGCTCCCCTCGGGACTCCGTCTGCCGTGCATCCCCAGCGACTCTGCTCTGTGGCTGTGTCTCTTTGGAGCCTCTTTGACCCCCAGGCCTTCTTGTCCCCATGTGTTCTCTCCTAACTCGGTCCCATCCCTGTAGCCCACAAGCCACCCTCACATCTCCCCAGGGCAGGGGGGTTCTTGGATAAAGCACAAACCCCAGGCCAGCCCTGGGGGAAGGAGAGCCTCCTCCCCACCATCCCCAGAGAAACAGAGGCAGCCGGGGGTGACCCTGACGGCAGCCCGGCCCCACCTGCCCAGGCATTCTGTGGAACCTTTCATCCAGCGACCACCTGAAGGACCGCCTGGCCCGCGACACGCTGGAGCAGCTCACAGACCTGGTGCTGAGCCCCCTGTCGGGCGCCGGGGGCCCCCCCCTCATCCAGCAGAACGCCTCTGAGGCTGAGATCTTCTACAACGCCACTGGCTTCCTCAGGTGCGGGCGGGCAGGGGTCGGCGGGAGAAGCTGTGCTGGGCGGGTGAGGCCTGGATGACAGGTGCAGCCGGCGAGAGGGGCTGGGAGCAGGGCACAGTCCAGAGGACGCAGGGACTGGGGCAGGATAGGGGACAGGCCAGGTGTGGCCACCAGGTGTGGTTGGGGGTCAGCAGCCTCTGGGGGGCTGCAGGCTCAGGCTTCATTAAAGCTGGGAACTGATCTGACATCTGTAGCCCCCCAACCGCAAGGAGTGAGTTGGGGGATGGGTGGGCAGTGGGGCCAGGAGCAGGAGGCATGGACGGGCACTCGGGGGCACCCCAGCCCTAGGTGGGGCCTGGGATGGGGGCTCTGATCTGCCTCGGTCCCCAGGAACCTCAGCTCAGCCTCGCAGGCCACCCGCCAGAAGATGCGGGAGTGCCACGGGTTGGTGGACGCCCTGGTCACCTACATCAACCACGCCCTGGACGTGGGCAAGTGCGAGGACAAGGTGAGGGTGGCCCTCCCAGGGGCCCTGGGTGCGCCAGGGGGCCCCTCTGACCTCCTGTCCTCCCTCCCCAGAGCGTGGAGAATGCCGTGTGCGTGCTGCGCAACCTGTCCTACCGCCTGTACGACGAGATGCCACCTTCCGCCCTGCAGCGGCTGGAGGGCCGAGGCCGCAGGGACATGGCGGGGGCACCACCCGGAGAGGTGGTGGGCTGCTTCACACCTCAGAGCCGGCGGCTGCGCGAGGTGGGTACCCCCCACCCCCGCCTGGGCGGGCGATGGGCAGGGGTGGCCGGCCACCGACCGGCTGACCCGCAGTGCCCTCCCGAACAGCTGCCACTGACGGCTGACGCGCTCACCTTCGCGGAGGTGTCCAAGGACCCCAAGGGCCTGGAGTGGCTGTGGAGTCCCCAGATCGTGGGTCTGTACAATCGGCTGCTGCAGCGCTGTGAGCTCAACCGCCACACGACGGAGGCGGCGGCCGGGGCGCTGCAGAACATCACCGCGGGAGACCGCAGGGTGGGCCTGGGCTGGGGACGAGGCCGGGAGGCAGAGCCTGTGCCAGGGCTCGCAGTCTGGCAGGGAGGGGGCATCTGAGGTCAGCGTCTGGCAGATGTGTCTTGGGGCTCCACGGGGGATCAGGGGAGGCTCCCAATCCGGGTCACGGCAGAAGCAGAGACCCCTTGGCGGCAGCAAGAAGCAGAGAAGCGGTTCTGCCCCGGTACCTCTGGCTGGATCTGAGAGTGGGGGGCCTTCCGCTCATACCCTGTCCCCCACAGTGGGCTGGCGTGCTGAGCCGCCTGGCCCTGGAGCAGGAGCGCATCCTGAACCCCCTGCTGGACCGTGTGCGGACCGCAGACCACCACCAGCTGCGCTCGCTGACCGGCCTCATCCGAAATCTATCCCGGAATGCCAGGAACAAGGACGAGATGTGTGAGTCGGGCCGCCCGCCTAGCTGGGCGTCCACCCGGACTCGGCCTTCTCCCCGCCTGCTGTCTCCCCCGCCGGGCGCAGTGCACGGGATCGCCAGCTCCCCGGGAAGGCAGGGGGCCCAGGTGTGGGGTGGCCGGGAGTAGGGGTGAGGACTGACCTCCTGACCTCCCGGCAGCCACGAAGGTCGTGAGCCACCTGATCGAGAAGCTCCCCGGCAGCGTGGGTGAGAAGTCGCCCCCAGCTGACGTGCTGGTCAACATCATAGCCGTGCTCAACAACCTGGTAGTCGCCAGCCCCATCGCTGCCCGGGACCTACTCTACTTTGACGGGCTCCGGAAGCTCATCTTCATCAAGAAGAAGCGGGACAGGTGAGGCGACCTGACCCTGCGACCCTGCGACCCTCTGGCAGCCTGGCGGGGCTCTCTGGCCCTCCCAGCCTTCTGGCCATGTGTGTCACCTCCTGACTCCCTCCACCCCCAGCCCTGACAGCGAGAAGTCCTCCCGAGCGGCCTCCAGCCTCTTGGCCAACCTGTGGCAGTACAATAAGCTCCACCGTGACTTCCGGGCGGTACGTTCCTGGAGCCCAGGGCAAGCAGGGCCGCGGGATGTGGGCCCTGTGTGTGGGGCACGGGGTGGGGACCCACGTCGGGGAGGGCCGTGGAAACCCATGTGGGGCAGGAGGCCCGGGAAGAGGGTAGTGGGAAGATGGAGACCAGGGACCCAGGAACCAGGGGTCCATGCCACGCCTGGCACACTGGGGAGGACAGTGGGCACAGGGAGGGCAGGCGTGCACCCTGACTCCCGGCCCCTCACTGCAGAAGGGCTATCGGAAGGAGGACTTCCTGGGCCCATAGGCAAGACCTCCTGGAGGAGGAGAAGGTGGTGATGTGGCCCAGCCTCCGAGGGACAGGCTCAGCTCCGGCCGCGCCAGCCTGGCCTGGAGGAGAAGGCTGACCCCTGAGGGGCCTCTTACTGGGGCCCCTGTGCGACTTGAGAGGCCTAGGCCACCGGGAGGGGTGGGGGCTCACAGCTGGGGACTTGGCTTCTGCAGGGCAGTGGGGGGCAGGGCTTGAGGCAGCTTGGGTGCGGGGAGCGGTGACCTGGGCACATTGGCAGAGGTGGGGCCAGCTGTGGCCTGGCAGCACCACGGGGCAGCCGGCACTGAAATAAAGATGGCAATGAACACATCCTCTGCCCACACACTTCCACAGCGGCCCTACCTCGGTAGCTGGTCCTAGGACTTGCGGTGTCCCCAAGCACACCCACCTGCCCCAAGGACACTCACAGCCTGAGCTCACACACAAGCCTCCCAAGGTCTGAGGACCCGGGACAGGGATGGAGCGTCCAGCAGAGGGGTGTGCTGGCTCTGCAGGGTGGAGAGGGACAGATGGACAGCAGGAACAGCCTCAGTGTACCCCAGGCAGGGCTGCAGCAGAGCTGGGGGCCTGGTGAGCAGAGTGGCAGGAGGCGGGGCTGCCTCGTACAGTGCACTCATGTGGTAACTGCACACGACACCCTCTCTGCCCACCAGGGGCCAGCACCAGGGGACTCAGGTCTGCCCCCTGCACCTGGCCAGGGACTCCCACACTGGCCATTGAGGCTTGGGGTCCAGTAGGCTCTGGGACATCCCCACCTATCTTACCCGGAGCCAGGCCATTTGGTTGTGAAGCTACTGTTGCTATCATTACAACAAAAGCTTCTGCAAAGCTCAGAACTTGAGGTCAGAACTGGACACCTCTCCAGGATGTATCCAGATCGGAGAGAGACTGGGGATGTCACACCCCCAAGCAGGGGCCAGGCAGGGAGACTGGAGGCCCTGAGCTGCTCAGGATGGAGCACGGGCAGACGTGGTGACTGGCTGGCACGGTGGATGAGAAGGGGCGTGGAGAGCCCAGAGGGCAGCCAAAGGGAGGCTGAGGGGGCTCCGCCCAGAACAGCCCAGGCCCCTTCCACCCCAGGAGAGGATAGCGAGGCCCAGGAAGAATCCAAAACAACTTTATTTTCTGGCATTAGGAGGAAGCTCGGTCAGACCCCTTCCCTGAGGGTCCAGGCTACAGGATGGGGTCCTGGTCCTGCCTATTGCAGGAACAACCCACCTGCTTCTGCCCCCAGATGTCCCTGGTGATCCTGCACGCGGGGGTGGGGTGGGGGCTACACATCATCCTCAGACACCAGGCAGTAGAAGTCCGTGCGGGCACTGTAGTTTCGGGAGCCGAGGTCTGAGATGTCCACTTCACTGCCCGGGCCCTCTCCCAGCGAGACCCCACTTGCATGCGGTGGAGCTGATGGCTCCCCAAAGACAGGCCCTCGGACACCTGGGGAGGGGATATGGCCACCCCTGAGGCTGGGCTGTCCACAGTCTGCCTTCCCTGGGGCCACTGCCCTGGGGTCAGTCCCTGCTCATCCCTGCCATGGGGCCAGGTGAGGTTCAGAAAGTCCCCAGGCAGGACTTGGGCCTGATCACCTGGAGGGGGGAGGCAGTGAGGGCTTCTGGGGGACATCAAGCCCATCTACGGGCTGCAGGGTGCTCAATACTGGGAGCATGTCCCTTTCTGGGCCCTCTGCTCTGTGCCTGCCCATCCACCCCAGGCTGAGCTGCTCGGGTCAGGAGTGGGCTGGGTGGGCATACCCAGGTCCCCCTCAGGGTCGGGATCCAGCTCTGGGTCCAAGGCCCGGCCCTCCGGGACGCGGCCTCGAACAATCAGCATGGGATCCTTGTCGTCCTGCAGCCGGGTCTGGGGGTCTCCCTCCACCGGCCTGTACTGCACCTTCCGCGGCAGGGCCAGCTGCAGCTCTTTCCAGAAGTCGGAGGAAGGCGTCTGGGGGCCAGAGTGGGGCCATTTGCAGGTGAACACAAGGGAGGGGGCGCAAATGGAAGCCCCTGGCCTCTGTGGCCCCCAGAGCACTACCTGCAGCGGACCCACGGTTCCCACCCCCGCACCGCCCGCTCTCTCCTCTGGGGCAGGCCACAGAACCTCCCTCAGAGCCCACTCCCAAAGCCGCCATCCACAGGGCGCCGCCCCCGCGCCCTCCCGCACTCCAGCCCCCGCCCTGGCCCGACCGAGCCCCGCACCACGGAACCGGGCCTCCAGAGCAGCAAGGTCACCAGGTGGCGGTGCTGGCGCAGCAGGCGGAGCGCGGGGTGCGCAGGGTCGCGCCTCTGGCCCTCGAAGGTGATGAAGATGGGTTTGCGCGTGAGCTCCAGCAGCCGGCACAGGCCCTCCCTGCGGGGCGGGACCGTCAGCGGGGGCGAGGCTGGGGCCCGCCCAACCCCGCGCGGGACCCACCGGAAGCTGTGGCTGCACCAGGCCCGGCCCAGGAAGGCGTCCGAAAGCACCACGATGAGGCGGCGGCAGCGGCTCAGGTTCACCAGGAGGTCGGCCGAGGGCTCTGTGGGAACCGGGCGTCAGACTGGCCCAGGCTGGGCGGGCGCCGAGCAGCGGGGCGGGGCCTGCAGGTGGCCGGGGCGGGGCCGGAGGGGTGGGGCCTGCAGGTGGCCAGGGCGGGGCCGGAGGAGCGGGCCTTCAGGTGGCCGGGGCGGGGCCAGAGGGGCGGGCCTTCAGGTGGCCGGGGCGGGGCCGGAGGGGTGGGCCTGCAAGTGGCCGGGGCGGGGCCGGAGGGGCGGGGCCTTCAGGTGGCCGGGGCGGGGCCTGCAGGTGGCCGGGGCGGGGCCGTACCCGCGCGGGGCAGCAGGTCGCGGTCGTCCAGGAAGAGCTTGTATCCCCGACGCCGCTCCAGCTGCGGCTTCAGGATGAAGTTCACGAACTTGCGGTCCTCAGGGCAGTCGCTGTAGGAGACGTAGGCGTCGTAGAGCTTCCCGTCTGCGGACGGCGGCCAGTCAGCGCGGCCGCCCCCGGGGCCCCCAGCGTCTCGGCTCCCCTAGCCCCTCCCACAGGTGCGCCGACTCTAACCCTTCCCGTTCCACCGACCCGGCCCTGCGCCTTCGTGCGCCCACGGAGCCCTCCAGGAGTAAAGTCACCCTGCTCTGCCTCGCCCCCACGCAAAACGGAGCCCTCCTGGCCCTCCCGCCCGCGGGCCCCGCGCACCGTTCATCTCCACCTCCCCGTGCGTGTCTTGATACCAGAGCAGCACGTTCAGGCGGCACTTGACGTAGATCAGCGCAGCCAGCAGCAGCGCCAGCAGGACCAGGAGGGAGGCCAGCACCGCTGCCAGGTGGCCCGCTGGGCCTGTGGACGGGTCGCCTGAGCACCGCCCCCAGCACCCTCCGGCCTCAGATCCCTGCACCCCCAGGTCCCCTCCCACTCTCTGCCCTGGGCACCCCCATCACCAGCTCTGCGCAGGATGAAGGAGGAGGAGCTAGCATTGTGGATGGAACAGGTGAAGGCCCCGTAGTCCTCAGCACCCGTCAAGTTGATCCCCAGAACACTGGATACGAGCATCTCAGACACGTTAGGCTTGACCCTGGGGATAGCAAGCCCCACCCTCTGACCTGGGGCCGGAGAGCATCAGTGGATGCCCCAGAGCTCCGCCTGTGGGGACTCGCCCAAAGAGGCCACTGATTTGGGCTTCCTGGGTGGTTCTTGGGCAATAAGCTAAGAGAAGTGACCAGAACCTGGAGGGGATGTGGGTCTGTTTCAGGACAGTCACCCCAGGCCCCAGGTCTGAGGCCTGCGGGTCTTCTGATCTGGACTTGGCCGATAGTGGATGTTCTTTCAGGTTCTAGGACTCCGCTGACACCCACAGCCCTGGGGAGTCTCGGAGGTCACACAAACCCCAAGGTCTGTCCCTGGGGTCACTGACCCTCCCCACCTGTGTCCACAGCAGCACTCTGGCCAGTCACTACCCAGCCCATGCACAGGTGGTTCTAGACCAGGTGTACATCAGGCCGCTGGCCATGGTCTGTCCGGATGGTCCCTCTAACCCTGGACACCCCAGTCTCTTACCAGGAGTACTCATGGAGGCTGTAGTGGCTTCCATTGCCCAGGGGAAGCCCGTCTTTCAGCCACTGGACTGAAGGCAGGGGGCAGCGAGGCCCAGAGACCACCCGAGCCGTGCAGTTCAGAGCAACAGCACTGCCCAGGGCAGGCCCCAGGACCTGGTCTTCAGAGGGGGAGAGGAAGTCAGGGGCCCCATCACAGATGCCTGAAGAAAGAGGACACAGCAGGTCAGCGTTCCAGGATGCCAGACCCTGCCCATCCCAGATAGTCTGTGGTGCAGGAAGAAGCAAGGTGGGAAGTTGCATGTGTGGCCTGGTGGTCACACCATGGCTATCCTGAGTACCATGGGCAAGGGCCCAGCACTTGGCAAGTCTTCCCTCAGCGGTGGTCAGACCTTGTGTGTGCTGCTTGCCCTGCCTGTGACTGCCCTGTGCTCAGAGGGGACACCTGCGTGGGGGACAGTGTCCAGGGTCACAGTCGAGCTGACCCAGCCCCGCCACCCAGGGTCCATCTGGCTGCTGGTTCACCCAGGATATATGTCCAGCCCCCCCATTTCCCATGTGCACCTGTTGCCCACCTTAAAGGAGGGCCAGGCCCTATGCCTTCTGCCCACCTGCCTCTGCTGGGGGAGCTGCAGGGGTTGTGGGCAATGTGGGTTTGGGGGCTCAGGTGCTGGCAGAGCTGGAACCTTGGGCTTGGGGGCCCTCTGCTCCTGGCTGCAGGCAAGCCCTCCCCACCTCCCCAAGGCCTGAACATTCTCATCTTCGCATCAGGGTGGTGAGCCCTAGTGGAGTAGACCACCCTCTTCTTGGTAGATTGTGGTCTCCTACCAGCCTCCATCCAACCCCGGTGGCCCACCAGTGCCCACTCCTGGCACTTCCTGGGCCTTATGGACCTCCATGAGCCTGGTCTGGAGGCCTTGGGCAGGAGAGAGCTGTAGGGCCTACCCACATCGCCGGCCCTGGATTCAGGACCAAGGGCACAGGGGAGGGCTGAGCAGAGGCCTTTGTACCTCCGGCACACAGCCAAGCAGAGAGCCTGGGTAAGAGCAGGGAGCATGGTGTGGGGCAGCCTGAGGTAGGAGTGAGACTCCCACCTATCCCTCTCCTACCTGCCTACCTGCCATGGCTCTGGCTGGGGCGTCCTTGCGGCAGGCTGAGCACTGGTGCCACGCCCAGCTCCACAGGGCTCCTTGGCGGAGCAGACTGGTCCACCAAGGGCTGGCAGGACTCCTCTCTGTCCTTGCGGTTGGTTGGACAGGGCACCTGGATGGGTCAGAGGCTGCCGCCATCCCCAGGGAACAAGTTAAACAGGAACAGGATGAGTTAACTAGTAACCATCGGCCACAGGCAGCACTGGCCCTGCGTCAGTTACCACCCTACCAGCCTCATGACTGCCAGCGGGGCTCCCACATGCCAGCTTGGGGTTGCTCTGAGCCCCTTACACAATAGGGACCACCTCATGTGGCCCAGGGACACAGGACAACCACCCACCCACCCCGAGGCCACCATGATGGCTAGGGGCACAGCGGACATGCACCAGGGGGACCCATCCCACGAGGCAGCCGTTGTCTGCATTCCTGGCAGTCTCCTGCAGGAGGGCTGCCACTCACAGGTAGGTGCTGCAGTACCATGACAGCCAGGCCCTGGGGGACCCAGGGTGAGCAGTGTGTCCCCCACAGCAGGGCAGGTGCCCAGCTAGCTGCCTGGCTCTGGCCCACACTTGCTCCCAGCTGTGGGCTTTTGTTCTGGGTGCAGTCACGAGTGCACACATGCACGCAGATGCGGGACACTTACAGACACCCCGAGCTCAGCTGCGCCCTGAGGTCCTGGAGGCAGGAGGGGCCAGTGGGGCCAGGCTGAGGCAAAGGCCAGTCTGAAGGGCCTCACAGCCACCCCTTCTTCCAGGTCCCACTCCCATGTCCTTTCCATGACCCGACTTGTCTTTCCCAAACCCAGAGACTTTGTCCACATTGTTCCGTCCAGCTCTCCATGGGAAGCCCCTGCCCCACCCAGAGGTGACGCTTCTCCTATATAGGGCCTGGGACCATTCCCAGCCATGTCCCTCGTGACTCATAGAGCTCTGCAGTGATGTGGCTGCAAGGAGGAGGTGCTCCAGGCCCTGGGGGTCCCCTCCTCCCTGGGCACTCCAGGCTCACCCCCCGTTTCTCCCACAGGCATTGCATGAGTACCTCCAAACATCCCTGCTGCATGGACACACTGGGAGTGGGGCACGAGGATTGGGCCCCAGGCTTTGTGACCCGGCTCCCTGGGATGTCTCCACCCCCAAGGCCCCAGAGGCTTTGGCAGGGAAAACCCTCTTAGTTTGCCCCGACCCTGTTCCTTCTGCACAGGGTGAGGCACGGCCAGAGCCCCAGGTTTGGCTGGGTTACAATTTCCACGGGAACTGATAGAGCCTGAGGTGTGTTCCCTGGGGCATGGGCAAAGGGTCCTTGCGGAAGCCCTTTGGGGTGGCGGACAGTCCCAGGAAAGTCCTTAAGGCAGGAGAACTGCCCACTCAGGGACTGTCGGAGACACTCCCCAGTGCAGCCAACTCTCACAGCATGCCCAGCACGTCCCAGGGGTCCCCTGCAGTGGCCTCTCAACCTCCTCCAGCTCAGACCTCGGGCCCCTGCAAAAGCAGCCTCAGACTCCTCTTTCTGAAAGTTAAGGCCACAGTGCTAGGATATGAGTACGGCAAGCACCAGGTACCCTCCCCTGCACACCCTCTCCTGCATCCTCTCTCCTGCACAGCCTCCCTGCACCCTCTCCCTGCACACCCTCCCCTGCATACCCCTACACCTAGCCCTCTGGCCCGTGCACACCTGCACTGAGGTCCACGCTCAGCCCATGTGCACACTTGGAGCTCCCACACAGCACACTTCCTACCACCTCCCGTTAGCACTTTGTGTGCCTCCTGGGCACACAGGACACTTGGAACTCCTCTCGAAGAGCACAGGACCACAAGCATCCCGCAGCCCACACACTGTATCTCACACCTAGCCCTGGCCACCAATGCCACACTGGCAGCTTCCCACTGCCCTCACTCTCTCACACACACACACGTGTACACACATGTGAGTGTGTGCCCCGTGTGCTACAGGCCTCCCCTCACCAGACCCAGCTCTAACACAGGCTCACTAAAAGCAGCAGAGAGGACACAGTCACCTGGTTCCAGCTTTTTCCTTCTGGGGAGAGACAGCGGTCACGGATGTGCATTTGGGAGCAAACTCTCCCCTTGGCGGGGCCCCAGGCAGCGTCCACAGCACCACAGCTGCCGGGCATCCACTACCAAGCACAGTGAGGACCTGGCTTTTGTTTATGTGTATTTTAATCAGAACTTTCCCCCGTAGCTTCCTGGCCTTGCAGTCACATCCTCTCCTAAACCTAAACCCCACCCAGGCACCCACCCCTTCCCCGGGCGGGCGGGCAATTGGTGGTTCTCGCCCCGCCTGCCCCGGCTCTTCCTGTAGCTCTGAGTCAGGCGGCTCCTTCCTCTGCGGCCCACCCAGCCCACCAGGCACAGCACTTTCCTCTGTGCAGTGTGTGGGGGGGTGCTCAGAGGGACAGGGGCCGGGTGACATGGGGGGTTCCTGCACACACACAAGGAGGACCAGCAGCAGTGCAGCCTGCCTCCTGGACACCCCCGGGAGGCCACACTCAACATTCAGGAGGGGAGGGGTCATCCAGGTCCCTCCAGGCCCAAGATAGCACCCCTGACCTTCAGGGGGTGGGGGACAGGTTCAGAAATTCCCAGCCCATAATGGGGCCTCAAGCAGGGCTCTTCGGCCCTCTGTCCATCTCCCAAGCGTGTCTCCCAGATGGGCTAGTGGCTGCAGGGAGCTGTGGCATCTCGTGGACCCTAGCTCCAGGCTGGGTGGGCTGGGGTGGGAGGGCAGTGACCTGTTCCAGATAAGAAAGCAAACCCAGGAGGCCATGGCAGAGGCTCTGAGCAAGGTGAGGGGCAGCTGGCATCTCCTGTTGTCACCAGTGACCCCCACCCCCAGATTGACCTGGGACTCAGGGCCCAGTGACCAGGGGCTGGTACTGCCCATAGAATTGGACAGGGGTCTCCTTCAGTCCCTGGCACTTTCCTCCTCCACACAGGAGCAGAGCCACGTCCCGGAGGGATGCCCCCCATCCTCCCCACCCAGCAGAAGAGCTGCTTTCCCACAGCCTGATCTGACCGCAGAGCCCTGCTCAGACAGACCCTCCTGTGGCCCGGCACCCAACCTTAGGTGAAGGTGCACCTTGGGCTCAGGGTAGGAAAGAGCTGGAGGGGACAGCACCCCTCCGGACGGGCCTCAGCTCCCTCAGCACACTTCGGAGGTGCCTCAGTGGGCCCTCCTGAGCGCCAATGCACCTCCACAAGGGGTAGCGCTGTGTTCCCCACACTGCAGGTCAGGAAGCTGAGGCACAGCTCGGAAGGAAGCGCAGAGGCAGGTCCTCCTGCCAGAGGCCCCGCCCCCATCCCGCCTCCCCACCCCTGGAGCTGCCGCCAGCCCTACGCTCTGCGCGCTAGCCTGTGTCACCCACCATCTCTCCGGGCTGGCAAGGCGTGACTTGATGCCCCCCTCCTTCCCTCCCTGTGCTAGCGCCCCCGCCCCTTCCTACCCCTCCCCATGCCATGTCCACTCCCCAGGGCGACCGGAATCTATGTCCAAGGCTGTCCCCTCGGTCACCCTGCACTGCCCACCACACTCTGTCGTTCCTAGAAAGCGCCAGCTCCTCTTGCCCTCAGGCTCTGCACTGGCTGCGCACGGGGCGAGCCTCCCGGACGGCCCGGCCCCAG
>VBSM01003188.1:155185-167433 GCA_008086735.1 Cheirogaleus medius
ACTCTCTCAAAAAAAAAAAACAAAGAAAACCTGATTCTAAAGTTTATACGGAAAGGCAAAAAACTCAGAATAGCCCACATGATGTTGAAGAACAAAGTCAGGGTCTGACACTACTTGGCGCAGGACTTACTACAAAGCTATGGTGATCAGAACAGTATGATATTGAAAAAGATTGGACAAATAGATCAATGGAACAGAATAGAAAGTCCAGAAATAGGCACACACAAATATAGTCAACTGGTCTTTGATCAAGAAGCAAAGGCAATTCAGTGAGAAAGAGTAATATTTTCAACAAAGGATGCTGGAACAATTGTTTATCCCCAAGCAAAAAAAGAGGAATCTAGATACAGAACTTACACTTTTCACAGAAAGTAACTGAAAACGTATTATAGACCCAAATGGTTAACGCAATACAATAGGACTTTCAGAAGATGACACAAGAGGAGATCTAGGTGGCCTTGGGTTTGGCAATGTTTCTTTAGATACAACACCAAAGGCATAGGGTACAAAAGAAATTGGTAAGTTGGACTTCATTAAAATAAAAAACTTCTGCTCTAGAAAAGATACTGTTAAGAGAATGAAAAGACAAGCCACACATTTTTGTAAAACACATATCTGATCAAGGACTGATATTCAAAATACACAAAGAATTCTTTTTTTTTGAGACAGACTTTCACTCTGTCTCCTGGGCTAGAGTGCCGTGGCATCAGCCTAGCTCACAGCAACCTCAAACTCCTGGGCTCAAGTAATCCTCCTGCCTCAGCGTCCCGAGTAGCTGGGATTACAGGCACGCACCACCACAACTGGCTAATTTTTTCTATTTTTAGTAGAGACGGAGTCTTGCTCTTGCTCAAGGTGGTCTTGAACTCCTGAGCTCAAACGATCCACCCGCCTCCACCTCCCAGAGTGCTAGGATTACAGGCGTGAGCCACCACTCCTGGCCCACAAAGAACTCTTAAGACTCAACAATAAGATAACGAACCACCCAATTAAAAAATGGGCCCAAGACCTGAATAAACACCAGAGAAGATATACAGATAGAAAATAAGCATATGAAAAGATTATCAACATTATGTATCATTAAGATATTTCAAAATAAAACAGCGTGTTACCACTGCATAGTGGTATCTATTGGAATTTCTAAAATCCAAAACACAGACAACACCAAATGCTGGTGAGGAACCCTCATCCATTGCTGGTGGGAATTCAAAATGGTACAGCCACTTTGGAAGACAGTTTAGCCGTTTCTTACAAAGCTAAACATAGGCTGTCCGGCGACTGCACTCCTAGACATTTACCCAAATGAGTTGAAAACTTACGTCCCCACAAAAACCTGCACATAGTTGTTTATAGCAGCTTTATTTGCAATTGCCAAAAGTAAGAGGCAACTGAGGGGCTCTTCAATAGGTAAATTGATAAACAAAAACTGTGGTGTGTTCAAAACAATGTAGTGTTAACGATCAGTGATAAAAAGAAGTGAGCTGTCAAGCCCCGAGAAGACATGGAGAAACCCTAAATGCACGTTGCTAAGTGAAGGGCGCTAACCCGCAAAGGCTACATATTGTGTGATTCCAACTGCGACATTCCGGAAAAGGTGAAACTGTGGAGATGGTGAAGGGAGGGATGAGTAGGTGGAGCACAGAGGATTTTTATGGCAATGAAACGAATCTGCATGATATTGGAATGTGGACACATTGTTACATGTTAGTGCACAGTCTTAGAATGTACAACGTCAAGCGTGAACTCTACTGCTAACTAGGACTTCAGTTAATAACAAAGTATCAGTGCGGGTTCAGCTGTAACAAATGTACTGCACTAATACAAGATGTTAATAATATTGCAAACTAGTGGGTATAAAGCTCTGTAGTTTCTGGGAAGTTTTTCTGTAAACCCATAATACGATACCACTTCACACCCCCTCGGGTGACAGTGATAAAAAAAGGCAGAGGACAACAAGGGTGAACTTGGGGACAGGTTACAACTTTCACAGAACACAGTCCCTTAAAGTGTTAAACATGGTGTTGCCACTTGACCCTGTAATTAACTCTGAGATGCCTACCCAAGAGAGATGAAAATACGTGTCCACACAAAAGCTTCTACACAGACGTACACAGCAGCGCTGTTCACAGTGGCGAAAAGTGTGAACGGCCCGCATGTCCGTCGACTGGCGAATGGATAAGCAAAATGTGGATGTTCATGCAATGAACTATTATTCGACCATAAAAAGGAATGACACACGGACACAGGCTACGCCATGGATGACCTTATGCTCGCCGAGAGAAGCCAGACACAGCGGGACAAATGCCGTGTAATTCCATCCACAGGAAGTGTCCAGATGCGCAAGGACCTAAGAGATAGAGGGTGGACCAGTGGCCGCCAGGCCTGTGGGAGGGACTGGAGAGTGGCCGCTAAAGGGTACAGGTTTTTGAAACGTGAATGACGAAACGTTCTACGCCCGAACTGTGGGAATGGTTGTACGATTCCATGAACACGCCACGCACCAGTGAGGCACACACCGCAAATGGGTGAATTGTGCGGTATGTGAGCTTTATCTCACTGAAGATGTTTTAAAAGCATTAATTCCTGTTTGAAACTTCATGAGCGAGTCTTTTTTTTTTTTTTTTTTTGAGACAGAGTCTCACTCTGTTGCCCAGGCTAGAGTGCCATAGTGTCAGCCTAGCTCACAGCAACCTCAAACTCCTGGGCTCAAGCAATCCTCCTGCCTCAGCCTCCCGAGTAGCTGGGACTACAGGCATGCGCCACCATGCCCGGCTAATTTTTTTTTTCTATATATTTTTAGTTGGCCAATTAATTTCTTTCTATTTTTAGTAGAGATGGGGTCTCGCTCTTGCTCAGGCTGGTCTCGAACTCCTGACCTTGAGTGATCCTCCCGCCTCAGCCTCCCAGAGTGCTAGGATTACAGGCGTGAGCCACCGCGCCCAGCCCATGAGCAAGTCTTTTAAGCAGCCTTAGTTTGGTGGCCACGCCAGTGGTGGGCAGTCTCTGCACCCAGTCCCACGGCGTGTGGCAGCTGGGCGTCGCTCAGCTGCGGTGACAGACCCCAACATGACAGTGGCTCAGCGGAGACAGAAACATCCTGGGAGCTCTGCCCTGTCTGGGGCCACCCACATGCTTGGCCAGGACTACCTGTGGGGCCACACCTGGCTGTCAGGGCGTTTAGTCCTCACACAGGTCCCCCATGAAGTCACGATTACGACCCCTTGGCTCCCCGACCTTGAGTGCTCCAGGGCCCACCTTGGCTCATGTGTGGCGAATTTGCGCCAAATTCCAGCAGCTGGGACTTGCTCCCTTGGCTCGAGTGTAGGACATTTCAGTTCAAGGTGCAGCAGATACCAAATTTAGGTCCCAGATCTCCAAGGATCCTCCAATGGAACCCACGTAAATCTGAACAGCCCGCGTCACAGCCCGGGGTCCACAGCTGCCTCCAGGAATCCTCTGTTCAGCTCTGGCATCTCAAAAGACAGTGATGCTCTGTGGCTCAGCTTCTCCGAAGGGGCGGTGCCAACGTATGCCCACGACAGAGCACCGTTTTCTTCGAAGAGACTCTTTAGGTGTTTCCCCTCACCCAGAGTCCTGCACCAGGCGGTGGCTGAAGCCCTCTCTGTCCTTCTCTGTCTTCCACCCCTCAGCCCCCAACACTGTTGCCCCATCGCACCTCCGGCCTTGCCTTGAGGGCAGCACCAAAGCCCCCTCCTCGACACCCCCACACCCGCGGCACGATTCTCCCCCCAGGGCCTTCGGGGTCCCGCATGGAATCACACATGGCAGGACCTGCTGGCTGCTGGCCCAAGGCCCCGTCTCCCCTCCTTCCTCGCCAGCCAGCACAACTTCTGTTTGTGTGGGTCGGCGAAGTGCGTCCCTGTAGAACTTGATTTCACAGCAGGTGGCCGTGGACACAGCCCTGGCAATGAGAGGACAGAGGGAGCCTGCGGGGTGGGCTCGCAGGAAAGGCTCCACTCTCCTGAAGTGGGAGGTGGGGCCGGCGCAGCTTTTGCTGCTTGGGTGTGGACGCGAGGCCCGGAGGCCCACGAGCAAGACGGAGGAGCAGCAGGAGAGAAGCAGACCTGGCAGCTCCGAGGCCTCCAGGCCTTGCCCGGGAGAATGACTCCCTGGCGTGTTTCTGTTCCACGCAGTCCTGATTGTGTGCCGTGGCCCTGGCAGGCTGCCGCTAGCAGGGCGGCTGCTGCACACGGCGCACTCTGACGTCTCCTTCCCCAGCACGGCTCTGTGGCCCCCCACACTCGCGCCTGCTGCCCCCCAGGAAAGCCCTTCCTTTCTCTCCTCAGATCCAGAGAGGAAGCACCTCTCCAGGAAGCCGCGGGCCTGGGGCTCAATCCACGGGGCACCCGCCTCGCCCGGAGGCCTGGCAGGGCAGCTGGCGAGAGAAGGGTCAAATGGTCTCAAAAGTAAGAAAAGGAGGGAGACACGGACACTGCCTCGGCGCGGTGGGACCCGAGGACGCAGCACTGAGTGCGAGAGCCAGACACGGGTCAGACCCTGGCCGATCCACTCGCCGAGGTCCCCTGGTCCTCGGTCCCACAGAGACAGATGGTAGATGGGGGTGCGGGGCTGGGGAGGGGAGAGGGAGTTCGTGTCCAGGGCACAGGGCTTCAGCTGGGAGAATGAGAAGGTTCTGGAGATGGGCGGTGGCGAAGGCTGCACACTGTCAAGTACTTAACCACTTCGGTACCAGCGTCGACTATAGTTGACAGCCACAGATGAACGCAAGCGTCGACTTTAGTCAACAGCCAAAAGCTTTTGCTTTCACAGCTTTTATCTCTGCAGTTGCAGTGTGTACGTTCAGCTAATAAGTTACTACGAATCTGTGACCTTTTAACAAGTCCTTAGTAGGAGTTATTATAGTTATTTTCCTAAAGCTGCCTGTAAAGTAAAACAAGCTTTCAGTGCTTTAAAGCTTTCCTCATCACACAAGAGCAAAACGGATTCGATGTCAATGCACAGCACAGACTATCGTGTGGACTATGAGTGCCGGCTGTGGGCAAGGTTTCGCGGCTGGTGAGTGCCGTACCGAAGTGGTTAATGCCCCTAATGTGCACTTAGAAGTGGCTAAAATGGTAAGGGTGACGTTATATAAGTTTTACCACAGTTAAAAAAATAAGACAGTGAAAGTCAATGTCTCTATACTGTGATTAATTATTAGCTCTAGTGTTCTCCCCACACAGGTCAAGAAAGCAAGGACTCTGCCTGTTTCTCCAGGAAGGGCCCCGAGGGCCATAAAGTGTTATCAGGACTGTTGCCACCCTCAGAGCACAGGGCCCTCAGTGCTCAGCCCTGAAAGCCCCTCCAGGCTGAGTGAATATCATCTGCTGGCCTTAGTGGGGTCCCCTCCTGGTGGGAGGCAGCCCACGCCCTGGCCAGTGGCTCTCCTGGGGGGCAGGGCGAGGTGCCGGTCTTGGAGGGGCTCTCCTCCCACAGGCGTCTGCCTCTGTGGAGCCCCAGGGCCTGTCCCTTCATTGCCCAGGACAAAGGGACAGGAGGCCTGGGAGGGGCAAAGAGCCGGGGGCCCTGGGGCAGACCTGCCTTTGGGACACACCAAGCTCTTCCTCGGGGCAGGGTTCACAGAGAACCCCTGTCGCCCTGCAGGGCTGGGGCCTCTCCCAAGGCAGGGTGGTGGCCGGGCCCTCTGCCTCCCACCCCTTGCCCTCCAGGTGCCCCCAGCGATCACACCCTGCCTGCTGCCTGCAGGGAAGGAGGCCGGCCCACCTGGCTGGCTCTTCCCTCCCCCAGAGCACCCTCCTGGGAGCCTCCTCCTCTCCCAGGCCACAGCGATTCCTGCTCTGCTCAGACATCTCCTCAGAGGCTTCTGGCCTCCTGCCTGGACACCCCCTGTACTTCCTCTCATGCACTCGTTTTCAGGGGCGGGGAAGCTGGGGGCCTGGGGGTCCGACGGGCCCTGCTGAGTGGCGGCCTGGTCCGGCTCCTGACCCTGCCACTCATGGCCACGCTGTGCCCCTGGATAAGCTCTTGGCCTCCCTGGGCCTGAGTTTCTTCGACGGTGAATGGACAGTTCCTGCTTTCTAAGGTGGCTGTGAGTTCAAAGGAGATAATACTGAAGCACTCGGAGTGGGGCCCGATGAAGCTGGGTCTCCTCCTTCACGCCACGTAGATCAATTCGAAATGGACCAAAGACCTACATTTAATAGCTGAAACCACATGACTCTTAGGAAAAAAGAGAGGGCAAAATCTTCATGACCTCGGCTTTGGCAATGGATTCCTAGATATGATACCAAATATGAGCAATAACAACAACAAAAAAAGATAAATTGCCTCAAAATCAAACCCTTTTGTGCATCAGTGGCCACTAACAGGAGACTAAAAAGACAACCCACAGAGAAAGAGAAAGTATTTGCAAGTCATATATCAGAAAAGGATTAATATCCAGAATACATAAAGAACTCCTACAAATGATCAACAAAAAACAAACAATTCAATTTAAAAGTGAGCAAAAACTTGAATAGACATTTCTCCAAAAAAGATGTACAAGGCCTGGTGTGGTGGCTCACGCCTGTAATCCTAGCACTCTGGGAGGCCGAGGCGGGCGATTGCTCCAGCTCAGGAGTTCGAAACCAGCCTGAGCAAGAGCGAGACCCTGCCTCTACTATAAATAGAAAGCAATTAATTGGCCAACTAAAAATATATAGAAAAAATGAGCCGGGCATGGTGGCGCATGCCTGTAGTCCCAGCTACTCGGGAGGCTGAGGCAGGAGGATTGCTCGAGCCCAGGAGTTGGAGGTTGCTGTGAGCTAGGCTGACGCCATGGCACTCTAGCCCAGGCAACAGAGTGAGACTCTGTCTCAAAAAAAAAAAAAAGATGTACAAGTGATCTATAAGCGCATGAAAAGATGTTCAACATCGTTAGTCATTAGGGAAATGCAAATGAAAACCACAATGAAATACCATTCTATATCCACTGGGATGGCTATTATTAAAAACCAAAACCAAACAAAGCAAAAATGGGAAAATCGAGAGATGGGGAGCCCTCAGACATCGCTGGTGGGAATGTACAAGGATGCAGCACCATTGGAAACAGAGACCCGAACATACTTGTACGTCCACTTGATGGCAGCGTTATTCACACGGTCAAAATGTGGAAACAACCACCCAAGGCTCATCAACAGATGGATGAATAAACAAAATGTGGTGTGTGCATACAGTGGGATGTTAGCAAGCCCCGAAAAGGAACGCAATTCTGACACACCGCAACATGGATGAACTGTGAAAACATCATGCTAAGGAAACAAGCCAGACACAAAAGAACGAATATTGTATGAATGCGCTTCTGTGAAATATAGAGAACAAATTCACAGAGACAGAAAGTGGATTAGAGAGATTACCAAGGGCTGGGGGAAGGAGGAATAGGGGATTATTGTTTAAATAGGGGGCTTCTCTTTGAGGTGATAAAAGGATTTTGGAAATAGCAGTGACGGTTGCACAATATTGTGAATGTAATTAATGCCTTGAATTGTACACTTTACTAAAATGAAAAATGTCGTCCCTACTTTACCACAATAAAAAAAGGTGCCTGCCCATAGTGAGTGCTTTGTGCATTAGCTGTAGGGACATGCTTGTCACAGCCGGTATTGTTCACGGTTCCCTGCTCCAGGGCGGAGATGGCACCTGAAGGCATGAACAGAATTCCTCACCCAAGAGCTGTATCTTTGTTGGGAGACAGAAAACAAATACGACAGATCAGTAAACTACACATGGATCAAACAGTGCCGAGGACAGGGCAGAGCAGAGGGAGGAGACGGCAAGTGTGTGGGCAGGTCGGCAATCAGGGCAGGTCTCTCCGGGGGGCATGTCCTCCCACTGAGGGGACAGCAGTGGAGAGGTCTGGCAGGAGATGGCCCGGTTAGGACACAGGAGGCCAGGGTGGCTGGGAGAGCCAGGAGGGAGGTGACGGAGCTGCCAGGAGCTGTTGGCTGCAGTGGGGCTGGTGAGGGTGTGGGGCTGGGCTGCCGGCTCTGCTGCAGGGAGGGGAGATGTGGTGCATGCTGCGGAAGATGGAGCCAGCATAACGTAAGGGTGGACCGGATGTGGCCTGTGAGAGAGAAAAGAGATGGAGGCCGGGGGTGGGGGAGGTGGGGGTGGAGGTGAGTAGGGCAGAGGGAGGAGACGTCCAAGGCCCAGATACCCAGGGGTTCGAGACACCCACTCATCAGCAAGAGTAGGAAGGGGTGGCTGGGACTACTCCTGGGCCCCTCCCAGTCACTGCAAGGCCACAGGAGGGATAGACAAGGACTTCAAAGGGTCACACCCTCAGCATACTGATCTGAATCTTGAGTGAGGGCACACATGCTGTGTGACACAGCTAATTTAATATGTTACCATGCTATTCTTGATGGGGAAAAGCAACCGGTTGTGCAAGCTCCAGAAAGTAAAGCACAATATTGCACTTGTCTCCCTGTGGAGATTCCCTCCTTAGGACGGGGGAAAGAATGACCAAGTGCACACTCCAGGAGCACACTCTAGGAGGACAAGCCAGGTGCACACTCCAGGAGCATGAGCCAGGTGCACACTCCAGGTGCACACTCTAGGAGGACAAGCCAGGTGCACACTCCAGGTGCACACTCCAGGAGCACAAGCCAGGTGCACACTCTAGGAGGACAAGCCAGGTGCACACTCCAGGAGCACGAGCCAGGTGCACACTCTAGGTGCACACTCCAGGAGCACAAGCCAGGTGCACATTCCAAGTGAATACTCCAGGTATACACTGCAGGTGCACACTCCAGAAGCACACTCCCCCACACTCCTGGTGAACAATCTAGCAGCACAGTCCCAGTGACTACTCCAGGTGAACAATTCATTTGCACATCTGGGTGCACACTCTGTGAACAATCCAGTTGCACACCCAGGAGCACACTCCAGGTGAACAATCCAGGTACACTCTCCAGATCAACAATCTAGGTGTACACTCCAGGTGCACACTTCAGGTATACTCTCCAGGAGCACACTCCAGGTGAACAATTCATTTGCACATCCAGGTGCAAACTGCAGGTGAACAATCCAGGAGCACACTCCGGATCAACAGTCTAGGTGCACACTCCAGGTGCACACTCCAGGTGAACAGTCCAGGTACACTCTCCAGATCAACAGTCTAGGTATACACTCCAGGTGCACACTGCAGGTGAACAATCCAGGAGCACACTCCAGATCAATAGTCTAGGTATACACTCCAGGTGCATGCTCCAGGTGAACAGTCCAGGAGCACAATCCAAGAGCACCCTCCAGGTGCACACCTCAGTTGCACAGTCCCAGCCATCCCCTCAACCTCTGCAGCAACCCCCAGAGCATCCAGGACCATCTCACATGTTGGCCGCTCAGCCCTTTCAGTTGCCTGGGCTAAAACCTTGGTGTCAGCCTGGACTTCTTTCACCCCCAGACCCAATTTGTCATAGCATCCCATTGGTTCTGTCCGCAAAATATATTCAGAATCCTACCACCTCCATTGTACACCCTGATCCAAGCCCCAGCTCACACAAGCCTCACCGGTTTCTTCCAGTGGCCTAATTTGGACCATACCCTCCTCTGCTCAACTCCCCTGACGGTCTCCCATCCACCCAGAGGGAAACCAGCTGCTGCAATGGCCCACAAAGCCCCACAAGGTCATTTGCCCTCTGTCCCCTCTCCAGCCTCCTCCCCATTTTGCTCTAGCCACATTGGCTGACCTGCTCCTCCTTGGACCTGCCAGGTGCCCTCTTACCTGGGGGCTTTACCCAGACGTCATGCAGCTCTTCAAGGCTTTGCTCAAACAATGCCTGCTCAGAGAGGCTTTCACCTTCTTCTTCTTCTTCTTTTTTTTTGAGCCAGGGTATCACTCTGTCACCCGGGCTACAGTGCAGTAGCATCATCATATCACACTGCAATCTCGAACACCTGGGCTCAAGTGATCCTCCCGCCTGGGCCTCCCAGATGGCAGGCATTACAGGCGTGAGCCACTGTGCCCAGCCCAAAAAGTGTCTTTGCAGAAACATCCAGAATGATGTTTGACCAAGTACCTGGGCCCCATGGCCCAGCCACATGGACACATCACACCAGCAAAACTGCTAGGGCTGCGAAATGCTGTGACTATGGGCATGTTCCACATGAAGAGGGCTTAGGTCAAGGCTGGGCTTCCCGGGAGGGGGATGCAGAGGGCTGGAGTGAAGGGGCCAGAAGGCTGCACCCCACAGATCTCTTCCCGTGAGCCCAAGTTTTAGTAAATTCTACTAAATGTAAGAAATACTTAGTGGAAGTGTGTTTTTACAGATAAAGTAAAGGAGCCAAGTCTCAGAACCTGGCTTAATTTTTCTGGAAGTGGCCATTTAGTTTTGAATGAAATAGGGTGAAGCGTCTGTGTGACCTATGCCGATGGTTCTCGGGCTTGGCTGTGCTGCAGAGTCCCCTGGGAGCTGTTGAAACAGACTGCTGGGCCCAGCCCAGAGCTCCTGATTCCCTTCTAACAAGCTCCCAGGGTGCTGTCGCTGCTGTCCCAGGGACCGCACTTTGAGAATCACTGTTTTATGTGATGAAAATAGATTTCCGATGCAATAAAAAAAGAGGAACATGCAAACATTTGCAGGTATGTGCATTCTTTCTCAGTCTCTGATGCCAAGAGCCCTCGGCCCATGCCTCTCTGCTCTCTCCAGCAGCTTCCGTGGTTCCGAGTCTGGACACAGGGTGGTGCCATGTGCCCACAGGTGGTCCTGCAGGCCGCGTGGCCGTCAGCTCTGTGAGGGTGCATGCACGGTGGCTGGTCCTGCTCCTGACCAGGGACATCAGATGTGTGCTGAGTGGTTGAAGAGGCTGAGGGTAAATGTGTGGGCAACAGGGCCACTTATGTCCACCAGAGACCGTGGGAGCACCTCCTGGTGCCGACCCTCTCCAGGATGAGCTGGGATGGGCCAGGGTGGGTCAGGTGGACCCTGAGCCCTCTCCAAGCCTCAGTTTCCCCAGCTGCTACATGGGGCCTTCATTTCCACCCTTACCCCCACTTGGCCACGTTCCCTTTCTCCCAGGTCACATCATTTCCTTCTAGCAAAGGGCAGACCTGGGTGGAGGAGGAGCCTGGGCCTCGGGGACAAGGGGGGCTGTGCTACACCCCCCAGCTTGGGCAGCCATGGTGTGGGTGGGGGATGGCAGGGGTGTGCATAGGGTTTGGTTTGAACAAGTTGTTCAAACTGGGGACTAAAAACTTGATTAGGATGAGGACCAAATCTCACTGCTGTAGGTGGGGGCCCCAGCAGCTGCGTGGGTGGGGAGTGAGGAGGGCAGGTTTGTGTTTGGAAAGGTCAGAAAGGGTAGAAGGCCTGTGGCGGGTGGGTGGAGGAGCTGAAGCTGCGGATGGTGTGGCCATCTGGGCTGGAGGGCTGCCTGTGGGGTCGTGTTTCCCTGGAGGGTGACTCCCTTCATCCTTCACCCCTCAGAGGCAGACCTGGGATCTACCTGTTAAGGAAGAAACACCACCGCTGGCTATGATCCTTGGAACAAACACTCAGACCCACAGCCTTAACCCAGACCGGACCCCAAAGCTATAATTAAAGGTTCAGGCGGAAGGGATTATCACAGAGGGGGGCTAGAGCCCCCCACAGCCTGCGGCTGGCATCGGGAGCCAGCACTGCTGGAAGTCACATTCAGGACACCCTCCCTCTTCTGGCCTCACAGGACTTGGCTCCTTCCGAGAAAACAAGCTATAGGAAGACTGGCCCAGGACCTGGGAAGGGGAGTGGATAGCCTAGAAAGTAGTCCTACAATTAGAGCAAATGTGCTTTCCGGGGAAGAACAAAAGTAAAATTGTGTTCCTAGTGGAATTTATTCACATCATCAATTTACCATTTCTAGGCAAACTTATAGAGGCACAATTGTCCCTAGCGAGGGTGACAACCCGGCCAAATCTGGGGGTGCACACAGTGACCATGGATGAGTCTGGGGGCTGGTGAGATCAGATGTCCTGCTGCTTCTCCTGGCTCCTGGGCTGGGGCTCACACCGATTTGGTCTGAAGACAACTAAGGAGTACACTGGGCTGTGGCCTTATTATGGTCAATGACAACATCCTGGGTCAGTCTGATAGTGGAGTGCAATCCCTGCAATTTCTCTCATGTCGGACTCTGCTTGGAATCCCTAAATCTAGGACAGAGCCTGGCATGTAATGGAAACTCCATCCATCTACCCACCCATCCACCCCCCATCTACCCACACACCCATCCACCCACCCATCCATCCACCT
>VBSM01003188.1:167533-189072 GCA_008086735.1 Cheirogaleus medius
ACCCATCCACCTGTCCATCCACCCACATACCCATCCATCCACCCATTCACTCATCCATCCACCTGTCCATCCACCCATCCAACCATACATCCACCCATCCACCCATCCATCCACCCATTCACCCATCCATCCACCTGTCCATCCACCCATCCACCTATCCACCCATCCATCCACCTATCCACCCACCCATCCATCCACCTGTCCATCCACCCACACACCCATCCACCCACCCATTCACCTATCCATCCACCCATCCATCCACCTGTCCATCCACCCATCTACCCATCCACCCATCCTTGATCCACCTGTCTATCCGTCCACCCTTTCTTCCACCCCTATATGCATTTACCCATCTATCCATCCATCTAACGATGACTGAAAAATCTGCTAAACCAGACACACTGCTCTAGGCCCCAAATATTCAGTGGTAAACACAACAGAGTCCCTACCTGCATGGACTTATGTTCCAGCTATGAAATCAGACAATAAACAAGATATATCTGAAGAGATGTCATTTGAACAAAGCCTAAATGATCTGAAGAAACAAGTTAATACATGAGGGACAGGCTGTCCAGGCACGGACACTGGTGCGGGGTGAGTGTGTGCAAAGTCTGGGACAAGCATGGATCATAATCCTGAAAGACACAATCCTGAGTGTTGAAATTCCAAAAGATCAAAATTCCTAAAGTCTAAAATCCCTAATATCTAAAATCCTGAACATGATAATTACAGGAATCACAGAAGAATTTCATAAAGAGCGACGCCACGCAGAAAATGAATGTGCATGTATTCTCTGAGGAGAGCCATGTCCTACGAGGAAAAAAGCAGATATTCATCATGATGCGAGACTTTGAAATATACCTATTGACTGTGCGAGTCAGCTGGCTCTTGTCGGCTGTCTCTGGGAAGTGGCCCATAATCTATCCTTGGAATACACTTTTTCACTTGTCGAATTTTCTTTATAGTTTTTCCCTTTTTTAAGTTTTTTTTCCACTATTGTAAATTGTCAGCATTATTTTTTACATATTTTTGCCACACCGTTAGCCTTGTCTTTGCATCATTTCCGTACTGGAGGTTTACACTGTGTAGAGACTTTAGAGTTCTAGTTCATTTTATGCATTTTTTGCAAATTTGACTCCATGAAAGTGCATTATCACAATGTTGACTCTGTGCATAAAAACGCCAAAACTTCCTCAATGAATTAAGAGATGTCCTTTTTGTACATTTGCATTTGTGAAAGGTAAAATGTCTTGCTATCTCGGCTCTTTGGGAGTTGCATGTGCTGTGGGGACCCATCCTGGTTTGTGGCCCATCCTGCGGAGACTTAGGGTGCCCCTCAGTTTCCGATGACTGCGGTTACAGAGCTGGGTGCTCACAATTACCAACCAGAGTGATATGTATTTATACATTTCCCTTTTTGACCTGTTTCTTTGGGAATATAGCTCATCTGCTCATAACTGTCATCACTGGTATACTTGTATTTATGCTTGCAAAAATATGTATGTTGAGGATGGGCACAGTGGCTCACGCCTGTAATCCTAGCACTCTGGGAGGCTGAGGTGGGAGGATCGCTTGAGCTCAGGAGTTTAAGACCAGCCTGAGCAAGAGCGAGACCCCATCTCTATTAAAAGTAGAAAAATTAACTGGGCGTAGTGGCGTGCACCTGTAGTCCCAGCTACTCGGGAGACTGAGGCAGGAGGATTGCTTGAGCCCAGGAGTCTGAGGTTGCTGTGAGCTATGATGATGCTACTCCACTCTAGCCCAGGCGACAGAGCGAGACTCTTGTTTCAAAAAAAAAAAAAAAAAGGTATGTTATTATTGCCTATTTTATTGTGTAAAGTGACATATGAAGCATTCTGTCCTGTTTTTGTTTCTCAAATAAATCCTCTTTAAAATAATTTTTATATTATTTTTCCAGAATTATATTTCAGAATTTTGATCTTTTGAGATTATGGCCTTCAGGATTCTGTTTTTTGGGATTATGATCAGCTCCCATCTGGGACGAGGCAGGAGGCTGGTGTTGGGGTGCAGGGAGAGCAGGGGAGGGGCAGACACAGGTAAGGCAGGCGGTGGTCAGACCACGCAGGCCTTGGAGGGGAGTGGAGCCTGTTGCAGGGCACTGAGCGAGGCAGTGAAGAGACCTGACTGTTCTAGGGCTGTCTGGGCTGCTGTGGGGAGTCGGCACACGGAGGTATAGCGTGAGCACTGCAGGGAGACGGAGGCAGACGTGTGGACACTCTCTTGAGCAGCTGAGAAGGGACTGTGGAAGGCTGGGGGGCACCCCCGGGCCTTGGGAATTTTGCCACCAGGTGGGGATAAAGGCCAGTGGTCAGCAGATCCCAGAGATTGTGAGCGACAGGAGTAGCCTGGGTGTCGAGGCCGTCTGGACCTGAGCCAGGGGAGGTCTGGAGAGGGTGGGTTTCGCCCGGAGCCACCAAGGCCAGGCAGGGTCTGGGTGAAGTGAATGGAAAGCCAGGTTCTTCAGGTAGCAGCCACAAAGAAAAAGTCTGGAAAACTGACCTTTGCATTTGGTGGAAGGAAGGTCAGGGGCACGGGGCACAGGCTGCCTGGGGGCAGCCCAGACTCACCTGGGGTTTTGCTCTGGGAGAAGGTGTGAGTGAAAGTCTCCAGAGAGCAGGTAAACAAATTTATTAATAAGTGTTTGCTGTGGGACAGAACGAACAGCTCATTATCTGCAGAAGAGAAGAGGTTTGGGCTGGAGCCCAACTAACCCAGCATGTCTGGCCCTGGGCACCCCGACCTGCCCGTGCACCCTGAGGGCAGGGATTTGGGGTCAGACAGGGGCCCCTGCCCATAGTGGGCACTCAGAAAGTGCTGAACTTCTCCCCACCAGGGCAGCCCACCGTGCACAGAGGAACGGAGCCTGCCGGGTCAGACCACATGTGCGGAGCCAGGCTCGGAGCGCTGGGCTGCTCTGGGGCTACTTGGGGCTGCTCCTGGGGTGACGAGTCAGTTGGGAATGAGAAGAGCTCATCCAGCTCGGTCAGGAATCCCTAAGTTAGAGAATTTTAAAGTAGCTCTACACAGTACTGCATGGCTGATATGCCAGGCACTTATGGTTTGCTTTAAAATTATGTCACTTTCCCCTCTTGCACTCTCGAACCCGACTTCCTTGGCCTGGCCCTTTCACTGGGGTCATTTTTCACAAAGAAGCGAGAGCCCTTTCCAGAGTGTCGTGCCACCCAACCCTGCGAGGGGCTGAAGCCCTTGGGGTCACATCAGTGAGAGCAGGACAGGGACTGCTGGTCTGAGGCCTGCTGTCACCCAGTTCCAAGCAGGCATCCTTTCTGCCAAGCCCTGTGACAGGAGGGGACAGCTGGTAGCTCCCTGCTCCGGCTATAAAAAGCCCCAACACCCAAGCGAGCGGAGGACACTCCGGGAACCCAGCTGAACTCAGGGAGGAGCCCAGCTCAGAACCATGACAAGGCTGGCCCCCGCCCTCAGGCTGCTCCAAGCCCCCCTGCAGTGTTGGACAGTTCCCAAGGTGCACATCTCTGCCAAGCCGGCCAGAACACCCACCTCCCCTGTGGTAAGTGACCCCCAAGGCAGCAATGGGCAGTCCTGAGAACCCGGCCCATTTCCTGGGTTTCGGGTGACACAGATGTCTGGCTGGTAAAGGGGAGAGGTGGCCCTGGTGTCTGAATGCCAGGAACGGGGTCCTTGCAGTCCTCACTGTCAGTGGTGGGAAGGAGCCCACTCACCTTCCAGCAAAGCGTGTGTGCTCCAGCTTCACCTTCTGTTAGAAGGGAAGAGTGTGGTTGCTCCCAGGGTCAGAGGAGAGAACAGGTGAAAACTAAAACCCAAGTTAACCCTCTCCACTGCAGATCACGAGTGGCTCTGTTTCAAGCAGAAATAAACCAAGGTCGTGAGGGTCATTTGCCCAAGGTCATGTGACTAAGACCTGAACCCAGACTACGGTCCCTATCCTAGGCCAGATTTGCTTTTAAACCTCTGGGGGCTAAAGTCAAAAGGACCAGTCTGCAACCTGGCATCTGACTCAGCTTTGGAAGAAGGGATGGAGGACTGGGCCCCCAGGCCCTGCTTCAGGAGGAAACTGAGTGAGGGTGAAATTTGGCTGGTGCCTCAGCACCTGGCTCTATAAGTTCAGTCACTGAGAAGCTGGGCTCCGGGAGGGCACGTGCACAGACGCAGCACTACCCAGCCTCTGAGCAGGACTGCCACGTGGAGGAAGGGCCCTGTGCTCGTCCACTTTCCACTTGAAATATTACTGGTTTCTGCCCTCTGTATGGCACCCCGACATGCACAGCCACGGGTAACCAGAGGGCAGTGTGCACCCCGTGTCTAGGGTCGTGACTCTGATGCCTGCCCAGTGTGAACTGCAGCCTGGCAAGAAGGCACAGGCAGCCAGGCAGGCTCTTGGGCAGAGGGGTGGGACTGGGACCAGCGGCCCCCACAGAGACAGAAGCCCCAGGGTACTGCTCCTGCTGAGGGCTAGAGGCTGCCAACCTTGGTGATGACAGTGGTTACTCACTGCATGTGACCTCACCGCGTGAGAAGTCTGAAGGCAGACAGATAACACGGCTGAGGAAGGAGGGGGCAGGGCAGTCTGTCTGAGTCCCACACAGTGGGACTCCAGGGACAGAGGACAGGCAGACAGCCTCCCTCAGTGACCCAGGCTTGGTGGACTCGTGTATGCTTTCCTCCACTAGGAGCAGGCCGTGGGGCTCTCCATGCTGTTCCTCAGCTTCCTGGTTCCTGCGGGCTGGATCTTAACCCACCTGGACAGCTATAAGAAGAGCTCCACAGCATGAAGCCTCCATGGACACCCCAGGCACAGGGCTGAGGTTGCATTAAAGCCCTTCTTCCACCCAGTGTTCACTGACTCTTCTTTGTGCACGCACCCACTCCTAGACTGGGCACCTCATGGTGGTTCCCTCACACACCTAGCCCTGAGCTGTCCCAGGGCTGGCTCACTGGGTCACAGAAGCCACTGGCTCCAAGTGATGTGTGGTAGCCAGGATGTGGACGCCTGTGTCAGCAGGCACCTGTAGGCTGGAGCACAGAGCAGACACCCCCATCTCTCTGATGGCAGACAGGATCAGCTTCCTCACTCCTCAGTGCCAGGCTCTGCCCCACCTGGTATGTGCCGGGAGAGGAGGGGCCAAGGTCAAAGCCCCCAAGACCTCCCTAGGTTCCAGCTCATGCTTTTTATTTTTTTTATTTTATTTATTTATTTTTTTTGAGACAGAGTCTCACTCTCTTTCCTGGGCTAGAGTGCCATGGCGTCAGCCTGGCTCACAGCAACCTCCAACTCCTGGGCTGGAGTGATCCTCCTGCCTCAGCCTCCCGAGTAGCTGGGACTACAGGCATGCGCCACCATGCCCGGCTAATTTTTTCTATATATTTTTAGTTGGCCGATTAATTTCTTTCTATTTTTAGTAGAGATGGGGTCTCGCTCTTGCTCAGGCTGGTTTCGAACTCCTGACCTTGAGCGATCCGCCCACCTTGGCCTCCCAGAGTGCTAGGATTACAGGCGTGAGCCACCGCGCCCGGCCCAGCTCATGCTTTTTAATCAGGCGCAGACTTGACCTGGGAGCTAAATCCAAGGAAGCAGAACCAGAAAAAGAACAAAGCAAAGGTGTTTATTATAGGAACGTTCTCGAGCCACATTGCAAAAGATGTTCACAAAGGTAGATGCAGATGGAGATCAACCTTAGAGTGCGTGTCCTCCAGACTGGAGGGACATTTCCTCCCTCACCAAATTGAGACTGGGGACCCCTCTCCCCTGCAGGAGAGACCCACGAAGGAGTCTTCTCCCTGTTTTCACAGCAACAAGAGTCTCTACTCCACACAGGACCCCAACCCCCACCCAAACTCAGCACAGATCTTCTCAGCTGCCAGTTTCATCCACCGCAGAAATGCCTCCCTCAGCAGGCAGGGATGCCAGGGGCCTAGGTGAGGATATCATGGGCCTGGTGCTCCACCAGCATCTCCATGCTCTTCACATCGGTGCACCAGAACTCCAGGCGGTCCTTCATCCCCTTGATCTGAAGTGCAAACCAGGGCCACACGGGGCATTGAGACAAGTGTGAGTCACAGGCCAAATGGCCAACGCCACAGCACCTGATGGGAGCTCTAACCAAAAGGACATCTGAGCTGGGGGAGTCGGGTGTGTGATAGGACTGCCCAGTTAATTCTTATCAAAGGACATTTTAAAAAAAACTTGCATGAAAGAAAGCAGGCAAGAACAGAGGAAATCCACAATATCAGATTTCCAGCAAACGTGAATAAGATGGATGTGAGCTCAGATCACAGAACAAGAATGTAATTGAGGGGTGCACCAATCTTAAGATTAACAGGCTTCTCAGCACAACCAGCACTGTTGTCGTCATAAGCTTTTAAATGCAGGGTTCAAATCCCAGACTTACATTATATCAGGTTCTTAGAAAAACCCAACAACAGTAATACATTCTCCAAAACCTCTTGTCTAACAATAGTTTCTTCCTAAATGGCTTCCATCCAAGCGAAACTAAGACAACATAGACACAACTCAAAAAACCCACGAAGTAAAGTCTGCGTTTCAATCACATCACCTGTTGTAAATCCAGCACTCGGGGCTGCACCCAGGTCATGTGGACACGCTTGTCCACCTCGTCTATGCTGCCTCTCACCAGCCCCACCGAGAGCGCCTTCATCACCAGCAGCTCCACCTGTGCAGACAGAGGGGTTCGTGTGAGACGCCCTGACACACACCCAGGGACTCGGTGGCTTCTGAGACATGGTGTGCTGTGTCGTCTCTGACATTCTGGGGAGCAGAGTGCTCACACAAGAGTCCCCAGCCCCTCCTGGTGGCAGCTTTGCTGCTGTGACATCCTGAGTCCGGGGACCGTACCTCATTCACTGTGATTTTAGCACTTTTGGCAATTTCTTCAAAGGTGAGCTGTCTGTGATTGGCAGGTCGTGTAAAAGTCATCTGAAAAAAAAAAAAAAAAAAATTTTTTTTTTTTTTTTTTTTTTTTTTTGAGACAGAGTCTCACTTTGTTCCCCAGGCTAGAGTGCCATGGCATCAGCCTAGCTCACAGCAACCTCAAACTCCTGGGCTCAAGTGATCCTTCTGACTCAGCCTCCCGAGTAGCTGGGGCTACAGGCACGCGCCACCATGCCCGGCTAATTTTATTTTTTGTATATTTTTAGCTGTCCAGTTAACTTCTTTCTACTTTTGGTAGAGACGGGGTCTTGCTCTTGCTCAGGTTGGTCTCGAACTCCTGAACTCAAACAATCCACCCGCCTCTGCCTCCCAGAGTGCTAGGATTACAGGTGTGAGGCACCACGCCTGGTCTAAAAATAATTTTTGTCATTGACTATTTAAAACTATTTTTCCAAATAAAAATTGTCAGAGAACTAAGTGATTAGGATATATTTGTCAATTCTTGCTCTGAAAATAGAAATCATCTTATTACTACCCCCAACATTATAAGTTTCCTAATATTGGTCATGTATCTTACTAAGAACAATCTTTCCAATAGTTAGATAAGAGGGTTAATGGCGAATATAAGCTTTATTGGAATTTTTAACAATAACCATTATTCAGTCCCTGAATAAGTACTTGAGGCCACCATGTGGGCTACCATGTGAATCAAAAATACAAGGTCTGTTTCCTCACGAAGCTGAAACCCTAGTGTGGAAAGATGGGCAAGCACATAGATAAGAATGGCTGTGCCGCGGGAGGTGCCGCGCCAGGGTGGAAGAGCAGCTATTTCATTTCAGCTCAGACAGCCAGGGAAGACCTCTCCGAGGAGGGGGCACCTGAGCTCAGATCCATTACAAACTTAAAATGCAAGTGGCGGTAAAGGGAAAAGGAAGGTGGTAGAGAGTGGCGTGGGGCAGAAGGAATATCACTGAAGTTTTAACCTGCACTTAAAAGAGGCTTGGAGTTTGCAGGACCTCATCTGGCCAGGACCACAGACAGAGTAGCTCCTGGGTGTGTGCTTACCTCCATGAGGCACAACAACTGAATTTTCCTCAGAAGCTGGGCTTCGTTGGCTGCTAAATCAGGCTGTAAAAGTGTAGAAAGACAGAACGATGTAGTCCATGTTTGTGCTTATTAATTACTTAACCACCTGGGCTTTGGAATTCTTTCTATCACAGTACATTGAACAAAAAGAAACTGGGCAGATCCAAACAGTTTATACTGTAGATGGCTGAAGCTCATTAACAGCTTTACTTGGTTTGAACTTCACTTTCTTAGGAAATCTTCAGAAGAGTGCCTAACTGAAAGGCTGTTTCTTAAGAAAGGAAATGAAAAGAATTTACACTAATGTTACAAACACCATTAAGCAGGGCCACGAAGACTCTGCTGGCACAAGGTGCGTCAGGAAAGCCCCTGCACGTCCCAGAGGCTTCCAGGAGGTACCCGTGTAGTCAGCACAGTAAGTGGCATCCCTGTGAAGGACAGATTCCCCAAGTTCTAGACATTTGTTCTGAATCAAAAGAGCAAGTTACTAATTTATAATGAAAAATATTGTTGTCATGAGAACTAGAATACATCCTCTGCAAGACCAGTGCAATCTCTCCTTGTGGGTGTATCAAAGGGTTATTTGGTGAGCACAGAATTAAACCAAGGAGACTTGATTTCTTGATTCAAATGTTTAGCAACTCAGACCCTGATGTAGGCAGCTCCGGCAGGGACATTTCTGCCACGGACACTTAACAGGTCAAGCTCTTGAAAAGAGCTCTCTCACTACCCCTGGACAGGCGTTTGCTGCTTGGATAGGCACTGCTCGAAAGCACCTCTGAATGTCCTGTTTTTGTCTAACACCTTAAGGATCGCTCACGAGTTTTCTCCTGTTTCGCGCGTCATCTGTTAAGGACCGCTCATGAGTTTTCTCGTTTTTCACTGTAGTTATAATGATTTAAATAACGCGCAGTTTGCCCAAAAACGTGCGGTCCCTGGCGTATGTCTTACAGATTTCTATGCAGTACGAAAGGTGTTAATTGCCACAGCTAGCCATCTCTGAGTGGCACGTTTTTTCTCTGGGGTATGAATACATACTCAGACCACAGCCGGGCCTGGCGGGATGCCTTCCACCTCCTCACAGTGCCGTCAGCCATATCTACCCTGCTCCATTATGTGTGACTTTTACAAGTTTACTTTAAAATTTGAGACAATTGAAAGTTTCAGAAAAGTACAAAAATAACACAATAACTCCTACCACAGTTAATATTTTAGTAATATTTGCTTCTAATAATTTCATTTAAAAAAGACTAAACATACTGTTAAAGCTCAAGTCCTTGTTAAGCACCTCTCACTAACTCCCACCTCCCACACAGGCTTTGAAACCCAGCGCCTGCTCTCCCAACCCTGACTCCTGACTTGAACTGACCCCTCCCCTGCCCTGCCCCCAGCCCGCACTCATCCCTCCCTCTGCCGCAGGCTCTCGTGATCCCTACCTTCAATACCCACTCACAGTAGCCTCGCATGCTCTCCTGGTGCAGCAGACACGCTGCAAGTTTCCTTTTGCTCTGCTAAGTTTGCTTTTCACTCACCCCCATGGCACGCAGAGTGTCCTTACTTCTGGGACACCTTCTGTGAGACTCCCCCAACCTAGCACAGACGAAGGGCCCTTACTCTTTCCCATCCTCTCAGAACACCCTCTACCTTTCCTCTGCAGCACTAAGCCATCTTGTAGCTAACTAACCACTTAGCTTCCTGCTCTGAGAGAGCAAGCACCTGCCTGTCTTCGTCTCCTCTCTGCCCAGTACCTCCCTATGTGCCTGGCATGTGGCTTGACAAACATCTGTTGAATCAGTGAATAAACAGCCGGGCATCGTGGAGACCCACCTGCTGGCCCCAGGCCGTCTTCAGAGTCTGGAATCTCTCTACGTTACCACTGTTGAAGGCGTAGAGAGTGTCGATCAGCCACTGCCGGTCAGTGCTCCTCAGCGACTCCAGCACAGGGTGCATGAGCTGTGAGGACAGGTGGTCAGCTGACAAGAAAAGTCAGTCTCCCCCTTGTTAAAGCAGCTGAGCCCAGGGCCAACTTACGAGTTCTCCGAAGTTAAAAACTCCTTCACCAAGAAGTCCTGCCAGTCCCAGCGTGAACGCTCTCTCCTGCTGCTCAGACACTGTGTAGCAACACAGGTCCAGTTACAACAATCAGTCCTGTTTGGCTTTAAAAATCTCACATAACAAAAAGTAAAGAAACCATTCTTTGGAATGGTTAAATTACAAAGCCTTAATTAACATCAGTCATCTCTTCTCAAGTATTGGATTGACTCAGATTATACCAGGAACCACATGAGTTTTGTGGGAAGCATATTCATTTATTACTTTTTTCCTAAATTTATGTGAGTCTATTCATATTTTCAGCCTGTACTACTTCCTAGAGTAATGAGTTCTTTAAATTCCTTACCGGCTATGAGAAGTAGGACTACCTCTTATTTTATTTATCTTCACATTACTGAATTTAGCCTCCTTTTAGTCTAGAATTAATGTACTTTCTGTTCCTATACAGCAAGTCCTTTATTCTCTTGACCACATCAGTTGCTCTTCTTAATATATTTTTCTTGAGATACAGTAATCAGAACTGCATCAACATTTTTAAGCGTTGCTGGTCTCCTGAACCTCAACAGTATATTGTGAGAAACAGCTAAAATACACTAAAAATCTCTTTTCTAAAAACACATTTCTTATACTTTCCCCAAAACCTACTGGTCACTTTCCACACGTGAATCCTTGGAAGATTTTACAGTTTATTCCCAGAAGTCTGAAGTTTTAGTTTTTTAGAACAGGGGTCTCAGCTACAGGGGTGGGGGTGGTTAGAAGGTACTTATATCCTTTACTTCCTACAAAAACCTCTGACCTAGGTACAGTGAGACCCTAGAGAAGGAATGGTAGAGGGGCTAGGAGGAATTAGCCTCACTTTCAGCTAAATTAAATGCTAGAGATAAATATAATGTAGAAACTAAAGCTCAAACAAATCTTCCCACCTTTTCTTCAAAAGAGGATGAATCCACCTGAGTAATTTCTGAGACCTATTACCTCAAGCACCTCACAGCCACTATGTTTGGAGAACATGCTCCTGTGTCACATGGACTTTAATGGCCCACGTTACCTGGTAGATCTTTGATGTCAACACAGCCCAGAAACCGCAGAGCATCTTTGTAGTAGGATGCGTGGTTTCCGATTGTTTGATAGTATTTACTGGAGAGATCGTAGAAGCGACTGTGAACTGATGTCACACCAGGGAGGTTGTTGAGCATTTCTTCAACATCTTCAATTGTTTCCTATACATAAGAAGGAAAATTGTCTTTCTTTTTAACTTAAAAGATTTTTAAAGTAATACATCACAAGATAAAAAGTATAAACCACAGGCTTGGCATGGCAGCTCATGCCTGTAATCCCTGTACTTTGGGAGGCTAAGGCAGAAGGATTGGTTGAGGCCAGGAGTTCGAGACCAGCCTGGGCAATATTGAGACTCCATCATTACAAAAAATAAAAAAAATTAGCTGGGTGTCGTGGTGCACACCTGTAGTCCCAGCTACTCGGGTGGCTGAGGCAGGAGGATTGCCTGAGCCCAGGAGTTTGAGGTTGCAGTGAGCTAGGCTAATGCCGCTGCACTCCAACCTGGGCAACAGAGCAAGAACTTGTTTTTTTAAAAAAAGGATAAATCACAAAGGCAAAGATTGATCAATGTGACCACATCAAAATGGAAAACTTCAATTCATCCAAAACATAGAAAAAAAGTACAAAGACAAGCTACAGATTAGGAAGCAACATTTACAGCACATGTAACCAACCAGGAATCCTGACCAAGGAAATGTAAAGAACTCCTACAAGCAATCAGGAGATAAGCAACACAGCAAAAAAATGAGCAAAAGACATTAACAAGCAATTTATAGAACTGGAGACATAAATGGAATAGGCAATAAACCACTAGTAATTGAGAAATGCAAATTAAACCCCCAGTGAGACATTACTTCTTTTCCATCAGATCAGCAAGAGTGAAACAGTCTGAAACCACCAAGTGTTGAGAATACAGAGCTTCAGGAGTGCTCATAGAGTGCTGTGGGGGTATAAGCCACATTGGAGAAACACCTGGCAACATCTGATAAAGGTGAAGGTGCGTAAGCCTTATACCTGTAGTCTCCAGGAACATACCCTGGTGAGATTCTGCCCATGCACACAGGGACCAGGGACAGAAATACTAATAATAGCAATATTTGCAATAGAAAAAAAAAGGCAAGATGTCTTCAACAGGAGACTGGATACATATGTTGTGAAACACACAATGAAATACCACATAGAAGTAAAAACGCACTGGTTACACATGTCTACATGATGGCTCTGAAACCTAGTGTGGAGCCAGCATATTAAAACGTGCTTAGCACAAGATACCCCTATTTAGCAACGCATAAGGAAACAAACACACAGGCGTGAGAGGGAGTCTCGCTGGCGGAGAGTAACCTGAAGGCTGTGGGAGCTGTGCGGTGCTGCTGCATTCCTGAGCTGGTGGGGACCCATGGATGCCCATTACAGCTCTCTTTATGGTGACCTAAAGCTTCTGGTATGTATTAAATATTTCAAAACAAAACGCAACAGGTATGCATATGGAGCTAAGACTGAGAAGCAACAAACAATAAAAAGTATTTTTTAGGGCAATGAGAACCTGAATACTTTTAATCCCAAAACTTTCTTTAATATTATGATTACCAAAACAAACACAAACATGTGTAGGGCCTGCTTAAACAAGGTGAACTGACCACATATGTTGGTCTCACTGCCACCCAAATCCACACCTGTGTCCCAAATTGCACTAAAATGAAAATAAGAACACAGACAGGAAACTTCAACAACACTGAGGAGGCAGAAAGATGATGGAGGAGTAGCACACGGCCTGTCAGTGGTAAGCAGGTTGACTTTGGTCAAGGAGAACACACGTGCTTCGGACCAGCCGAGGTCATGTGGAGTGATGGTGGGGTGGAGGTGCTGCAGTCATACAGGGGAGTACTTTTGTTTAAGGGTAACAGGCATCATATCAGCAACCTACTCTTAAATGGTTTTGAAAAAAAACTATACCTATACATACACAGAATAAAGCAAAAGTGGTAAAAGGTTAACAATGGGAAATCTAGGGGTTCTTTGTGTTATTTTTTCAACTTTCCTATTAAAAATATTTTTAAACAAACAGTTTTTACTGTGATAAACAACTTTTTAAACTAAAGACAAATCCATATTATGGTGATCTCACCTTTGTAACCTGCAGGTCCCCGATGTTTAATTTAAGAGCTCCAATTGCTGTTTTACAAAGAATCACTGCCTCATCACTACTTTTCACCTAAAGACATCAAAAAACAGGGAATCTCAGAAATGTGGGCAGCTGACTAACAAAGTTAGCCAGCTACCTGTACATTAACTTAACCTTCATGACTAGAGACGCTGTGGTCTCTAAAGGTGTGGACAGTGAGCACTGACACAAACTGTAAGTCACATATATTCTAAAAGGTATTGCTTAAACTTCATGTTTACCTTCTCACGAGTCTTTTCCAGAAAAGTAAGAGCCACATTAGGATCTAGAAAAGAAATGAACAAAGTCAGAAGAACCACTAATAGAGTACCTTTACAGACTGGTTTTACCAACCAAGACACCTTTAGGTAGGATAATCTTTAGGTTTAGACCATAAAGTATAATAAAAACATAACCTAAAATCATATATATATATATATATATATATATTTTAAGACAGAGTCTCACTATGTTGCCCTGAGTAGAGTACCATGGCTCAGCCTAGCTCACTGCAACCTCCAACTCCTGGGCTCACGTGATCCTCCCGCCTCTGCCTCCCGAGTAGCTGGGACTACAGGTATGCACCATGATGTCCAGCTAATTTTTCTATTTTTAGTAGAGATGGGGTCTCACTCTTGCTCATGCTGGTCTCAAACTCCTGAGCTCAAGTGATCCTCCAGCCTCAGCCTCCCAGAGTGCTGGTATTACAAGTGTGAGCCATCATGCCCGGCTGCCATTTTGTTCTTATAAGCTAAAAACCTTCTATTGTGCATCAAAATACAAAAGTTCAATTACCTTACATTTCATGATCATTTTAACTACCATTTGGATCTGCTCCTTGATGAAACAAAGTGAGACTTACCAGTCATCTGTCTGACAACATGAAGAATGATTTCTACCAGAGACAAAGGATTCACCCTGAAATAAAAACCACCAGTCTTTGAATGCCAATGAATATAGATATACTCATTTTCAACGTAAAAAACTGACAAAAGGGTTTTACCTGTGTTCAAATTCACTGATAAAGTTTTCATAAAGCTGTGAAACCAAAATATGGAGAGAAATTATACAATGTCTTTCAGTCTGCAAAAATCAAGACCCGCCAAACATTGTTTTTAGTTTAACAACAATCAATGTGATCAAGTTATGATTTTGCAAAGCAAAATGCCCATCACATAGTAAGCAATGCATAAATGTTTGTTTAATGACAGGAGACCCATATTAAAGCTTAAGTTCATATAAACGATTGTCAATGGATTATTAAAGAAACTTAGGATTTCTTTCTAGTTTTGGGAATTAGAGCACAGACCTACAAGAATTTCCTGAAGACCTATCCCTATATTCTTTCTCCAAGGTACTCTAAGTAAAATAGACCATCAGTCTGAAATGTTAGCTAACCAAACAGAAAGGAGTGCCTTCAGATTTCAGAATGTGAAGGCTAATTATGTACCATTATCCAATTTCTTAGCCATTCAGCCCACACTTGAGCACTTCCTCAGACTCTATGCAAAGTACTACAGACACAGAATGCATAGGATAAATGATGTGTCTTTGAGGAGCTCCTGGCCTAGTGGAGAAAACAGTCTTTAAACAAATAAATGACAATACTGTGAGTTCAAGAGCAAGGGGAGGAAAAAAAAAAAAAGCATAGCCTAAGGGAGAGGCTTCAAAAAAGGTTATTTCAGAAGTGGTAATACTGAGTTTCAAGGAATGAAGAGCAGTTAGAGAGATGGACATCTGGTGTGGGAGAGGGGGCAGTTGAGAGAAGAACATTCCAGGTAGGAACAGACAAGTGCAAAAGCACTAAAGAAAAAATTACATTATGTTTTAGGAGTATTTCTGAAGAACACAGAATAGGAGGCAATAAAGATTGGTCTCTCTTCAAAATGCAAGGCTGAACCAGTGGAGACACATGATCACACTTCTATTTTAGAAACATGACTGGGAGCTGAGAGGATAGCAAGGGAAAAGACTGAGAGACTACCAGTAGCCAAGACAGGAGAGTGAGGGAGCAACAGTGTGAGGATGGATGAAGAATCTGAGAGAGATGTGCTGGTAAGTTGACCGACTTGGTCAGAGGTGAGCTGGTCACAGAGAAGGGGAGCTGACAATGACCCCTGAGCTTATGGCTAGGTAACTGGGCAAAAGGAGTGCCCGGTGTGGGCAAAGTAGGGAGAGGGAACCTCCAAATGACCTCAACTTTGGATTAGGAGAGCCTGAAGCTCCTCTGGGATATGAAGGCAGAAAGATGGAAAGATCCCTATGGCAGTTATTTGAATCTGGCACACAGCAAACAGACATCTAAATAAAATGGCATTTTCACTAGAAGAGTCTATTCCAAAGATACCTTCCTCATTAAGAGGGAATGTTTTAACTTTTCTAATATCTATTTTAATTCATGGAATTATTTACAGAAAAAAGCCCACTAAGTACAGAAACTCAAAATTACTTTTGGTGACTGTAAATTCATGAATACTATCTATTAATATTTTACACTTATGTGGGCTGGATCTCAATAATTTTTAAAGGTTTATTTTATCCATGAAAAAAATAATCATAGATTTGTCAACCTGAATAAGCATCATATTATCATGAAGTTGAGAAACTATTTTGCCACCTGTGGAAAAGTGATTTAAAGATAAGAAAGCAAAGAATAGAGGCAAACAATTATGAATTATCTATCATAATGATATAGAACCTTAGGGAACAAGTATTAAGACAGGTCTCATTTATCAGTTTTTCACATAATCTAGAAGATAGAATGCCCAGCAAAATCTTTAGGCTTATAGATGATTATAAGTTCCTTTGAGTAGTAAAATGTCAAATTGATAAGTATAAACCACAAGAAAATCTTATAAGCTCAGGTAGTAGGGTAGTAAGGTGGTAAGCTTCACTGTGAGTAAATATAATGTATTCAGGAGAAATAACTCACGCTATAATTATAAGTTAGCTATCAGTTATAATGCTGGTATAAATCTCTGATTCATTCAGAATCAACGAAAGGTATCAGAGAGTAAGATGTCACAAAAGACTTCAAAGAGCAGGCTACCAATGAGCAAATTTGTGAGGATCTGTCAGGGGATCTGGGGGAGGCTACGAAAGAATATGCATTTTTTTGTTGTTGAGAAAAATTCTAAAAGTGCTCTATCACACAGGCAGCATGATATAATGAAGGACTGCCCCTCTAATCCCTCCTACCCTCAACCAAAGTACAAAAGGTGCTCTATTTTCCACACTACCCAAGACAGAAAGCATTCAGGCAAGCAAGCAGAGTCAGTGTGGGTGAGTGGAGTGATGGCAGTTATCTAAAAGATTCCTGTGGTAATCCTCCTCTACATCCTACCTAGCCCTCTAATTGGTTTTGAACTTTTAATTTTTGCATAACAGTTTCCCAAAAGTAGGGTACTCAAAACAAAACAAAATAAAAACAAAAACAAAAAAAACCGGTCTATGAATAATAACATACAGGGGCATGCTATAACAAAGTATAGCATGCTAAAATTTTAGAAGAAGCTAGATTGTTTGCGTTTGAATCCTCCTCTGTCACTTATTACCTGCGACCTATGGTAAGTTAAAGTTTTATATCTGCTTCTACATTAAAAAAATGGATAAAAATAGTACTTATCTCCTCAAATTCTTATGAAAAATAAAAGAGTAAATATGTAAAGCATTTAGAACAGTACCTGACACAAAAAGATTGCTGAATAATGGGTAGAGCTTATTATTATCATAAAGCCCATCTATTATTTTAGAAAGTCCTTGAGCACATTCATATAGCCTGACCTAACAAGGTAAATTATTTACCTTAATGAGACCATCTCCTTGAGCAAAGCACGGATCTTGCACAAAATCAAGCACCTGAAGTGTCAGCTGATGCCACAACCTGAAAAACATAAGGCCCTTGAGACTTAAAAACTAATATCCAGTCACAGACACTTTCAGCCTTGCCAGTCCTACCAAGTGACAAATACAGGTTGAGTATCTCTAATCCAAAACTCCAAAATCAGAAATACTCCAAAATTCAAATTTTTTGAGCACTAACATGAGGTTCACAGGAAATGCTCATTGAAGCATTTCAGATTTTGGATTTTTGGATCAGGGATGCTGAACCAGTAAATATATAATGGGAATATTCCAAAATCCAAAATACTTCTGCCCTCAAACATTTCAGATAAAGTATACTAAACTTGTACTAACTATTAATAGTCTCTACTGTGTAGCAGAAAGAATGCTAAAACAGAAGCTAATAAACCTCAATTCTTTTCCTGGCCTTGCTACTCAATGGTTATGTCACCTTCAGATCACCTCACTTCTCTAAGACTCAATTTTCCCACCTATGAAATAGAGGACACCTTTCTAGATTATCTCAAAGAGCTACTGTGAGGTTCGATTGGAAATCAGAACTTTGAAAGCATACAGATCTAAGTTGAAACCCCAGCTCTTCTACTTACTAGCTGAGTATCTCAGGGAAGGTGATTAAACTGAGCTTCAGTTTCCTCATCTGTGAATGGGATAAAGGAAGGATTAAATGAGCAAATATATATAAAACCACTAGGACAGTGACATAGCACTTAATCCAAAAACCAAGGCTAATATTTAATAATGCAGATAAAATGCTTTGAAAGATACAAAGTGCTATCCAACACAAGCAATTATTTATCAAACACTAATAATTTGCTTTCAAAAACTGCAAACAGCAGAAGGCTACTGAATGCTGAACATCGTCAAAACATGTATTGAATATCTATGTGAAAGGTAATATGTTAAATGCTAGGGTTGTTAACAGGCAAGTTACTACAGGAGGTGTTATTTTTCCTATGGAACAGTTCTATTCTACTCATTTTAAAAAGAGGTTGGTGCTCAATAGCAACAATTTAATTGTTCTGAAAGTCAGCCTGTTTCTAAACAAACCCCAACTCCAAGGTCTCTCTAGGGGCACAAAGCCCAGCGTGAAATACAATGGAAAGTAGGGACAATGGGAGAGGGGAAAGTGGTTGTACCCTGTCCAATCAGTTGCAGAACCAAAAGAAAACAAAACTGCACTGTCCTCTGGTTTATCTGCTCCAGACCGTGAGAAAGATAACCGTAGTTATAGTCAAACTGTGAATAAGGCTAAGTACAAGTCACCAGGATCCCAAGTTTCCCAAAAGGGGGTGTCAACCTAGGCCTGGAAGTGTGTTTGCTGGTTTGGAATTAAGAGCTAAAATCACAAGCCATCCCTGAACCCTTTTAGTAAGACTAAAGGAAAGGGAGTTCAGAAGTCTCAGTCATAGAACTTCGATTAGGAAAGCAGTGAATCCTAGACCCAAACATCCTGGCTACAGGTTTGCTCCTTAGTTCCCGTGGACTGTCACCCTTCTTTTTCCTCGGCCCCTGGGATTCCTCAGCCCACCTCCTGGCCTCGCCCAGCACCACTCTTCCCATTCGTCCCCGCCTCCTCAGGCCTCCCCACTCGGGTCTGAGCGCCCTCAGCCCATCAATGTCCGGCCCCTCTGTCCCGCTCTGTCCCCGAGACCTGGAGCCCCGCGCCCTGGTGCTCACTTTTTCGTGTAGAGCTCCTCCAGACGATGCCACACAGCAGGCTGCCCGGGCCCGGAGCTCTGGCTCTGCTGTAAGAAGCCCGGTACGTCCTTCATGTCGGCAGAAAGATCCCGGGACACAAGCACTACCTAAACGTCAACGCTGAGGGGATGGCGGCCGGAAATGCTCACTCACTTCCGGCGCGGCGCGGCGCGGGGCATGCCGGGAGCGGGGAGGCAGGAGGCGGCCCGCTGGTTGTCGGGGTAACGGCGTACCCCGCTCTCCGGGCGGAATCTTCCGCCGGTGTGCTGCTACCCTCCTCCACACCAGGCCGTTTCAGGGAGGTGTTCAAGAGTGTGGGCACCTGCGGTCGTCGCCTGGCCTTGTGGCGTGAGCCTTCGAGAGCCGCAGTTTCTCCTCAAACGAGGATGGCAATAGTGCCTTCCCAGTGGTGTCTCGCGAGGACCAAGTGTAAATGTAATGCCTGACTCCAGGACGCGCTCCGGGAGTATTAATAATCATCACTATCCCGGTGGAAAGACAGAGAAGTGCAGGCCCCTGATTTGGTCTGTTGGGCGAAAGGTCAGAGGCTAGACCAGGGAACTGCCCCCACTGGGTGTTTTTCTCCCCCTGGGGGCGCCGGGGGCGGCCCGAGGGCGCCAGCTGCGGGAACTTGGCGCTGTGGGGCCTGCGCGGGGCGGGGCTGGGGACGCTCTGGGCGGGGTCTGCGCGGGGGGCGGGCCCGAGGACGCCGGCTGCGGGAACATGGCGCCGTGGGGCTGGCGCGGGGCGGGGCTGGGGCGCTCTGGGCGGGGTCTGCGAGGGGGCGGGGCGGGGCGGGGTGGGCCCGAGGACGCCGGCTGCGGGAACATGGCGCCATGGGGCTGGCGCGGGGCGGGGCTAGGGGCGCTCTGGGCGGGGTCTGCGAGGGGGCGGGGCGGGCCCGACGACGCCGGCTGCTGGAACATGGCGCTGTGTGGCCGGCGCGAGCTGGTCGTGCTCGGGCTGTGGGGCGCCGGGGCGGGAGCGCGCGGCCTTCTTGGGACCCATGCTGGGCTCGCGGGGCCCAGACTCCCGCGCAGGTACTGCGGGCGGGCCCTACGCGGTGGTCCTCGACACCTCGCCCCTCCTGAGTTTCTTCCGTCTCTACTCATCTGTCGAAGCCCCTCATTTGGCTGTTTCGTGATTTACTTCACCATTCCCTTATTGAAATAGTATACAGTTTGTCGTTATTACAGATAATGCTGTGGAGGCTAACCTTGTTTGCACCTCGCTTTTTGGATAAATTTCTAGTATTTTGGGGGCTGCTACATCTAAAGGCTACGTTTGACCTTGTCATTGTTGTCTATGAAGGTTGTGCGGTTCACTCCCAGCAGCATGGCCATACGCATAACTGCACGTTGTGGAATCCTTTCCTAAAAACAGCCTGCATGTGGGAAAGTCCTAAGGCCCATAGTTGTCAGGAAACAAATGCCCCGTAATGGATAAAGATTTAAGGATGGTACGTTCACTTGATGCCGTCTTACATGGCTACTAAAATTATTGGTGGCGAGTTTAACAGAGAGATCCTGAGGAGTTATTCATTCGTCTAAGAAACCTTCATTCTGTGTCAGACTCTGTTCTAGGTGCTGGGGATAGAGCGGGGCCAGGACAAGCACACTCTTGCTTCCATGGAGCCAATTCTGATATTGGCAATAATCTGCAAGACTGACTGTCGTTAAACAAGTCCTTGCTACCACTTGTCCTAAAACAGGAAGCATGGGGTTGCCTGTGAGGAGCAGTCCGTTTGCATGGGCTTTCTGTGATTTGGATCTTCTGCCCCTGACTTTAGATTTGGGGCTCTGTGTGTAATTCAACCTTTGTGTCCTTCCATTTTCTCCCAGGCAGCACCCATGCCTGCTTTTCAGGGTAACCCTACTCCCAGTAAATCTCATACCACGTAGCATGCGTTAAGTCACACAGCTTAAGTATGTTCTAGACGGTTGGTACAGCTCTGTCCCTGTGTCTTTCAGCGCTCACAGACATTCACTTACATAGATGAGGGATGTGCTTCAGGTCCTCTTCGTAATCCCTTGCACTGAGTAAGCACTCAGCAATGGTAATAACTTTTCCTCTCATAGCAGTTTACATTTAGGAGGAGCTCAGGAACTAGTTTGGGTAAAGATCTTGGGTGAATAGATGTCCTAAATGCTGTGTAAGGTGGGGCATTTAATAGGTGGTGGGATGGTTTTGGAGCCATGGCTTTCCCTTTCTTCTGGTCTACCTGACCAGTTTTCATTAGAAAACTCCTTTGGAGGTTTGCATTCAGGAGTTGAGTGCCTACTGAGCACAAGGTATCAAGATGCACTCCTCAAGGGAGCTGGATGGGAAAAGGGCTTAGGAACACCAGCCTTTAGGGAGACCTTTTGTTTGGCTGAAATGAGGGGTAAGGAGTAATGGGGAGTTAAAACTGTCACTGGGGTGGGATATGTTGTACTAAGACACTGGGATCCTGTGGGGAAAAGAGAGCTTTGGGGGAGACTGCGGCAGTAATGTGTATGGAAGATTGTTGTGTGGGGAGATTTTGCAGTGTTGGTTTTGTAGGGAGCAAAAGGAAAACACAAAAGAGAAAACAGAAAAGTGAGTCAGGATCATCCTCCTAGAAGATAAATTCTGAATTGTACTGACATGTATCCAAAAATGTTTTTTTGGGGGGGTGCTTATTTCTTGCCTGTGTGACAAATGAGTGAAAGAAATACTCTCTTTCAGTAA